>OY292516.1:8813281-9152939 GCA_958496365.1 Subacronicta megacephala | reverse complement strand
GGTTTGTTGTTTCCACTCCCATACTTAATCGTCGTCACCGAAGGTGCTAAAGGTCTATTAATGCTTTTTAAGCCTTGGTTTGTGTCAACTTACAACAAAGCTGGTCTGTTTGTCTATCTGTGTGATACAATGTACCTATGCGAGCAGCCACACGGTACTCTCCGTAGCCTTGCTAATACTGATGCCGCCACGCTCATATCACTTGACGTTACAAATTGAATTCGTCTACTATTACTAACGTGAACTATTCTCAAAGTAATTTCAAATTAAAATATTTATTTTGTTAAGGAGTTCATTATATAGGCTAGGTATAAACTGCAATGTGTGAGTAAAGCCGTGACAATAGATCAGTGTGTCGTTATTGTTTCAGTCGAGAATGTAATTCGCTCGAACTGTTCAGTGCCTTCACTTTCGTGGAAGTGAAAGCGTCATGCGCAGTCGCTATGTTGTCACTGCAAAATTAATTAATTTTCCTACTTTCCCTACATACATACATGCCTAATTGTTTTAACTAAATGCATCGCATTTTATCAATTGTTGTATTACCTTCATCACGTTTGACGCTGTGACTGGAAAGGGTAGTGTACCTAGTGTCTCCATTGCATTAAGTCATCATATAATTTGGTAACCGCAGTTGAAAGTAAATGTTGAAAATCATAGTTTTAGTCTCTTCAAGAGAGTTTATAGTAGGTATTAGATTTTGAGAGATGTTATCAATAAAAAGTTTGAGATCGATTGTTTGCTATTAATTGACTTCAGATATTGTAACACTAAAGTTGTAACTCACGTCAAAACTGATTATTTAATAAATAAAACAAATAAATATAAATATTTGATTTCGTATTTAATCTAAGAAACTAATTAGAATATCTAAATAGAGATATTTCTGGTAAATTCATTTGAGCAAGTCAGGTCCTTATGCACTTAAAGTTTATAAATAAACAACATCATTTTTCGAGTCGTCGCCCTACTGCGTAGGCGTTCTTTCACGATATCAACGTGTATCTATTATCTAAAATTTAGTCATAGAAAATGAATTACTAGAACATAATTAATTGGATCAATTTCGAGCACTCGTTAAAACTTACACATTGGCCGTGTATTTCTTCTTGTGAGTGCTGTCACTCCACACTATCAATATCTTCACTCGTTCACTTTATTAGGTTAGATAGTGAAAGACCAATAGAGAGGAACTTGGGTTCGGATGTTAAGTATTGTGACTTCTGATATGCTAACTGTTCAATAACGACTTTCCCAAATCCCACAACCCTGTTCGTCTACACTTCAGCTACAGATATACTCAAAACAAGTTCTGTCACAAGTACAACGTACACAGCATAACAAACAATGTCACTGTAATCAACTACTATTTGTTTGGCAATTGCGGTATAGACACAGAACCAGCTATAGTTTGTAGAAAGTATACAGCCCGTGATGTGTCAAGCGGTGGCGCTCGGTGATGGACGCGGCGCTCGCGCTGCACCGACTAAACACAAGCACAGACGACCGCGAACTTACAATCATGACACCATACCATTCTCTCTAGGTTTAGTGCAACGGGTGTATTCTCAATATTTCGTTAAACTTTGGTGATAGTGTTTACCTTATGTTTTAAAGATAATATACGTATGTTTTGATGTACATAAATAAAGTGTAAATGTTTAACGCACAAATAATATGACGAAAAGCTGATGTAAAGCTGTGTACGAAAACGTATGTATTTAGCTGTAAAATGTAACTGGAAAGTAAATGAATAGAAAATAATGAAAGTAGGAAGTTCCATGCTCCGTATGCCGCTGAGATATTGTTCGTTTGTCTGCCATATCGTGGTTCTCTTGTCGGCATTAAATTGTTCTTGCTATTCTGTATTCGTTTCAGCAATGCGGTCGCTGCCGTGCCGTGGGGGCTGCGGCAGCGGACTTTACCTCAAGTCCAGTTCAATATAAATTATTCGATAATCAGGAATTAACTAGTTGTACTGTTCTATACTTTAAGTCCCTGACCTTAGGTTGAGCGGCAACTCAGTTGACTGTCACACACACGCACAAAACAAACAGAAGTATTGGCTTTCGGGGTCGTCCATCGATGATTAAGCATTTTAAATGAGTATTTACGTACAATATTATTCCAAAGAGTTCATATAGTGTAATAAATATGTAAGCGAAACACCAAATTGAAGCCTTTAAATTCACAAAAATACCCACAATATAGTAAGTAATGAAAAAACCAATGTATGTTCTATATTTTTTAAATTGCTGTGATATGTACTTAACACAAATAACAATGTTATATTCAGTCAGTACTAGATCGTACATAATATACACGTATTGTTTGACGTTCGATGAAATGGTGGTGGCGTTTATATAGTTTGTACAACGTAATTATTTAATTTGACGACTGCCAGTAGATGTCAGTATGCTTAGGAGTATAAAATACATTGTAGGTATGACTGGACTGTGGTATTAAATATCGATTAAATAAGACCTCTAAATGAGAGCAGTTTCTGCAACTGCATAGCCCAAAGGATTTTGTTAGTTGAGAATAAATAACGTTCAACCGTTTTGCTTCAAGAACTCTCATATTTTGTTTAATACCACAACCGGATCTTAAGAAACAACGAATATGATTCATAATTGAAGATTTTGTATTACATATTATTGATTTGATTTATCTTGTTTAGTATCTACAATAAGCTTGAACAAACTGTCGCATGAATGTCGAAGTTACTGTATTGTACAAAAAGCACCAGGCACCGTGTAAGTCAACTAAGTGTATACAAATATGGAAAATGGCAAATAATGGCTGAATATTTTTTTGTGTTGGCAATAGAAATTGTACAAATACCCTGATGCAGTACTTATTGTTATTGAAAGAAGGTAAATTTTGACCCACCTAATAAAAGTAAAATGATACGATATGGCCTTCAATTGTATAGGCAGGAGTTAAGTAAATTAAGACACATTTGAAAATGTATCAAAGTCTTATGAAGTTATAGTGTATCAATACATAATACATATAAATAGATTTAAAAATTTGTACGTTATTTTAAACTGACGTTTCATAAGTAAGCAGTTCATAATATTTCAACCCCCGAAAGTATCTCTTCAGAGTACTCATATAACTTTAACTCGTTTGATAAAGATATTTTTGTGTTATTTTTTCATACAAATACGTAGATAAATCAAAGCCATTTTTGAAAATTAATAACTAAAAAAATTACATGTAAAATATTGTAATAGCACATTATAAGGCACAAATACACGAGTAGGCAGATAGGATATTTCGTCGAAACCTTTTAAAATATATATGTTTTACAAATTATTACTGCTAAGATCTGCACATGTACAGTTTGTTCGGAATAAGTAAGCCGATCGGAAGTTGTCTGCAAGTGGTTTAGAAGTGGCAAATTTTAATAGAAAGAGTCGGTGTGAAGATTATTAGAGTCGTATATGTTTCACATTTCTAATTATTTTGTTTACTTATTTCGATATTTATGTATTAAAACACTTAATTAAACGATTTTAGCACCGCGGTAGTTCGGAACGGCTAACTTCCGATCGGCTTACTTATTTCGAACAAACTGTAAGTTTGGACCCTGTTTGTATTTTCGACCAGAAAATAATAAAATACAAAAGTGCAAAAGTTGAATGCATTTAATTCAAAATCCGCATTTTAAAGCATTTGACTGTTAAATGAATACCTACAACATTTTAAATTTTAGATTTTGCGTTGACTGCAGTAAGATGCTTTTCCTACTCGTGTATAGCTAAATTGTTATTAGAGACAATGTCTATAATGCATACATTTAGAAATGTAGATGAATATATGGTACTTTTGAAAGTTAGAAGAGTTTAAATGCCTCCGATCTATCTACTTATTTGTTTCATTAAAGGTCTGTTCATAAATTAGTATAACTATTAGTGAATGTCATTAGTGTTATTTCCATTAAAAACCTAAATGTTTTGTGTTAAATTTGATAGCGTTACGTTGGCTAGGTGGAAGTTGTAGCCGTTGATCTGACTGTATCGTTAAGTTACACTTCTCTGTACATTTTGTACTGTTTACACTGAACGTGTGATTGTGTGTTCGTATTTTGTTCAATAGTACTCTGTACAGAATCGCATCGGTCTTATTTATTCCTAATGAGTTCTAGATCATATAAATATATGTATGATTATGAGGACTTTAAAGGCACTTAATATACCGAAGTTGAATGTTTTATGTTAAATATAGTTTTGATAAAATATGTAGTTAGGATTGCACTGTTGATGAAAAGTACATTAAAAACTATTGTCGATCTGTCATCAGGACTGCTTAAACATAATTTTAATCTCTATAAATAATATCATTAACATGCCTAATTCATAGTGAGAGAGGTAGTGTAGAATAAAATCTTAACTCATAACGATTACAAGGGTAAGCACTTGAGGGCGCGCGGCGCGCAGCGCGGGCGCGGGCGGGTCGCGGCGCCTACTCACTGCCAGCACGCGGGCTCCAATATATTGATATGATCTAGGATGTGTTTGTAGGTGTTTCTCGAGTAGTGATCGTGTAAGTCTTATGTTACGCCTTCTAAATGATTATAAAGTGTTAGTGTGCGGCGAGGGCTCGCGAGTGGTGGTGGCCGCTACGCCCGCCTACGCCGTAGGTGCGGCGTAGCGGCCGCGTAGGCCGACGTGGGCCTACGCGGCCGCGCCACCGTCGCATGTAGACATCGTTCGACACTCGAAGTAAGATTAATCACGTTCGAATAATCGTAGACAGATTTTGAAATTTATTATTATTTGCATTTTCCTAAGAGTTAGAACGATTGAGACAGTAGGTCGCACGACCGTGTTATGATGAATTGTGAAGATGTTTATTAAAAAAATGCGTTTATGAAAATGGAATAAAAACGAAAAATATTGTCATATTTAAAACTGTAATTAATAACTTAAGAAGAATTATTGGGAAAACAGAAAAACGTTAAATAAACCGATTAAAAATAAAACGTGAGTATCATTTCCTTCTCTGTGCAATTTATTTAGGTACATAGTTAATACATTGATTGAGGATTAGAAAAAAAAGAAGAAAGTGGTCACTTTAAATATTTTAATATAAAAATTGTTGCTTACGTCAATATCACACACGAGCTTACATCATCTATTTATCTTAAGTATAAAAACTATGACTTCGCATTAAATTATCGTTCTCGCAGTATAAAAAGGCGCATTCATCGTCACAGCTGCGCATTCGCTATACACAATATACCGAACACGTCCACGCACACAGCACACGATCACAGTCAGTCGCGCGGCAGGCAGCGCGCGGCGCGCGGCGGTCGCTAGGCGCGCGGCCGCAACGCCTGCGTCACCAGCGACGCCAGCGCCGCCAGCACCGTCAGCGCCAGCGGCGTCAGCGAGCCGCGCACCACACCCGCGCCGCTGTGTCCACTGTTGTCGCCTGAATCCGACCCATCTGTACACACAAAACCTGTTGCTTAACGCGTACTTCGCCCAGTTATGGCGACGCCCACTTTTCTCAGTTACCTAGCTTCGGAGGAATAATATAATTTATTATCAAATGCTTTAAGTAATTGTTACAATATTTATTAAGTAATAAAGCCTGGTTAAGGCTAAGGCACTCGCTTTGTCCGCTAAATTCAATTTGTAACGCGTTGTGATTCGTGGTATTAGCAATTGTGACAACTGAAATATGGTATAATTATTGGCGCAATACTAAACACACAAATTGCGACAAATCAAAATGGGCTAAGCTAGCGCCAGAGCCTTAACTGAGTGGAGAAAAAATAACTTTATTTAATTGCGTATCCTGTTCAGAATCTAGTAGTATAGTTTTGAGTATAAATGGTATTTCTTTCTTTAGGGATAATCGTTTGAGACAAGTGGACGTGTCCAGATTAAATCATGGTGTTAGGTTATTGTGCACTACGTGTTCAATAAAGTTATATAGAATAACAACTTAATTAACTTGTGCTTTATGACATTGGACACATAATGATAAAAATGTGGAAAGTAAATGCTAACGTCATAGAGCGTGGTATTTGTGTTAAAAATTGAACAGAAAATAACGTTACAAATATGAAATGGAATTGATAGAATAAAATCAAAATGAAAGTAAAATAAACCTACAGATGCGGATGAGTGATGTCGCGGCGGAGGTGATACCCTCCTAATATACGAAGCGGCTCGGGGCCACAAGTGAACTTCATGTTACAGTCTAGCGCCGGCAGACTGAACGCTCACCACTGAAACATCAACTTGCCTTTAGCAACATTACTTTAGTTCCCATCAACCGACCTCATCCCCCCTACGTGCAACTACTACAACTACTGCTACTACACAAACTATTTACAATGTACAACATCTTCACTGGAGTGATGTTTTCGTCTTTTATATCATACCAAATTGTAATAATTGTTGTTACGTAGATGTCATTATTTTATCTGTTTTTGTAAAACATTTCTGAAACGAATACAATCCTGAGTATATAAATTCTTTCATAAATTCAGGAGCACATTAAACTTGATTAGTCTACTTACGATAAATTCATCACATCGTGTATGAAACATTACAAACAGATAATTATGTTGTATGTAAGTAGGACGAAAAACATCATATTACTCGAGTACAAAACTCATGCATTACTACATTTAAATGAAGTATTTTCATAAATAGGTATACTGTGCCTAATGGGTTCGGAGAAAACTTTTAAGTTCTCATTGTAAGGAAATTTTATGAAAAAATCCAGTCAAATTTCATATTTAGTTCAATTTCTACTGTTATGGGCTCGATTACGTGTTACATCAAAAAACTTAACTGTTTCATGCGTCACGCTTTGGTTAGTAACAAAACTACTCTTACATATGGACATGAACATATAAATCAATAACAATGGCTCGTTTATTTTACATGCAACAGTACCTATATGCAAGAAATATCCTACCAAATCATATCATACTATAAAAGGAAACCATTGGTCGTCTTATTTTATTTTCGGAATTCAACGGTGATATCACACGGAACATAGCATAATTAAGTGGCTTTTTCCCACACTTAATAAACAGAAAAGTGCAGTAATAATGTGCTATAAAATCAAAACGGCAAACGTGTGGTATGCTATTGAAAAGCTGTATCTTACGCTGGCAAAGATCTTTGTCGATTTGACGAAGTTACGCACACGGCAATTGTTTAAATGTTCAACTCGACTACGTTTATTTTATGCTTCGATAACCCTGGAAACCGATGAGAATTATGTGAACTATTGTAACAAGAATTTATATTCCCTGTCACCAACTTTGTGAGGTAACGCACTAATCCGGTGTTACTACTTACTAATGTTACTACCTAATAAACTAAGTTCCCAAACCAAAGTAAAAGATTTCCCTGTTACCCGAGACGCTGATAAATTAGTGTAGATATGGGGTAGTGTGTGACCGAATCCATACTTTTTAGGCAGATAAATGAAGTAGGCACCAGAGCATAAATGATGAACCAGCTACTAAGGTTGACCTGTGATAAAATGTGACCAACTTTGCTACACACACGGTTGTTTATGATTTATCTGCCTAGAAGAGCAATATGAGTTAAAAATAAAGAAGTTAAATATGATTTAGAAAGCTCTATGACCTGGCACGGTCGCCTTCACCACAAGCCGTAAGCACTAACTACCATGCAGTAAACATACAAACGTGAAATGTAATAAAACGTACAGGCAACGCGCGACAAGCTCGCCGGTACTAAAATCACCGCTTATGTTCTATAATCTCACTGGTATTCTTATATTGTATGTACTAATTGAGTCTTTGTTCTTTATGTAAATTTTCTATGTACAACATTCAGGAACACTCCACCGAGGCTATTTCCTGAACCAGAAGAATGATCTGGGAGCGGATGATTTTATACCTAGAAAAAAACACATACACATCGAAACGTGAACACGCCCCAGCCACCGATGTTTAATTGATATAACAAGACGGTGACTGATTGTATTTGTGACGTTATAATTAAGTGATTAAAAACACATTTATAATTTTGGTGCAAACACTGAACAAAAATAGTGAATATTGAAACAACACAACTTTGGGATTCTATATTTGCCGGATCGACCAGCATTCTAGTTCGCCTGTACTTGAAAAGGAAAGGCTTTTTTGACGGGTACATATTGTGATCGATTTGGCAAATGTTAAACAGTGGGTGCATTTATTAAAATTTTTGAACTACATTATTTAATGATTTGGTGCTAGTGCTTTAATAAATCTATGCTTGCTTTGTAAAGTGATGCTATAGTTTCACCGAAAACAAACTGTTCGTTTGCGTTGTAAAAACTATGGCAAACTCTGTGACTATCTTTACAAGAAAGTCTTTTATACTTTTGTTTTGGATATTATTTAAGTGTGCCAAAGGTTTTGACAACAGCAGGTAGTTTCGCAGGCGCCCAGAAGCCGCGTAGTCATCGTGGTCGAGAACCGCCCACAGTCAGCCACT
Source organism: Subacronicta megacephala (assembly GCA_958496365.1). NCBI lineage: Eukaryota > Metazoa > Arthropoda > Insecta > Lepidoptera > Noctuidae > Subacronicta > Subacronicta megacephala. The sequence goes on along the minus strand of OY292516.1, from coordinate 9,144,453 downwards.
GCACTCATTCAACAAGCCACGCACCACACACAGGCAACAACGCCTAGTATTAGTTATAATGCAGCCATCTTAAGCAATATGCTCAGTTTTATTAGTAGAAAACTAAGCTGATCAGATCAATTATTGCATTATGAGAAAAAGTAGTTTTTTTATTAGGTATGTTAATAGATAAAGCTGGAAATATGTCAGTTCCTAAGTAGGTTGTAAATTGGTTAGTAAATGAAAAACTAATTAATACTATTTTGTTAATACATGAATCCCATAACCGAAGTTAACGAAAATGATTACCATTAAATTGTAAAAATCAATATAGAAGTAAATATTGATTAAGAATTCTGTTGGTTCTATAACAACATACAATTATTTAACAAGAACAATAGGTTTACCAGAAGGTTTGACGATACTACTAATAGACAGACATCCACATAGACACAAGAGCAAACATTGAACAGTGGAGTTGACGAGTGGTCAAGTCCTCGTATAATCTTAAAAGTCTGGTTCTGCTTCCTTCCCTTGACACGGTCATGGTCTTATAAGTCATAGTCACTTTAGGTTATCAATTGGATAAACCTTTAATCGACACAAATAATCTTGTAACAAAATTCTGCCATTTTTAAGAGAAAATTTAGTATTTTAATGAAATATTTTAGTATCGGTATTCACTTAAAAGAAATCTCACACAAAAGAGAGATTTCATATTTCATATTTGTTATGTCCATCATGTTACAAAATTTAACGATGTGGGTTGGCACCAATGACTAAAAATGAAAGTTGCCACCTCATCATCCCTAGTTGTAATTTGAGCTCACAATATTTCAGTTTCTGAACCCTTAGTCGAGAGACTGCTGTAAATTTTTATGTTGTCTGTAATGGGCTAATGTTTCGTTGTTGTGTGATATACATCCTTGTATATCTTTCGTGTATCGTATTTATTGCAGGGCTCGTAAGGGCTAAGTCTCCTTTGTATTACGTTATTTTAACTCCATGTACAAAATTTATGAAGTCGCTCAACTGTAACAAGTCCGTCAGTCACAAAGGTAGTCGTGTCCAGTCTAGTCAGTCGCGCGGTGCTGGGTCGCCGTACCTGCGTCGAACAGTATGTCTCCGACATCGTCGTCGGCATCGGTGGGCGCTTGGTCAGTCAGGCGCGCGTTACCTCCGACGGTGCCGCGCGGCGCGTTGCTACAGCCCAGCCACCAGAACGCCGTCGAGCGAGGGAACGCTGGGTTGTCTGAGTCCACCTATACGTAAACATGTATGTACTCAGTTTTGTAGTTTGAAGATCTAACAATATTCAAATATGGCAACAAATTAAGTAATGATAGATTTTATTATATCTTAGAATACTTACACTGAAGGTTCTATCATTAAACCGCCAGTAGGATCCACCCTTAAAGAAGTACGTATAACCATTGGTGTACTGCAGGGCGGCGTCGATACCGTCGGGGATGCCCTCCCAGTTGGACAGCGGCTTGGGGTAGGTGGCCTTGACGGGCGGGCGCTGCGACGGGTCGAAACGCCAGAACTTGGAGCCCTTATAGAAGTAGATCTTGCCGTTTCCTGACCACACCAGCGCAGCGTCCAGGTTGTCTGGGATACCGGTGAAGCCTATACGAAGAAAGGAGTGTTTGTTTTTGAGTATTATTGCTTAAAACTGGCACACCATCAAAATGAGGCGTGTTGATGAGCCCAAGTTTAAGAGTATCATCGAAAATGTTGTTTCCAAGTTTTTAAGGGTCCAGAACAAGAGCCCACTGTTTTGCGTGAAATATTAGGTACCTACCTAAAAAAATTGCGCCCAACATGTTTATCTAATCATGGAGTTGATACCAGATATTTTTATATTCACATAATGCTAAAAATACATAATGAAGTAAATGCCTACCTTCATTGATCTCTTTAGGATATTCTCCATCTATCTTCTGTCCGTTATACCTCCAGTACTTCGAGCCCTTGAAGAAGTAAGTCTTGCCGTTCTTGTAGGTGAAGGCGGCGTCGATGTTGCCGGGCAGGCCTGGCCACGCGCGTGAGATCAGCCGTGGGTAGCCGGATGCTACGCCGTCCTCGGTCAGTCGCCAGTAGTGCTCACCTGGAAACGACAAGATCCGATTTATGGATTAGGACCATTTTTTGTCAAGAGACATATAATCTTGCCTACTGATGTAAAGCCACGGTCCACTGTCCTATGTAATTGGGAGGTTATCCGAGCCAACACTGCTCGAATTGGAAAGCCAGTCAGCTTGCCCAGGACTTCTAAAGCTAAGAGCAACCGGACTAATGACGTAGTTTTACGAGTAAAATGCAAATTAGTTCACTGGGCAGTGAGTGAAACTACTGCTTAGTTATCATTGTATTGTCTGATAGTAGTATTGTGGAAACATTTCATAGCTAACTTTTTCGTTAATATAGTATGCATTATTTTAATCAGGTTATTGACTCACTCGTTTCATTACCTGGTTCGTATTCATTTTACTATTTGTCATGTTTTTCGCTCATATAAGAGTGAAAAAAAAAATACTTACTGAAAAAGCTAAAGGTATTCTTTCATTATATATAAACAAGTTTGAATAAAATCGATAAACTGTATTTACTGGTTTACGTAAGTTTCATTTGATTTATTGAATATGAGTATCTTTTATGTTTCATTCGAAGTTTCACTGACTGCCTTGTTGGTCTAGTGGTCCCAATCGCGACTGCTACGCTAGAGGTCTTGGGTTCGATCCCCAGGTCGAGCAAAGTGTTATTGAGTTTTTCTATGAAATTCTCAGTAGCAGCTCGGAGTCTGGATTTGTGTCCGGTGAATGGCAATAGGCTCGCCCCCTATTACATGGGACCCAAAACATACCGGCGAACTGTGGGTGTACATTAAGTACACCTCTGCCTAACCCTTCGGGGAATACAGGCGTGAAGGTATGTTATGTTCGAAGTTTCATTTTTATTAAATTTAGGGAAAACGGTGCATCGATCTTTTATATTTATTATTTGTAAAATATGTTTAAGCAGCACGATAAGGTACTAGGTAACAGCTGTTAAGATAAAACAAATTAACAAACGAAGTGCCTTTTTGCAGCTAAGTTCCTACTTACCCTTGAATATAAACGTGCCGCCGTCCGCGGAGTTAAAGATGGTGTCGAACTTGGGGTCTCCGCAGAGCGCGGGGTCCTCCGCCGAGGGCTGGGGTGTGGTGGCGCGCGGCACCGACGGCGCGGCGGGGAGCGGCCCACCGATGTCCGTCTGTGTCTTGTGACCGTATAGAGCCTGTACATTCAAAATTTGTTACACATCTACGCTTGAGATGACTGTACAACATTCATATTGACTAGGTAGTTCTTTAAAAAAAAATATAACATGACAAACAAGCCCTCATCCCACCTAATGGTTAGCGGTGACTGCAGCCTATAGACATCAGAAACACCAGTCAAAAGTGCGTTTCACTGGCTACATTGCCCTTCAAACCGAAACACGATAATGTTAGCACATTATTGTTTAGCGTCAGAATATTTGTTACTGCAGTGGTACCCAGATGACCTTATCTTTTCTTATTCTTCAAAGTTTATCTTTTTGTCAAGTGTTTTGCAGAGGTCTCGTTTATTTACTAATTTAAAATTTCTCTTCAGTCATCCTTTGGATAAACTTCCTATATTAGCAACAAAAATATTGCAATTTATTTATTCCCTATAATTAAAAACATTTTTTAGAGTAGTAGTTAAATACTTATTTGAGTATCTGGTTACCTGAATTCCTTGGATGTCATCCTGGTCGAGTTGGAAAGCAGGGTCGTATCCTCTGTAGAAGGGAGCCATGAGCGCTGAACGAACATCACTATGAGACAACCCTAGTGAATGACCAAATTCGTGAGCTGCGACCTGTAAATAGAATAAAGGTAGATATAACATACTTGGATAAAGATTGTGTGCGATAATTCTGCGATAAAACCGGTTCTTTATACAGAACACAGTGTTCTTAATTAGATATTCGTAAATCATATCATAGACAAACATTAGAAGAATAAGAGTTTCAAAAGTATTGTCCTTATAATATAATACTTAATACTATACGCTTATTATTTCTTATAACTTCCTAAATAAGCATTAAAACAACATAACATAAACATACCATCACGCCTTTATTCCCCGAAGGGTTAGGCACCCACATTTCGCCAGTATGTTTAGGTCCCATGTAATAGGGGGCGAGCCTATTGCCATTAACCGGGCACAAATCCAGACTCCGAGCTGCTACTGGGAATTTCATAGAAAAACCCAATAACACTTTGCTCGACCTGGGAATCGAACCCAGGACCTCTAGCGTAGCAGTCGCGCTTGGGACCACTAGACTAACGAGGCAGTCAGCATTAACATTAAAAATGTTCATCACCATCATCATCAACCCGTATTGACATTAAAAATGTTGATGGTTGGCAATGTGATCTGAAAAGGACACGCCTGTATTTCCTGAAAGGTTAGACAGAGATGTACTTATGTTATACATTCCATAAAGTAGGTATTCCAAGATAATTGGTACATAATTACCTGGAAGAGATTGGTGCCTCTCCTCGAGTTTATGGACCACATCTCGGCGTCATCAAAATGTGCGTCGCCACCGTACACCTGCGCAAACAAGCGGAGATTAAGGAAAATCAACATCATTATTGATGAATCAATAATTGACATATTGTTATAAAACCTCAGCTACCGCACGTACATTTCTAGGTAAGTAATTAAAAGTGATTGATTCTGCAAGAACTCAGTTTAATTTTGTTGGATGCCCATTAATGGCATTTGTATGAAATAAAAGAACTTTGAGATACCAGTGAGTACTTCTGCTACCCTGTTTAGATCCAGGAATGTGAATAGGTGATCGAAAAATAAAAAAATATCTTTGTTGAAAATTGGTTTGTTCTAAAAACACAGATAATATCATACTTAGCAACAATTTCTCGTGATACCATATGATAATTTTGGATGTAGGATATAGGTACCAGACATGTCTGCCCAAATCTATCAGTAAGCTACTAACATAATTAGCGGTTGTTTCTACTACAAATACAGCTACATCTGTTCAAGTAACATACAAAATTCTCTAAAAAGAAAGTTCCATGTTTCGTTTACACAATGCTTAGCAGACTGTCTGGGAGACTGGGATATATAAAATGAATAGTGTATGACAATTATAATAATAGTAAACGGAACAAATATAATAATTCGTTTTGCACAATATAACGTTTCATTATCATATTACCGGTACAAATAAGCTTTCACCATTTAGGCGTCAATCTGTTACATCCGTAGATTTATTTGTAACAACATAATGATGTACAGAATGTACTTTCATCATTTCATAAATCACCATTCATCTAGCGGAAAACCATTTCGATTCGTTATCTATATTCTCAAATAATAAGTTTATAAAATGTACCAATTTTTTGGCAAGAAACCTCGTTTAACTCGTTACTATCCACAAAAAAGTATTCAAAAAAACTGTCAGACAATAAGGTAATTTAAATTGAAAAAAAAAAACAACAGTTTCGACAGACATTTCGTCAGGTACGATTAGTATCGTCACTTAAAAAACCATACCGTACAACCTATTATAATTCGAATTGTTCATTGGGACATTGCCTGAATATTAAAAACTTTTTTGTACATTTACCTAAATAGTGTTACAGTTGCAAATAGTTTTGTGATATTTTGAGTGGAATGAACTGTTACGATATCAATATGAATTATATAAAAAATCATTACATAAAAGTATTTGTAAATAAACTTTTAATGATAGCTTATTGTTGTATTCACAAAATGCAGGTTGGGGGTTAAAATCTTTTGTTCATTGTTACATTGATAAAAAACTGATTTATGTATGGCAATGATTATCAAGAGTCCAAGATACAGTAATAAGCTTTTTGTGTCCATTCATATTTTCATATGTTTATGATTAATATTCCGTAAAGTTATTTAAGTCTATTTTTAATTATACCTATTAATTAGAAATAGACTTAAATAACTTTAGAATCTATCATCAGAATTTATAATCGTTATTCGTCGGTAAATAAGGTATGCGTACGTGAATAAATATAAGTACTCACAGGGAAGTAAGCATGGGCAAGAGTGCCACCAGGTCCATCGAAGGGATCACCGTCTCCGTGCTCTCCTTTCTCGAACCTAAAAATAAAACATTTATTAAAAAGTCTAGACCAACCCAACAACATACCACAGCTCTTGTTATTTAATATCAGATAACTACCGATTGAGCATTCAATCGCAGTGAGTGAATCTGAGGTTATAAAATGTTCTTTCCAATCAATAAACATTCAGAATCAACAGCAACTAGCTTGCATTACTACAAGTAGTTGTACAACACTCAATGACAACCATTCACGTAGTTACGCTAACAACAAAGTTAACAAAGATTACCCGTGGATTGTGACCGAAAACCCATTATGAGTGATTCAAATAACCCTACGTACAACACAATACGTCCACTGGCACGATTTCAATATCTGTGCTCGGATCTAAACGACGCATGGCAGCCGCGCTGCGTCCAAACACTCATTTTACAATTTACTTCGTTTCGCACGAGCTGTATTCTAATTTTTGAATAAACTTCAATTAGCCACGTTAAAGTACGAAATTAAACTGAAAGTCGGCACTGAGACAGAATCAATAAGGTAGATTACTTAAGTCCTACTTTACCAATGTTATTTATACCTAATTGTTTACTGGTTTCACTGTCAACTGTTGAAATTTTTGCACATTTAGGCCTATTACAACGGGCGAAATTTAGAATACGAAACAGATTTTGAAATTTTTGTCAGTATTTCTTAATATGTTTTGCAATTGTATATACAAGAAAACGGAATGCGTTGAGCTTAAACACAATGCTGTTATATTGACGAGGTAGGTACTATAGGAAGCGTTTAAAAAAAGAGATAATATTTAAAGAATCTGATGGATTTACCTGACTTCTATATGAACTTGTCCAGACCGCTTCTGGGTAAAGGTTAGGTCAGTGTAGTCGGACCATACTGAGAAGGCTTTAGCAAGTTCAGTGTCAACCTCTGCTCGGTTCAGCTTAGATGGGTACTTAGAGATCTTGTAGGTCAGGTTCTTTACACGCCATCTTGACCCTAGCCAAACAATTTTTAATAAACACAATTTTTGTTTGTTTAAAATAATATCGGATTTCAACAATAAATGAAAATATATTAATGAGGAGTACTCACCCTGCAGTGCGTATCGTTTTGCTCGGCTCTCCCCGAAGCCCACTTTGTCTCGCACACCACACCTTGGCAATGACATTACTTTGGTTGTTTCGTCATCCAATTCACCTGCAAAGAACATTACGTACAAAAACATTAAAGGATGAAAATATCGATAAGTAAATATGTATGTATGTTCATTTCTTTAGACCCCTTCAGCCAATGTCGACAAGTATTTAGCTAAATAAATAATCCCTCACGGTGGAATTTCAATTATCATCTCATTTACCGCTTAAAACGCTGACGAATAACAAATAACAAACATATATTTTTTGTATCAAACGATGACCAGGAAGTAATTACACAAACACAGCGACCAAAAACCGCACACGGAAAACTTTAAATAATCAGGAACTATGGTCGCTGCGACCACTGCTAACCTGGCGACTTGAAATTCAGCGTCGCGCTATCGATTTACATTTATAGTTACGGGGATAAAAATATAGTTATAAAAATTATACGACATAAGGAAAACTAAGATAGTATACCAATATGATGTAGCTGAGGAGTTCGATTTTTTTTTGTTTGAACCTTCAAATATCTGGAACTATCAGTCGGATTTAAAAATATATTTTTGTTGGTATATGATAGCTATATTCATGAGAAAGGTTAAAGGCTTTCTAGCATCTCTTAGGAGCGGGGCAAAGTGGGTGAAACTGGGGGGCACAGCTAGTTTATTTAATATTTGTATTGCGTGAAGGGGAACTAATGACGATACGTTTCTAAGTATAGGTATCTGTAATTTATAGAGATATACTTAGAATCGTATCGTCATTAGTAGTGAGACAGTTTCGTTGCTGATATAAATCTCGTTCATAAATAGACGTCATTATTAAAGTCTTTACGAATCATAACTTAGTGTTTGTCACAGGCTCGTTCGAACTCGTGCAGTGACCGATAATGAATTATGTATTTATGAGCCGTCTGTTCGTTATTTGCTTACATAATAACACTACCTTCTGTCATAGTCAAGACCAATAAACTACTTCTCGTGTCAAGGCACGTACGTGTACCAAGACGAGCCGAGCTCTGCCCACATAATGCTAGCGTGTTTAAATAGTCGGTTGAGGAGATCTCACGGACTTATAAATTGCTTCGCCGATGTGTATGTGATTGTAATAACAGTGATAACGAGCCAAGGCTGCGACTAACTGTACATAACTAACGACTGGTTAAGGGTTTCCTCAAAATGTTGAGTTAATCTAATATTAAAATCTTAGTCAAACATCCAGACTTAGTTCCGGTAAGAAAAACCTAATGAGAAATGTTAATTCTTGGCCTATTGGTCAGTTTAAGTAAGTATTACCGTCAGACAAGGTCAATGTGGTCCGGGTGTGAATTAGCAGCACATTGATTACGTTACGTCAATCTCTAAGATCTACGATACGTACGGTTACTTCCAATTACCAAGAAATTATAAGTAGTTAAAGGTCCGAAACCTCGGGACAATAGTATTAATATTGAATACGGTAAAGTCCTTAAAAAGTAGTTTTATTTCAATGTAGAATATTATTCAAGTAGACAAATGTTCAAAATCAGTGAATGATCAAGAAGTTTTAAAATACTGCACCATTCATTCGCATTTGGGTCGCGATAAAAACAATAGATTTCCTATTATGTCTGTGATTTGTTGCTCCATCCCATCAGGTTAAACGGCAAAATGATTGATGCAGTTTAGTATAGAAAGTTGATTGATGGGTATTTTTTTAATCTACACAAATGATCTAAAAACGAGTATTTAAAACCAGACAGATATTATTAATGTGTAGCCGCACATTATCTTCTTCATTGTGTCTGATGATAGATGTGGCGGTCGATTTCATTGCTAGTTTTTATTGTTATGATAAATTGAGTTCTTTTTATCATGATGAGGTAAGATTTTCCAAGATCCATCACTAAGTCTGATACAATTTAATTAAATAAAAGTAAGAAGTCGTAAGCTGCAACCGCGGCTTACGCAAACAATGATCAAAGTTTCAACAAAGAAAAATGATTACAGCTTTCACAGACCGCAATTGATTGTCTCTTAATCAAAGTGTAATGGTCCGTGAATATTTGAGGACGGTGCCGCCTTCGAATAACATTTACTAAAGTGAATAATTATTTTCAAACCTTACTTATTTACTCATAAAACATTTCAACATAATTAGACGTTTTAAATAAATACATTTGTCATTCACTATTTCCACAAGAAACGTATGAAAATATTTATGTATTGATTTTTATCTTTTACATTAACATCAAATAAACTACTAGGTGCTTAGATATAATAAAAAATAGACAAACAAAATCTGAAGCATCATGTTATAAGTACAATCACATTCAATTCAATATTCATCTTTCAATTGCCAGTAAATTACGAAATATTGACAGGCTTTCGACCTATAAGCTGATATATTGCATGATAAGCTTACCTGTCGCGTTCAGTCCAGCGAAGCTTTGGAACTCGGCTATAGCTCGGCGCCATGAACTTTCATCCATTATATGGCCACTTGAAGGATTCCGCACAGAGGGACTCAGGTACCCGTACTGTGCTAAGTACATCTGAAAATAGGCATCATCTTCAGCCTGCCGTATCCCATGTAAGGAGTAGGCCTCTGTTCTCATGCGAAACATGTCTAACTACTTGTTAGATTATGTTCTATCTACTGTGCTTAAGCATCTTATGTGATGTGCTTCTCTAAGTGCGAATTCAGCGTGCAGTTCTCAACTTCTTCGAATGAAAACAGAAACCCTTTACCTGATCTATAGTTTATAATAAAAATTACACATTGGACATTGAAATGGATTTTAAACATTGTTTAGGCAAGCGGAATATTACATCACAATAAATAATTATTACTCTATAACAATGTTTGTAAACTAGGTAGTTTTTGTTTCGCTTGTAGCTCCCCTGAAAATGTGGTGGAAGACATATTAACATCAGGGTATCTTATAATTCTTTATCGCCTTTACGCGATATTTATATAGTGACGAAGTCTAAGCTCGTAATTGCTTGCAGAGCTGTCGCTAATCTCTTAGGTACTCACAGACGTTACATTATCTCACATCACCACAAGGCTACCAACCCATTGTTTATTGTCAACGCACTTGATAAAATGAAACACGTTAGGGCGATGCGAATACATGGATAACAAGATAATTTCTTTACTGACATGAAACTTTGCTAATTCATTCATTCCGCAAGAGATAATCTTATTTACACTAATAAGAGTTTATAATTTTTGTCCCCGAATTCACATTTTTTTTAATAGTTCTTCTCGATAATAAACCTTTGCGATCTTTTACAGAAACGGATTCAGATCCATGTTTGGTTAACCCACACAGAAAGACATATATACCTAATATTAGAGGATTGTGGTTGAGAATGTCGGATGGCTGTTGTTAACAGCCGTGGTGTACGGAGACATGGTGACCTTGGGCAATGGCAGTGTCGGAGTGCGTGTGCTGCATCTCAATGCGCCGACGCACATATCTCCGACTGGCACCGCACACCAGCGCCTGCGAGGCTCTTTGTTCCCTCTCACGCCGGGGAATACTCACAACAATGTCACTGTTAATCCTACTGCAGTCAATACCCCGAAAAGCCCGTATTTACTATTGTCTGTCCAATGCCACGAGAATACTAAACATATTTTCAAAGATTTCTATTTGTTAAGCAAATCAAACGTACGTTTTACAGATATCATCACGAATATGTGATTGACCTTACTTTGAAAAGTACCTAGAGGTAACTGCATAAATGTTTTATTGCTAAGAATTTCTTTTGTTTACAGCTAGGTACTATGGCTGTTTTTTTTTTATTTGTTATTCGTTTAGTATTTGTTGTATGTGACTCAACGCATATACTCGTAGAAATAACGCAAAATGCAAATAAATCAATGTTTATATCGATGACTAACCGCGAGAGAATCGAACAGATTTTGGGTGCGTTTGTGCCAGGACGTTGACTCTTCACCGGCACAAAGTTGCGGGGCATTGTTTGCTTCACAAACCAAAATGCAACACTAGTACGTCGTACTAATGTTAATGTATACCTGCTATTAAGTCTACATTTTGTATTGGTAACAATGTTCCTGAGCAAACTATTGTTCCTTACATGTAAGAATTCTATAGAAACGCGGAGGTTACAAGATAAACGAGTATCGTCAAGCACTTGCAAAAAGTAGCGTCTCTCTGGTAAAGCGTATTTATTTAAGCTTTTAAGTGAAAGGACTAAGAAAAACCCGTATTACAGATTCTGAAGAAGGACTGTTGATGGAGGCGTTTAAATAATGGATTCGTACGAGCATATCGAGGTCAGTATGTCCCCATGAGTAACGGGTACTGTCGGATTCTGCGCCCGCGCAGATCTCTCAACGCAGCCTGCGGCGTGACTGCTCTACAGACCTACTTAACCCGTGCAAATTTTTACCGCCTCAGGTCTTCCAACGGCTCGTATACGCATCATTGCTGTGTAATAATGCTAATTGGAAAAAATATCTTGCTCCGTCCTGATGCACGTCTTAAACAATTACAGACTGCCTAATAACACAGGAAATGATAATACCTGTCAAACCCACCTCACATTTTTACACATTGCACCTCACATGCTGACCCTTAAGCCAGCTTAGGCTTAAGGGTCAGCATATTGAAATGAACATTCCTGATTTTTAACAAACTTAAACTTGAAGTAACCTGAATAATTCGAAATGGATTTCATTTTCGAGACATTATTATATTTTTTTGCGTTCAGCTATACATTTGATATTTCGTTTTATTCCTAATATATAAACACATACTAATGCCGATACAAACTGTAAATCTGAAAGTTAAACAACTGAATACATATATTTGAACATTTCGTACCTATGAGGCATTAAAAGATATCGGCATATGACATGCCAGTTATTTTCAATCGGAGTAACGGCTTCGATTAACGGTATCCATTTGTAATAGAAAGGATTACGTGTCGAGACGTGAATTAAAATGCCCAAAACCGCGTGGTGGCACTGAGTCACCGACATCAGATTATTGTTGCGTTCATTGAATAGCGTCCTCTTGTTGAATGAACTTTACATTCATTCTTTTGAGGCTATTGAGTTCATTGCATACAGATGCATTAGTAAGTACCATTTTATTAAGTCGAAGTATTTTAAACGACTTCAAAGAAGGAGGAGGTTATATGTTCGTCTGCATATTTTTTTTTTAATTACGTTTCGATTAATTGCAAATACAACATCCTAATTACTCATACGAGGAACTAAAGAAAATCCTCTTCAAAACTATCACTCGTGTCACTGACCTACTTGTTTGCAAATGTCCTTTAATATTTTATTATTGTGATTCATATTTTCCTGCGTTAGTAAAAATATTATTAAGTGAATAATGATTACTAAGACCTAATCTTACTCATAGCTTTGTTCATTGTACAGGTAGGTAATATTCAGTTCCGGTGCCCGACCTACCTTTTGTTTGTTTTGTATGTCATCGTATACGGTCTGCACACAATCTTTATTGAATAAGTTCAAATTATTATTGGATATAGGGTGTGAGCAGAAGTCACTGTCCTTGTGAATTCATGGTCAAAAACCTTCTTTGTAAATAATTGTCTGAAAGGACTCATCCAATGTTATTTACCTCTTTTCCGTGTCCATTAAGTTTGTAACACTTACGCATAGTTTAAACAGACATGTAACAGTACTTAGGCATGTGTTAAGTAGTGTCATGTTATTAGTGGTCTATTTCGCCCATGTTCACAAAAATTACTCATTTCGTAAATTTACTGATATAATTGACACTATTGTGATTGACTTCAACACTTCAACACACTACTACAAAAGCTGACATTAATCGGGATATAATAATTAAATTAACATACGTGTGTTACATAATATTAATGATGATAAACAATGGTTATTAGTATTCAGAGAAGCGAGACGAAAAAGACGCAATACGAACACATGTGCAAGAGAACGCTATGGGCCGATTATCTATAGTTAAGCGATTACAGTGTAAACCATGCGGGCATTTAATGACACCTATGTATGATTGCGTACATCGCTTATTGTTGGATAACCACTGACATTGGCTCTGATTCACGTGGAATCGTCATTAAATTGCCCCTGCGGTATTATGATAAAATTGAGAGCCGCCTTTGCATGCCATAACGCATTATGTCACAATAAATCGCTTTAATTTACCAGAGAATAATTCTTTAGCGCATAATAAGTAGGTGAGAGTGTGTATACATTAATCATGATAGTATAGTTTTATAAATGACATTTTCAATACTTAAATACTTTTTAATTATTAAGAAATATAATATAAGAATACTTTACAATTATTAAGAAAAGATAATACCTTCAGCTAAGGTAGTATCACAGGTGGAAGTCGTAACCTACCATGTTAGGCCCGCGTCCCTTATTATATCAAAGGAATGTTGCATATGGTTTAAAAACTTATAACAAAACAGGTTGAACACGAAATTCAATATCACAATGGCCAAGTAATCATTATCAGTAGTACGAAGTGCTTAATAGGAGTTGTTGTAAATATGCTTATAGCGATGTCACGCGATGGTGTTCCGGGAAGTGCATCTGGTCTCGGCGATCTCTGCCTGCCTTACCCGGAATATCTGACACGTGCAAATATTCACCAACACTTCCCTGTAGGTATGTGTAATGGCGATGATATCGAACATGCCATCTACGTCGCGGGGCGATAGCGGTTTTTATTCTGACAGGTATGATTGAAGATAGTTATAACAGTACAGTTGCAATCCTTATTAAGCATATGTCGTTCTTCAGCTTGTCTGTAGCGACTATCATCATCAACCCGTTTACTGTCCTATTAATGGGCGCGGGTCTTCTCTAGGAGGGTCGAGGCTAGAGTCCACGACACTTGCCTTCTATGTTTTCTTTCACTGCTTAAGGAGTAATAATATGTTTACGAAAAGTCAGAGGTTTCAGTCATAGGTCAGGGCCATGATTCGAGCTTAAAACTTGCGGCTTAGTCCAATGGTCATATCGCTAGACTATCACTTTTTTAGCAACTAAATAAAAATAAAGAAAGCAAATTTATTGATAACACTACTGAAAATTAAATTATAATCATCGACAATATAGCAGTCCGCTGCTCTCCAATAACATGGTACTGGGCACATACGTTGGCTTCTCTTTTCAAGTTCCTCCCATCTTTGCAAGAATCGTCACTCAACGTAGTATCAACTAGGCATAAGTAATAAAAAGTAATTGTACACTCCTAACTAGGTTTTTTAATTATCAAATGTTAATACCTCCTTGATAAGATAATATTTATCCAGAGTATTTATCCTGGGAAGTCTCAGCAGGCAATAAATATTATGTGCATTTATCTCGTCACAATGCTAACGACCCGTGCCGCCCACGCCACTTATATTGCAACACTTGTGTACATACCATCTGCTATTGCGATTACCCATTCAAAACCTGAGCCACGCTTTTATAACTAACTACGTATATATTCAAAACAAAATTTAATAGATTTAAAGAGTTTGATGTCACCATACACAGCCAAAATATTGTAAAAAAGGCAACACGATATTTACAAAGATATTATCAAACCTTACAAAATCGTTACAAATAAATCGCTATGTAATTATTTTCTTTGTCGTACCTATAATTTTCCGATATAATTCTTACAATGTTTTAATTTACCATTAGGTACTCCATTTTATATGCAAGCGATTAAGTTAAAGTATGTATATGTTTCACGCAATTGCATACATTTATACAAATTATATTAGTGTACACGTTCTGTTCACCACGTGGACACTGCGGGGTGACTTGTTTTCACTGCTGCGCCACCAACTCACTCGTGGTCTATATTAACAATATTATAATGTTAACACACAGTAATTACCTCACCTGATATACTTATTTATTCCTTATTTGTGTTATTGGCTACACCTGCGCATCAAAATATTGCACTTGTGATAAACACATAAATATTTATCTTGTTACAAATAATCTGAAAACTCAATCAGAAGCGCTAAGAAGCAATAATGATGGATGTTAATCATTTAATTATACAGCTAGTTAATTCAATTTCACAATGCTGACAATAACAGTGAGCAGGTGCATAGGGGAAAACATATTTCTTAGGTAGGTACATAAAGTTACCATTCAATTCAAATCCACATGTTAACGTTTTTGTCTATAAATAATAGTATTATGTAAACTTATATTTTTTCTGTTTACATGAATATTGTAACAGGGCGGTGAGCTTTGTACACGTGTCATCGCCATAATAATTACTGACATATATTTATCTGAGAACGTGAGTCGTTTCAGGAATGTCAATATACATACGACAAATAAACAAACACAAAGAAACTACCATACATCTCCAATTTAAAAATAACACTTGTTGAAGATAAATTGCTTCCATACAAACATAAAATGAATATTTAATTTGGACTGGCGTCTATTACATAAAGTATCAACATGTTTGTTTGTCCTACCATGTCATCGTTTTATGTTAATAAATCACATTGAGATGCAATTAAAGAGCTTTTTGCGTAATATTATGAATCGTGTTCTGAATGTTTAAGAGTGAGAAACGACAAAGCTAGGTCGTTATTTTTTATAATTATTTAATCAATAACAAATTATTACAAAATTAAGGACATTGTTTATGTAAAAGAAAATACCTCCCTGCATAAGTATTAGGTGGTTAAAAATATTTAATTGTTCTAAATATAAGTTATTCTAAAACAAATACCTACGTCAGATGTGTTATCCATACCTAGGCATTTCATATTAAGCTGCGGTTTACCGATGGGCGCAGCTCACCGCGGCCGCGCAGCGCGGACCGTACTTATTCATCCACACGCGCAAAGGATGGATAATTGTCATCGTAATTAGTTTCAATTACCTTGCGATTGACGAAAGATTAAAATAGAATCTATCGCGTGTGAAACCCCACTTTTCTGCAATAGAATGTAGAAAACGTTTTTTGCGGTACAGTAAGCCCGCCCTTTGTCCGTATATCCTCACGTTTGTCACGTGTACCGGAGCACATTGTCTGTGGCTTTTCAAATATAATAGACTTTGATCTGTTGATTGCTTGCCAATCATCTGAAACTCCACACGTGTCGATTCATGACTTTTAAATGCATCACCCAGGAGTGAGCTTTTTTTTCTGTCAATCACTGTTTAAGTGCCCGCTTACTTAGTGTACCTACTACCTAAATTAAATCTAAAATAACGAATATTTCTTGGTTTTTAAACTTTATTGCGGACAATAATGACCGCATACATGATGTGGCTTGGTATCATTGTGAGATCGAACTAATAGTCACAATCAGATGGTAGCGATGACGACGTGGTGAACAATAAGCAGTAGCGATCGGAGGATGGTGGCCGTGGCGCGCGTGTTGAAGGTCGCCGCGCGCTTCCTGCGTGCGTGACGCGCATGCGCACCGAACCACCAACCTACCCACCGCCTACCACCACAAACAAACTATCCCGCATACAACTTACAACTGCACAAATAAGTGCAGTACATGCAACAGGAAAAACACAAAAATCCCGTTACCGAAAAATGAAGTCCATTGAGATTAGCGGTAACAGAGGTGACCCGGTTGCTTTTTGTCTTCGCTGGACACAAGCTATTGTCTAAACATTATGTGCACACATGTCTAATTTATGTCATCGGCACGCTTTACTGTGTTTCAACAAACATCAAACATAATTATGTCTTAACCTTATCTTTTTAGATAGTAGTTTATCTGTCTATACACCACCCGAAATCTTAAAAATAGGCTAGCCACTATCTTTGAAAAGATCTGAGGACTCATACAGTTTTTCATAGTATTTTTTTGTTATAATATTCTGCGAAAGCTTTAATACATATTTATTTCCCAGGATCGTGAATCGTGACTAGGGTTAAAAGTCTCACGGTCGGTGGCTCTGCATGTTAAAAATATTTTGTTTTTCATCACGTTGATCTCAGGGGCCTGACGGCCGTCAGCTCTGGTATGATCGCGAGATACCGAGATACGCGTTTCCCAAAACGCATAACAAGGAGGCAGTCGACACCTTGTTGACAGTTAGTTAGATGTCAGCGCAGCACGTAAGTATATAGACTATTGCGGACACAACAAAATATTTAGTCTTTTGATAAATATGAAAAAATAAAAATAATATACTTCTAAATTGAGTACAGACAATTATATTTCACCGGTTCATTGTTCTAAACATCCAAAGGAAATTTTCTGGGAGATATCACCGCGTCGTATAAGACATGCGTCGAATTTTTATATCGCATTAATCGAGTCAGGTAGGAATGATGAAAACAAAGAACTTAACAGGTTCTTGGCACTTTCTGCTAGGGCTATTGTTTTATGATTGAGCCTCAGACAGGAGAATGACCCTCTCAATATGGATACGTTTATCATAACAGTACCTATTTAAAAGACAGGAAATGCCTGGTCCATTATAATGTGCGGACAACACTATTTTGGTTGTATCACGTGGGTAAGGTACAACGACCTATAAATTGAAGTTGAAGTTGCCTAAATTGTATATATGTGTACTTCAGTAGAGCCTTCGTGATCGTGACTGAATTCGATGCTCGACGCACGACATTCGTCAGTTCGGAACCGTATCCTAGTAACGATTTCTGAATTTCAATATTTAGTTTACCGGTCGTTACAACCTGAACATTTACTGGTTTCATGTTGTATTAGAATAATTTATTTTTTCAAGTACTGCTGATTTTTGTCAGTAACAAGGGAATCCTATAATATATACATATGAACTTTATAAAACTGTTATGACGAATAATAATTGTATAGCACTATTAATTGATACTGTGAACAACTCTGACGTTACTTCGGTTAGTTATTGTGTATACCTAATATTTTATGGTTTTTCCGTGTCATCAAGTGGTGTCAATTGTTAATTGAGAGCCAGATAACCTATTACCTACTAATAATCACATGCCTCGAACCGGTCTTCGTAGAAACGAATGAAAAACCCTGTAATCTGGCATATGTTATAATTATCCTCGGAAATAAATAAGATATTAAATTACTATACCTATGTCATAAAATCATGAGTAAAATTCTCTACACCACCATGAGGGCTCTACATTTTATTTCGTAACACTGTATTGTTATGAAACCCGTATCAATAAAAACGCAATGCTTTTAACTCTAAAGGCAAAATCAACTCACTACTTGTGTACAATATAACAGTGTAAGATTTTCACTGCTAAACAAATTAAACTATTGTTTTTATTAACTAGTTTTATGATAATAGGTATGACATTAAAACTCTTTTCTGATTAAGGTGATACCAACATATTTATTGAATAAAAAGTTTTCTAGGTCATTGCGCCTTCGAAGTCATTTCGGGTATGAATTTAAAAGAAATCATTGCCTTAAATAACATTTTAAAAGATTGATCTAGCATTACGACTTAACTTAAATAATTTTATTTTTTATAAGGTCATAATATTAAATCTCTTTCACATTCTTCCGAGTTTTTAACCTGCGATGGAAAAGGCACCATAAGCGGCCATATTTAAATAATGAATACATTTCTTAGGTTCGCCATACACCAGTTGAAGCAGGTTAGTAGGACGAATATTAACCTTGACATAACCACGGCTAATTTACACGGTTTTTTAAACTTATCATTAAATTGATTAGATAGTTTATTATTTGAAATATTATTTATCCATGTAATTTAGGTGATTATTGTTGTTGCATTTAACTATGGATAATGCTTCACAATCTGCTTTTTTTCAGAATTTATCATGTTATATTTGACGTTTATTAACATCCGACGTTTTAGATATACAGGTAGCCTACCCGAGACAATGGATACTATTTATTGTGTATATTCGCGTGTGTCAAAAATCAATCGATTAACTTTCCTTTCTCTAGGTACCATGCATATTGTATGAAATATGGTATGGTATGGTACTTAGGCGCGAAGAATGCCCCTATTTCATACGACATATAAACACCGGTGTACTGTGCATGTACTACTTTTAGGGGCTGCAGGCTGATGGTATGCTTACTTTACAAACAAGAAATTAATCAAAGTTAATCGTAAATCATATTAGTGACAACTTTTTTACGAATAACGAATAAGCTCTCAAATAAGCTTCCAATTCGCTTACAATTATTGTAAGCGCCTTATAGAACAATCCCGAGGTTATCACATGAGAAAAAACCGTCACAGTTTTAACACTCAGTACGTAAGTCTGACGTTAGCTGATAAATAAAAAAAGTGACTTATTTTGTTACACAATCTTTTTCCTACCACAACTCGATATCAATTAAATAACAATGTCCATATTATTAAAAACACGCAAACGTTATTTACCTACTGCTTAGCTCGGAAACATTTCATTGATTCATATTATTTTCAGTCTAGTGGTCCCAAACGCGACTGCTACGCTAGAGCTCCTGGGTTCGATAAAATGTTTTTCTATAAAATTCTTTGTACTTAGCTCGCTCGTTGCTCGGAGTTTGGATTTGTGCCCGGTTAATGGCAATAGGCTCGCCCCCTATTACATGGGACCTAAATATACCACCGAAACATAGGTGTTCATTAGAATACCTCTGCCTAACTGTGCGGGACAAGCACATCTATGACTGGATTGCTCACTTATTCCAAGAAATGAAACGCCATTTAACACTAATAGTACGTGCTGACCCGTCCGAGGGCGTGCATGTCGGTGGACATACCAAAGCTAACTGAGGCGGAATCTTGCGGAATCGTGACTAGCGGCCAGAGCGCCGCTTTATATTGCCGCGGACGGGGGGTGCAAGTTGTGCTTTATTGCGCTACCACAAACTTATCAACTATAACAATTTGTTCCTTAAACTATTACACAACTTACAGACTATATACAAAATGAAACAATAAAATAACAAAATAATAACACATACAATAAAACTATAACAAACAATCAATTCTATAAAACTATGGGTATAAATGAAAGACACTATCAGTACAAAGCTATGTCAAATAATTAAAGTTTAAATGTTCTTTATTGACCTTATATCTATACATACATACATTTGTTTAATTATTTTAGACGGGCTTGTGATCGTCCTGCACATTCTCCCGCCGTAAACCGTTACTCGGTTTATCATCTATGTAGTGCGGGCGGTCACTCGTAGGCAGTATGATCATCTTCTTAGTAGCTCTCCGCAGCAGGCCTCCCTTGGTGCGCACGTCGGCTGTCCTTACTATTCCATCAGGTCCGGGGTACGTCGCGACCACGCGACCCATGGGCCACAAGTTCCGGGGCAGGGTGTTGTCGGCGATCAGGACTACGTCACCTTTGTTCAGTGGCGGCCCTCGTCCGTGGGGCTCCCGCCGGTGACGCAGTTCAGGCAGGTACTCCTTTACCCATCTCCCCCAGTACATGTCGGCGAGGCGCTGGGCAGCGCGCCAGTGTGTGCGGCCGATCAGGTCCTTGTCGTCAAAGGTCCCGGGCGCTGGGTTCCAGGTGGGGCCGTGCAGGAGAAAGTGGTTCGGCGTCAGGGCTTCGGGGTCGAGTGGGTCGACTGACACATGGGTCAGTGGTCTATTGTTAACTGTAAACTCGACCTCGGCTAGCAATGTGGTCAGCACTTCCTCGGTAGGCCGTCGCTCGTGTAGCACAGTGTATAGCGCTGTCTTGACACTCTTCACTAGGCGTTCCCAAGCGCCGCCCATGAATGGGGCGCCTGGGGGTATGAAGCGCCACGATATAGCTTTATTTGTGGCCTCGTACTGTGTCGCGTCTTGTAGAGCTTGTCGCAGCTCGTTGTCCGCGCCGTGTAGGTTAGTGCCGTTGTCCGACCATATTTCACTGGGGCGCCCTCGGCGAGCTATGAATCGCCGGAGGGCCATGACCGCCGAGTCCGTGTTCAGCGTGGCGGCGACTTCGACGTGTACGGCGCGTGTCGTAAGGCAGGTGAACAACACGCCGTACCTTTTTTGTGTACCCCGGCCCACTGTGACAGCAAGCGGGCCGAAGTAATCCACCCCGGTGTATGTGAACGGGGGTCTGTGATGGGCGAGGCGACACGGAGGCAGGTCGCCGGTAGGCGGCGTCGGCGGCGTGTTCCTTAGTCGGCGGCACGGCAGGCACTTACTTAGCACGGACCGCACTGTAGGGCGTAGGCGCGTCACCCAATATTTTGTTCTACACTCATTCACTGTAGTCTCTACCCCGGCGTGATGGTACCGGCGGTGCACGTAATCAATATATAGTCTCGTGATATGATGATCACCACTTAACACCGCGGGGCGACGACGTATGTCGTTAATGTCTTCACTAACACGCGCGTTAATTGTTATTAGTTCATTGTCTATCACTAGTGGGAGCGAGCGTAGGGCGCCCTTCCTTAGAGCGTCCAAGTCGTGAGGGGGCGCACCGTACGCATCACTTTGAATCACTTTCACTAATAACACTTCAGCGTCCAGCATACACTGCATATCCATATGTATGGGCGCACTTAACTTTATGTCACTTTTTAGCGTCTTTTTACACTGATTGTTTTTATTTACACTTTTCCACTGAGGGTCCTTTTGTTTATTTCGCGCGTACCGTTTATAATTTACACAGTCACTATTTCTTTTTACACGTTCACTACACTTTTTTATAAACTGGAGTACGCGCGCCGTGGCGCGCAGTAGGCGCTGCCAGCTGGAGAAGCGAGCGGGGTCAGGGACCGCCTCTCGCACCGACGCTCGTCGCTCGATGGCTGCGTGGACCTTCTCCTCACCGGTTGATTCCGGGAGAGTAGGCCTTTCGGAGGGCCACGCTGACGGCGCGTCGTACAAGAACGACGGGCCACGGTACCAGCGGTGGCTGGTACTAAAGTCGGGGGGCACGTCGCGCGTCGCGTCGTCGGCTACATTGTGCGTCGTGGGTAGCCAACGCCAGTCGCTCAGCTGTGTGTTGTCTTCTATCGCGGCGATGCGGTGCGCGACAAACGCACGATATGACCGTGCACCTGTATGCAACCACGTGATGACGGTCTTGCTATCTGTCCAATACGTGGTTTTAGCGGGCTTGATGTCGTGCTCGGCGGCGACCGTCGCTCCCAGTCGGCTCCCTAGTACCGCGGCCTGTAGTTCGAGGCGCGGTATTGACGTCAGCTTGAGTGGCGCGACTTTGGTTTTCGCGGCCACAAGGGTGATGTACACGCGGCCGTCGCTCGTAGTAGCACGCCAGTAAGCAGCGGCGGCGTAGGCAGACTCGCTGGCGTCGACGAAGACGTGTAGTTCGAGCATTGCCGCTGCGCTGTACATCTCGTAGCACCTGGGTATCTTGATGTCACCGAGTCGACGTAGGTGTTGAGTCCATGTTGACCATTGTTCGGCTAGGTCAGAGTCGATGGGGGTATCCCAGTCCGTGCCTCGGCGCCAGATTTCTTGCAATATTTGTTTCGCACGTATAGTCACAGGCGAGGCGAGTCCGAGCGGGTCGAACAGCGACATCAATATCTTGAGTGTTTCACGCTTCGTCGGTCTAGACTTGTCTAGGATGCCTGGCGGAAGTCTAGCTAGGTTAAGGTTGAAACCTAGGTCGTCATTTTTCGGTCTCCATTCCAGGCCAAGCACGCGTTCCGTCGGGTTGTCGGCGTTTGCTAGGCCGACGTTGTGCTGGGTTGCACCTGGCGACAGCGCGTTTAACACTTTTTCACTATTTGACGTCCACTGTCGTAATTCGTAATGCGCTCCGCGGTGAATCTTGTCTACGTCGCTTGCATTTTCGATCGCTTGTGCCTCGGTGTCGTAGCTCTGCAACAAGTCGTCGACGTAGTGATTTCGTATGATCGTGTTCACCGCGTCGGGATGCGTGTCTTGATATCTTCTCGCATTGTGATTCTTTACGAATATAGCTGTCGCGGGTGAGCATGTCGCGCCGAATATGAGTGACGTCATCCGGTACTCGTCGGGGGGTAGGCAGTCGCGTCGGTCGCCTCGCCACAGGTATCGCAGAGCGTCTCTATCTTCCGGCTTGACTTTCACTTGCATGAACATTTCCCGTATGTCCGCCGATACCGCTATTTTTCGTTGCCGGAACCTCATGAGTACGCCGGGAAGGGATTGCAGCAAGTCTGGCCCTTTTAGTAGGTAGTCGTTCAGCGACACACCTTTTGTCTTGGCTGCGGCGTCGTGTACGATGCGGAGTTTTCCTGGCTTCATGGCGTTGACCACGGCGAAATGTGGCAGGTACCACGTCTTGTTGGCGGATTTCTCGGCTGGGGCGGGCTCGGCGTAACCTTTTTCGACGAGCGCGGCCATCTGAGCGTGGTACTTTGCTTTCAGAGGTGGGTCTCGATCCAGCTTCCGTTCTATGTTGAGCAGCCGTTTCAACGTGTTGTCGTAGTTGCTAGGCAACGCTATGTTGTCACTTTTCCACAGTAGAGGCGCTTCGTACGCACCGTTTGTATGCGACACTTCACTTGTGAGCTTGTCGAGCGCGCGCTTGTCCGGGTCGTTCCTAGGTAGCCTAGGTTCGATGAGTAGCGTGTCTTGGGTGAAGAATTCCCTCAGCTGGTCGTCCATGTGTTCATCTTCGCTGTGCACAAAGTTCACTCGGTGACTATGCGGGTCGAGTGTGCGCGCGCTGGCTCCGTGAACCACCCATCCCAGGGCAGTATGTGACGCGACCGGTTGATCCCGGCGTCCCACGCGTACCTCCGTTGGCAGCAGGAGATGCCAGTTGTCTTGGCCGATCAAAATATGTGGCTCCGCTTGCTCGTAGAGTAGGTCACTTTGTATGTCGCGTAGATGGTCGCACTCCTCGATGTCACTCCTCTGAATCACCTGCGATGATAGCCGCATATCTTCTATTGTTCGCGCGTGTATGTTGAACTCGCGCTCGGAGGGCCCACGCAGAGAGAGACGCACACGTTGTGATTTGGTGGACGCGATTTCTTTGTCGCCGATCGCTTCTATTCTGAGGGGCTCGCACGGTCCGGTCACGCCTGTTTTCCGCGCCACATCTGCGTCGACGAGTGTAACGGTCGATCCATCGTCTAGCAGCGCGAAGGTGTCGACTGCTCCCGCCGGTCCCGAGACGTTCACTGGTAAAATTTTCAAGTACGAGGTGAATCGTTTCCTAGTCCACGTAGACGCGACTGTTTCAACCTCTTGTGATTTTTCAGGCGCCTTCGGTGTGTAGTGCAGGAGTCTGTGATGCGAGTACTGGCAGTCGTCTATTTCACATTTCTTGCGGCGACAAGTGTGATTCCTACTCCTGAAACGCAGACAACCGAAGCACAGTTTCTTGTCTTTTGCTATGTCCCACCTATCACTTGTATCGGCGTTCGCGAACACACTACACTTAGACACGTCGTGGCCCGGTTTCGAACATATCGCGCAGCTCGCGGCGGGTTTGTCGGGTCTTGCCGCGGTCGCTGCGTAGGTCTTCACCGGCGCTCGTCTCTGTGGTGCTGGATGCTCTGGTACTGAGGTCTCAGGCGGCGCGTAGGGGCTGCACCGCTCGGCTTCCCGTGACAGAAAATGTGACAACTTTAGCAGGTCGGGCTCTTCTTCTTGTCTGGCGGCGGCGAAGTCGAACCATCTATATCGTAGCGCCGGCGTCAATTTTTCTATTGTGAGCTTGGTGATTTCTGGGTTGTACAAGTAGTGGGTCCGCTTGAGCGCCTTCAATGTTGCGACAATATTCGACACTCGGCTTGCGAACACACACACATCCCTTGCGTTGTCCGTGATTTTTCCCAAGGCGCGCATGCGCTCTAGTTCCGCAAGAGCTATACAATCCGGGCGCCCGAAACGGTTTTCAAGCGCTTTCATAACTTCTTTGGGACTTGCACTGAATAGTAGCAAGCTTTCGACGGCCTCCTTGGCCTTTCCTCTGATGTTCCTGCGTAGGCGAGCGAGGTTTTCGGCCTCTGTAAACGACGCTTCCGACTCTTCATACGCAGCTCGAAACGACAGCCAATCTTGATGGGCGCCCGTAAACGCTGGTAGCTCGGTCATGAACTTGGGGCGGGCGCCTGACTTGGCGGCGAGGGCGATTGCAGACGCCAACTCTGACAGGTTGACGTGCTGCGCCGTGGGTGAGGCGACGACATTTTCTTTTTTCATAGGCTCTTCGGCGACGTACGTTCTCGGCTCTGGGCGTACAGATGTAGCGGCGACGTGTGCGGGCGCAGGCTGCGGCGGCGGCGGTCCGATAGAGGATGGGGCGGGCGAGACGGGACGTGCGGCGTCTTGAAGGGTAGGTGTTTCCTCGACGGTGACGTGGGGCTTGTCTGTAAGCGCGAGCACGTGACGCTGGGAATCGTTCAACCAATCTCCTACTCTTCGTGTTGTATCCCGTTCGGATAACAACGTACCGTCTTCGTTTTCACTATCATTTTCCTCCTCTTCGGCCTCGATGGTGGCGACACGTGCGGAGGCTAGCTCCACTTGTAGCCTAATCATTTCTTCTTTGGCACGAGCGAGACGTAACTGTTTAGAGACTTTCGTTTTTGACGAACCAATCGTTTTTGACGGACCTAACGTTTTTGACGGCCTGCGTTTTTGCTCGGCCTGTTCAGTAGATTCTGTGGCTGTAGCACTTTCCTCGGAAGTCTGCTGCGTGGCGTCGGTTTCTGTGGCACCGGAAGTATTTTCGGTGGCGGAGGCGGATTCCTCGTCACGGGCCACAGAACCGCAACGGCGACCACTTGTAGATCTTGTCACTGGCATTTTCTTGAATTTACGTTATTCTTTCTTGTAACTGACGTTATTCTTTCTTGAAAATTCTTGAGATATATCCGGCTCGAAGGACCATAATGTGCGGGACAAGCACATCTATGACTGGATTGCTCACTTATTCCAAGAAATGAAACGCCATTTAACACTAATAGTACGTGCTGACCCGTCCGAGGGCGTGCATGTCGGTGGACATACCAAAGCTAACTGAGGCGGAATCTTGCGGAATCGTGACTAGCGGCCAGAGCGCCGCTTTATATTGCCGCGGACGGGGGGTGCAAGTTGTGCTTTATTGCGCTACCACAAACTTATCAACTATAACAATTTGTTCCTTAAACTATTACACAACTTACAGACTATATACAAAATGAAACAATAAAATAACAAAATAATAACACATACAATAAAACTATAACAAACAATCAATTCTATAAAACTATGGGTATAAATGAAAGACACTATCAGTACAAAGCTATGTCAAATAATTAAAGTTTAAATGTTCTTTATTGACCTTATATCTATACATACATACATTTGTTTAATTATTTTAGACGGGCTTGTGATCGTCCTGCACACTAACCCTTCGGAGAATACAGGCGTGATGGTATGATGGTATATATGACTGTATTAGAAATGCCTAACTGTGTAGCATGTGTTGACACTTTAGGGTGCGCCCTTACACTGCAGAAGGCCCTTCTTGCATTGGCCGCAGCAGCCGATTCTGATCGCGAGTTTGATTTGATTTGACGATTACCTTACAAAAATGTGCATACCAAGTCCTAGTCCATTTTTCACGAGGGTAATGTTGTAAGTAAAAGGTTATTTTGAGTGTGCCTGAGTATCAATATGTAAAATTACAACTATTAAATCATCGGCTGACTTTTTATGTTTAGGAGTTGGGAAAATCAGTCCTATACTGGACTTGGCTAAATATAATCTGAATCATTTCATCAATATCAAGATCATTGTAGCATATTACACAGCTTACATAAAGTAGACGTTAGTAGAAGTTAATAAAATATTGTGACACCAAACCCACTCGCATATTGTATGTGTAAGCATGTATGTGTACCAGTTTTATTCTACTGAACCGTCGCGGACGGTGTCGGTGCTCTATGACCTAGAACTTGGCGGTGAGCGAGCTCAACAACTTGTCGTATGAGTCAGTCGCGGGATTCCGAGAAGCGATGAGATTTTATTATGTAGGCACTTATTCTCTAGAACCCCCTCAGGAGAAATAAATTTATCGTACTGTGACTCATTTGGCGCTTAGCACCAGTTCCTATTCACTGTTTTTTTAATACGAAGGTAGATTTGATTTGGTCGCGAGTCTGTATGGACTTTTTACTCAAGCCTTTATTTACCTTACCCCTAGAAGTTTTTATTAATTTTATGAACCTATCCAGAGCTTTCTGTTAAAAAAAATTAACATAACATGCTTAATACGCCTTTCGCCTATGTATCCAAAAGGACTACACTCACAGTCGCCGATATGCTTTGGGTCCCTTATGATAAGGGGCGAGCCTATTGCCATTGCCAGTGCCAACCAGTATTATAGAAACTTTTCTGTACCTAAAATAAAGTTCGGAATTCGGTTGTGTACCTATAATACTTTGCCTAATGTGGGAACCAAACCTTACCTCGCTAGAATAATGAAGCAGACCGAATAAAATTTACAAAAATGCATTTTAAGCGAAACAATACACACACATTAATTGTATGATAACTTAATGGTGGGTATTTAAGACCGTTGTTGAAGACGAATTCAGATATGAATTAATCAAACAAAGAGACTTTTATCTCAAAATTAGTCACATTTGGTCGTCTGATTTGATATCTCATCTTTTAAAACTCTACAATTAAGACAAACATCTTTATATAAAAAAAGCCTAACAATAACAAAGAATAACTCTCGTTTGTACTAAGACATGGCAGAGCACAGGTTGAGATGAAAATCAAGTAACCAATAACATATGTTGAGTAAATCCCTGACCGATGTCGGAAATAGGATGTTGATTTCATGATTAATTTATTTATAGTCATTGATTCATACACAACAACTTAACGTATTTTGCAAATTACTACACAAATGACGTAACGCCCATTGAAAAAGTATAATGACCAATATCTTGCCTATACACACATGTATATGGTGAGCATGAATCATATTCCGTGTTAAACACACGATATGAGAAGATCAACAAAATGTTCTAGTATCGTTGCGAAAAGCGAACCACTTATCTTGACCGGACTACCTTGTTTATGAATGAACAGTTTACTACACACGTTACGAGTGTGCTACTATACCCATTATGGGACTCGGATTCAATTTAATTCTGAAGCGCCGGTGAACGGCGTTCTGAGAAGTTGACTCAGCGACTGCTATGCAATCCCACATCATTCCATTTCCGATTCCGATAGGATGATAATTATCGATTAATGATAGGATGTAGCGGAAACGCGCAGTAAATAAGAATTTGTCACAGTAGGCAAGTGAACAAAGATAGGTAACCATAAGATGCCTTCAGTTATTAGAACCATACCTTACAAATTGTTGCTCAATATTTAATATCAAAACAAATGTTTTAAACGATTGTTATAAGTGAAGACCTTTTACTGGCTGTATTTCGCCTAAATTTAGTTTAAGTAAGCTTACTTAAACTAAATTTAGGCGTACATTTGCTGTTGGTCTTCCGAATATTAAATAAATAAAACCCAATGATAAACGCATAATTATAAAAGTGGAAAATCCATTTCAACGCCAATGTTTCTCAAATTGCCGTTTAATATAATGAATATCAAAAGAAATTCCAATGATAAGCGGATAATACCTAGTTACAAATGTGGAAAAACCATTTCAACGCCAATATTTCTTAAAATAATAATAAGTAGTACTTACCATCGCCTTATCAGCACCACCGAAGGTTGGGGCGGCGCTACTCCTCGTCAGGAACACCAGCGCAGCTGTCGCCGTCCATAATATCCTCAGACTATTCCTCAAACTAACGCCTGCCATGTTTCGCGTTGATATCCTTAATCTTATACTATTAGATATGCTCATTTGATATTTCCTTATATAATAGTTTTGTAAAAATTATCTAAAGGACGGAATAATTGTCATAACTCTTATTTCGTTTTCTTAACCTATTTGGTGTTAAATTTATTGTAGATGTCTTCGGGTATCGCGGTAATGTGTTATCTGAAACAAAGAAATGGTAGCAATTATCGTGACATTAGACGAACAACCATTGAGTATGTATTAACGACAAAAACACCAGATAGGTACATAATTATCATGCTGTATGTTATCGTCTGGAGAATTCAAATAACTTGTTTACTTAAGAGCTTTAACAAAACTTTTGCCTCTTGTTTTTAACATCCTATTTATATAAAATATGGGCCGAGTGTTGTTTATATAATATATAATCGGAGACTCGTCATATACGCGACAACGTTAATTGCTATGAGTCAGAGGCGATCATCTGTGCACTTATGTAAGATCCTACTGAATAATCAAGACAAGAGCTAAATAAATTATAATTCTTATAATATAATTGATTATTCATGTGATGTGCCTAAATGATTCGGCCTTCTTGGCCTGTACAGTATATAAATAGTATAGTAATTGACTGAATTTCCAAACGGATAATTACTTAAGATAATTTTCCCGTTTTATCTTATAAATTAATTAAACTATTTCTGAGTAATACAATCAAATTGATTGAGCTGGGTGTAGCAGTTGCTTCTTAGCAACTACTTCACTGCTGATATCAATATCATAACCTTTACCTACCTTACTACCTTTATTATTCGGTGTCTCATCAATTTTGGTTTTTCCTATTTCCATAATATTTTATAACTTGGAAGAGAAATATAAGAGGATATAATATATCAAATATATTATATCTACACTGCCTCGTTAGCCTTGTGGTCCCAATCTAGAGGTCGGTCTTGGGTTCGAGTCCCAGGTCGAGCAAAGTGTTATTGGGTTTTTCTATGAAATTCTCAGTAGCAGCTCGGAGTCTGGATTTGTGCCCTGTGAATGGCAATAGGCTCAGCCCCTATTACATGGGACCTAAACATACCGGCGAACTGTGGGTGTACATTAAGTGCACCTCTGCCTAACCCTTCGGGGAATACAGGCGTGATGGTATGTTATGTTATTCTATCTACAAAGTTTTGTAAGCTTAATAGTTTCTGATAATTTGAGACCAGTCAGTCACAGAATGGTATTTCGCTTTTGTAGGTTTTACTCGCATACCAATGGACTTATTGAGACAATATAGTCTATGTCCTTCGTCAGGGTGCAATCTATCTCCTAGTTAAATTTAATCAAAATCTATTTAGCGGTTTAGGCATAAAAAGGTTACAAACAGACAGATTTATATACATACAGACTTAAGTTTTCATATATGAAATACTAATTCCTTTTTAGTATGACTATTCATCAATGTAGGCTTATTATCTGTTGCAGAACCATTGTTGTGGTATATATCATTACTATCTATGTCTGCAAATTGCAATTTTTTTGCAGGTGCACTGACAGTCATTTATAGAAATAGGTCTGTCAGTCATACTTCACTAGTGACCCACATATTTTTGAAGTGACGTGCCGTGGGCTCGTCAACAAACACTACTCGTATTATCGTCGTAAATGATAAATTGTTTTTAACCAACGCGAGTGGCGACACAATGTGGAGAACTGATTAGATATTCAGCTGTATTGCATGTCCGTGTAGCTACTCAAGAGATTTGTGATTCACCAGTGGTTGATCATTCGCTTCAACAAAGCAGAAGTGTAGATTATGGATACATATAAGTACATGATATACCTACCTATACTAATATTTTGACTTTAATTGATATTTCAATATATTGTTAGCTTATAAAGTTACTGACAACCAACTGTGCTATGTACGCAAGGCTACACATCAAGCCATACAAAACCACCATGTGAAAAAATACTGGACATAAGTAATTAGTTTTTACTATGTTATTGACTAGCTTAGCCAACAATCATTTGCACCGTATGGAAATAATTGCATCGCTTTTAAGATACCATGGTTAATAAAGCTTGCCGCTTGTAAATAAGATTGGTATTTAAAAAAGATCGGATCCATCCCACAGGTCGATATCAATAAACGAAACTGAAAGCGCGAATCAAACAGAAGTGTCGCCAGCAATGTTCCGCTCGCCGAAGCGTGTCGGTCCGGAGGTGACGCCTGCGCCGGTTTCACCGACATTGGATTCGGTTCTCTTACCTAATATCATTTACCCGAACATTTTTTCCATAGGACTCCAAGCGATTGCAATCAAATAAATCGCTCGTGTAACTGATTAAATTAATTAATGTTTAATCTATCTGACGCCGACTATAAAATTGCAGTAAATAACATTCCACATAACTAGTAGTACATGTCAATTAAGATTAAAGTTAATGTTATTAAAATAGATTATTGACAATAAGTTAGCTAATCTCTTCTTTCAAACTTTTGCACAGTTATGAAGCGGATTTCTGCACTACGGTAATCTTCATTTAAAATTTTAAACGTTCATACCGTAGTTATTACATATATGTGTCCATACTTTCTTATTACTTTATTAATTAAATTTAGATTAAATTTGGTATAAAGATAATTTGAGACACTGGAAAGGACATAGGCTAGTTTTTTTCTCAAAAAGTCCATTGGAATCCAAGTAAAACAGCTAGTGTGATATCAATGTCTATCTACGGTAATTTTAACTATGAAGTACATGGTATAGAATATGATGGAACTAGATGAAGTTGGAACTTTTAAATAATGAAATTATTCCAGAGCATTTAGCCGAATTCCAAATTCAGGAATGCCTGAAACATTTTACTGTATCTCTTATGTTATCTTGGAATAAAAAAAAATTAATTTACCATTTGAATTTCATCAAGATCAAATAAAATAGTAAGTATAACAATATAATACCATATATTTTTTTTATTTAATGATTATATTTCTTTGATGTTAATCAAAGAAGCTTAATTAAGGTGAAGCTTACACTTTTTGATTCACATACATAACATACCATCACGCCTGTATTCCCCGGAGGGTTAGGCAGAGGTGTACTTAATGTACACCCACAGTTCGCCGGTATGTTTTGGGTCCCATGTAATAGGGGGCGAGCCTATTGCCATTCACCGGGCACAAATCCAGACTCCGAGGTGCTACTGAGAATTTCATAGAAAAACTCAATAACACTTTGCTCGACCTGGGGATCGAACCCAAGACCTCAAGCGTAGCAGTCGCGATTGGGACCACTAGACCAACGAGGCAGTCACTTTTTGATTCAATTTACTTTTAAAGATTAATTAAGTATAAAAAGCCTCCTAATCCTTTAAGTATTAAAACCTTCATTATTTATTTATTAAATAGTTACGTACTATCAAAACTTAGTCTTAATTTCTATAATAATATTAAATTAATACAATTGGAATAGGTAAATAATATATTGATCATACATTATTAATGCGTGCTTCCTACAAGTACAAAGGATGTGATGTCTCTAGCAACAACATCTAGATGTCCGTCAATTGGAATCTGATACTTTAATATAAAAATGTACTTATGTCTGTTTGTTCGTCCTCCATGCGTTCATCCAATTACTTATATCATATTTTATGGTTTGGACCAAAAAAGAACACAAGGTGTTTTGTACATATGCTTATACATCTGCCTTTAGAGTTCGCGTTTGACATCATCGTCAGTTCATTGTACATGCCGTGTCGTGACAGCGTATCTACTCTGAGATGCATCTCAATGAGTGTGGCGTGTGGTCTCCGGCTGACGTGCGCTTGCGCCGTTTCGCATTGACACGGCCGTGGAACGCTTCCTGCTTCCGGATCCTCGCGGGCAATACTAATAACTTGTCATTATCGAGCTATCATACAACTCGCAATGTGTGTTTTATTTGCAATGTTGTAATGGAAAAATAAAAATGTCTGTCAAGTGTAAGTAGATACAAACATTTTCCTGCCTTAGTGTTTAAATCCCTAGCGGTTTTATTAAAGTTAGTAAGTTGGATTTACCTACACAACGTGTATAACCTTTGTCACAATCGTAAGTAGTAATTCGAATCTCCCATGCCTAGGCAACTGGGTGTATAACCGTTCCATATTTTTGTAGTCGTATTTTTTTGAACCATTACACATATTATGTATTCCTTTTCAATGTATAAACAATAGCTGAAACTGCCGCAGCATGAGTCAAACAATGTTTTGGTTCGATTAACCTCAGGGTCACAAATTACTTCGTCCACATCACCCTCACCGACGTCAATTATGACGAATAGTCTATATAATTATTGACAACATAACTAATGTGCCTATAGTTTAAGTATATATGATGATAATATAATGATCATAATATAACATGAAAGGTGCATCATATTTTTCCTGCAAAATGCATGAATAAATGAAATTATTTCCTTGATGAGTATTGTTTTGTTAAGAATTATTATTTCCATATAGTGTCTCTCTCGGCTCTCCTATACGACTATGGAGCGGAAATTTCACGTAAAAAAGGATAAGGAAAAACTCATTTAACACATTATCCAACCTAAGATTCCTAGGAACTAAACATTAAGGTTCAGTCACGTGTTTAAATAACTTAATAGCAGCCAAGTTTGGATTTGTGCCCTCTAAATATCAAAAAGATAACCTTGATTAATAAAGAACCAAAAAAAATACTGGTATATTTTACTGTGGGTTCACTTCAGTGAAATTCTACCTTACCTTCCTGGAAATACAGGCGTGATGGTATGTGTATACTTTCCCACTTATACCATAACATACATACATAAGGGTTAAGCAGAGGTGTCCTTATGTACACCCACTATTCGCCGGTATGTTTAGGTCCCATGTAAAAGGGGGCGAGCCTATTGCCATTAACCGAGAATTTCATAGAAAAACCCAATAACACTGCTCGACCTGGGGATCGAACCCAGGACCTCTAGCGTAGCATTCGCGCTTATGACTACTAGACTAATAAGGCAGTCCACTTATCGGCATAATATATTTTAAAATTGAGCTTTGAATCATAGTTAGAAGCTTGATATATAGACAAACAATGAAACACTTCTTTATCACTAACACCGTGTTAAACATGTAATTACAACTTTTGCAAATATATTTTAAAAATACAAAGATAATTACAATAATTGTTTATACATGTCACTGTTATTGTTTTCAAGATTTGTTAATAACCAATGTTCATTTTTTATCTACTACACCTACATAGAAAATAAAATCCTTTGTTGAATTACAGGAATATAAATTGAGTGCTTCTACTTAAACAAAAGATAAGGTAAAATGCTTTTTCCATACTTGTACGGTACGGTACAAAATTCAGTACCTGCTTTAACATTGGATTTAAATAGCGGGCACTTGCATGATTAATGTGGTAGTGCTTTTACTTCCAACATTTCGTGTCAAGTTTGGTGGCCGACATGACTTCACCGTGACTCACTACGGTCACAGTACAAACTAAACCAACCTGTTTATTTACCATACTGATTAGTACACCCTGACTTTACCTACTACATTAAAAAAGGTACCTACTTATTTTCAAAATTGTATTGGTTTATTTGATTTTCTTTGTTGTATTTATATATGCTAAGGGGTTTTGTGCACTTACAACATTGTACACTCAGTGGATTATTCGCCGTTCGTGAAAATTGCCATGATAATAACTACTTATGTGGTTGTTTGTGTAGGAATTGGTTCGTTTTTATATCCATGCATCTCACATTGAGTTGGTTTTTTACAGATCGAAATGGCCGTCAGTTATATTATTTTATGTATTGTAATAAAATTGCGAAGATAACTGTCTGGCTCTGTGTTGTAACGTTTCCATGCCTAACCCGCTGAACAGATTTTGATGAATTTTGCTATAGAAATAAATGGGAACTTGGAAGAGTAGTAAAAGTTATATAGTATAATATATATTAATATCATCACGCCTTTATTCCCCGAAGGGTTAAGCAGAGGTGTACTAATATACACCTATAGTTCGCCGGTGTGTTTAGGTCCATGTAACGTGTAGGGGCGAGCCTTAACCGGGCACTAATCCAGACTCAGACTGCTACTGAGAATTTCATATAAAATCCCTATAACAATTTACTCCAACTAAGAATCTAACCCCGTTTTTTTTATTTTAAAAGACTGTCCATGGAGATTCTTCCCTAAGATCCACTTTTTGGAACCGTGCAACTAGAGTCTATAACGCTTGTTAAAGCTTATTTGAAATAAAAACATTTGATTTGATTTGAATAGACTTCTTAAGCACTCGTCATTCTTATTATATATGATGATTGTTATCTTCGAATATCTAAACATCTGACCATACCGGCAAAGTGTGTAAACTTATAACATTACACCTCATGGGGAATATAGGCGTGATGGTAGGTACCTTTATTATGTAGTTTCCAAGAATATACAGCGAAGAAAATCCAACTGTCAATCAGTCAATGGACTGTTCAAACGTCGATCAATTTATTTTAATTAATTTCATAATATAGTAATCCGTTAATTAGCTTTTTGGTTGGGTGGGTAATCACTCGTTGATATTAACTTTACTATTGCACTGTAAATTAACTTAATATGTTCTTGTCTGCTATTCCGCAATAGAGATAAAAAGAAAAAGCCCTCGTGCCAAGATATTTTCAGATAACACACTATTATCAATAATTCCATAGCAATATTTATCAATAAATTCTTCATACAGTAAATACAAGAATTTTCAAAGAATGAGTTCATACGATCTTAGTGTTAGTTATCAGCTAGATAATGTTTACGCCCTTATCCACTAAAATTATCTGATAAGGTAGTGATAAGCACGCTTCGTCTTTCTTTTAAATACAGGAACAATTCTTTATAATTATATTTTGTATAGATATTATTCATTATAGTGGCGCTCACTCATATTTTTGAAGAGTGACTTTCTTTAGAAGGTAAACAGAAATATATTACCGAAGTATAAACGCGTAGATAAGATAAAGTAGAAAATCTTGGGTTAAATTAATTAATATTTGAGCTGTAAGATTATCAAATAACAGTGCACGAGGGTGAAAGAGCCGGGGTCAAGTTAATGAGGTGCAAAGGTTGGCTTACTACAGGGACAGCTGCTGTACCGTAGCAAGTTACGACAATGTCATCAGCTGGTGACCGTGACACCAAACCGACAGTACAGATTTACAGATTTCAAATATTGCACAGATTTCGTAGACATTGTTAGTAAACTTTGTAAATAGATGAACGAATCACGTGATCATCCAATTTATTTATGGCCATGCAATTCACTTAATAAAACTAAGAGTTAAAACTTCTAGATGAGAGGCAATAAAAATAACTTTAGAGACAATTGTGACGTATGGTGGTAATCAATGTGTCAAGCGATCTGTCCTTTGTCCATCTAATCACACATGTACTTAGTACGTATAAACAACACGGAAATTTTATAAACTAACCTGTTAGACTGGTCCAGTGCGAAGTTCACGCAATCCTCACTACTTGAAACGTTAAAGTCTCCGTTCCACTAGTGCGATCACGTCTCGTAGCTACTACCAAAATTTGTTAATATCGATACAAAATAGAGTCTATTCATGTATAAACAAAAATCACAAAGCACTCTCAAGTCACCGATTGTCCCGCTTTGTTCACTTTTTTCTTTGCAATTGCACGAAATTTCAAAGAAAATGTGTTCGTTTGTGTGGCGGGAACGGCTGCGATCGTTGCGCCACCGCGTGACACGACCTACCGCAGTCCGCGAGTTTGGCTGAGTGTGCGCCGCGCCGCCGCGCACAGCTTATAATCGTACGCGCGCGCCCCACCGACACCCGCCCACCGCAAAGCCTCCGCCCGCCCGCAACTTTACAGGGAAAACTTTAAGGGTTTTCGCTGAATACTTTAACTCATTATGAGGATGCATCACATAAATTCGCAAAGTTCGATAACATCTTTAAAAAGTATAATTTTGTTTGGTATTTTTGATATACTTAGGTACCTACTTACATTGTAAGTAATTTTAATAACATGTTCACAAACTATACTTATATGTCTATATACATATTACTCAAACTGATTTCTGACAAGATAATTAAAATAGCGATAAAATAATATTTCGATAATGGCATTGTTGCTAAATAGCGCAAAAATATTTTTTCGTAACGAAATGATATAATTATTAAATAAGCTTTTTTTTTTCAATATTATTTAATAGGTAGGTATATATTGACATACCTGTAATTAAACTGTAACCTGTAAATGTAACCTACCTTTTTATAGTAGGTACCGGAAATCCTTATTATGTAGATTATTCGTTGCCTGGCAAAGCGTCAATACGTCGGACTCATACCGACTTAAAACCACATTTACCCCGCAGTCACAGGATTCATGACATTCGGCACGACCGTGACAGATGTATGTATGTACTACATACTTAAAGTTACATTTTTTCTACTAGAAATTAAAAAAAAAACAATCGAATTATAATTGAATTACCACCTAATTGAAAACAATGGCTAAAGAAAAATGTAAGATACAGCTGTAATTACATCTCTCGTTACATGCGATGCAGGATAAAAGGAAAATTACTACTAAGTATACAAGTTGAGCTCAATTACATAACGTAACATGCAATTTTGCCACGTTTCTTGTCCATAACATATTATATTAGCATATTATAGGATATATCGATATTTTCCGTGATACACATATTTAGCATCTTCATAGTCCTTTGAAGCTAGACTAAGTTGGACTTCTAACCTCATTTAAAGCAGCTGCCTTTATCTGTACGTATTCTTATCATCATCATCATCAACCAATATGCTTCTAATACTGAGCGCAGATCTCTCTTATTGAA
The DNA here is from genome assembly GCA_958496365.1 of Subacronicta megacephala. Taxonomy (NCBI): domain Eukaryota; kingdom Metazoa; phylum Arthropoda; class Insecta; order Lepidoptera; family Noctuidae; genus Subacronicta; species Subacronicta megacephala. The sequence goes on along the minus strand of OY292516.1, from coordinate 9,106,600 downwards.
CGCCATAAAGCCCTAAGTCGCCTCTCAAGTGTCACTTGGAAGTTGGCCGCCTCAAGTTCGAGTTTGAGTTGAGACATCGTCTAGGTAAGCGTACCTAGACGATGTCTCAACTCAAACTCGAACTGTTTGGGACAAAAACAGTTGACAGTTCTCCTTCTGCAGGAATCATAGTTTATTTTTAAATAAATTAATAGATCACTTTATTATAAAAATAGTTGTTATTATTATTTTTATAGGAGTATTTATATTTTCTTGTCGGTTCTTCTTCTTAAGATTTGAGATTTTTGGAACCGTGCAACTAGTTTGGTTTTCCAAAATTACTAATTTTAATACTTTGCGCAATATTTAACTTGAACTTTGAAAGTGAATAGGTGTGGAAGATATTTATAATGTAGTTAAAACCGTATGACTGATTCACATACCAGTATATGGGAAACTCCCATAGGGATATCAGGCTGTCATTTACGTTATAGAACGGCTGTATATTTTCCGTAACAAGGGCTTAATTTACCATGAATGTGTCAAATAAAATATCAAAAGACTAAATATCTTTAATGCATAAATAATTGCATCTATTATGGAAGGATACATAATGAAACTGCTAATTCTTAGTAACAATCTTCGTACATTCGACGATTTCCTGCGATATAATTTAAATGGTAAAATACCGGCAGTAAATCACAAGTGCATTACATTTGTAAGCTTACGAGTAGTATGAGTAATGGCTTTCAAGTGCCATCGATATTGAAATGAAATTCATTAAAATGTATACTGTACCTCATTTGTATAGTAGTCTCAAGCACGGTGCTTAAAAATCTTGAATGGATTACCAGGTCGAGCATTCCTGGAATAATGACGTTATAGGATTTTTGGATAATATTTTCAGTAACAGCCTATACTCCATTTGGTTAGGTACTTAACTAAAGGTAAACAATAAAAATGGCGGCGTTCAGGGCTCTTCAACCTTTATTACAATGGTATCTTATGAATTGGGAGTGAAATTAATAACAACACACCTAAAAATCAATAAAAACAACGAACAAACAAAACAATAACTAATTAATACAATTTACGGCAAAAGAAACACAAAAATGAACGAAAGTACAAACTGTTACGAATGGCGTCTGGTTACCCGACTATGTATAATATGGGTTAATTATTATGCCGCGCTTCCTCGCGCTACTACTTCTTAATTTTTACGAGTTATCAAAAGTCTATTATGAAGAAAAATGTTTTGATTTCTTGTTAAAAAGACAAGAAATCAAAACATTTTTCTTGATTCTTTCTAGTAGGCACATTGCAATACTTTATGACATAATTATCAGATTTGATTTATTTATTGGTCGCAAGCTTAAGAATTAATAATTACCATTTAATATTAAACAAAGTAGTTAAATATGCTAGTATAGTAAAGGAAAATTATTTTGAATGATTAAATAATTTATTTTGGTTACGTTTTGTTTCAAGATGAAAAATGGCCCTATAAAAGAACCTTTTTTATGATTTGTTTACCTTTAGTTAAGTATAGTATTTGATGAAACCCTCCTCCCCCAACCCTTTTTCCTACATGGGACTTGAAAAAACATATTTGTATACTGTGATTGGACAGTACACCTCTGTCGATCTCTTCAATAGTAACATTGTACAACTTCGAAACGCCAAGCAACGATATCTTCTTTCTTATCCGTTATATTGAACATAGTAGGCAAAAACTTTTAACCACAATTACCTACTACAGACATTGGGGGTTGTCTAATGGGAATTTGTCCCTGATACAAATAATAACTGGAACCTTAAGAACCTAGAAACAATGCCAAAAATGGCAATAGAAGAAAATCAAATAATGTCGCCATTGTTGAAACGTAAAATTTAGGTCTGAATAATTTCCTTCTTTAACAGTTACCTATTCACATGTATGTAAGATCATGATATGAGAATGACTCGACCGATTTAGCAGTATTTTTTGTGTTCTATATTTATTTTCAGGACAAGGTTCGTAGGAATGTTTTTTTTTTCAAAAATCTACTGCAAATATTTATTATTAATTTGCATAGAATAATAAAAGGAGATGAGGCTGCGCACGGGTCGCCAGTTTGAGGTAAAAACGCAAAACGTGTCGATACTAGGATATAAGGTACCTATCACAGTACCAATTGATCTTATATCGAGCAAAGGAATATTAAATCTACTTGTAATAACACGTAAATATTGCAACATATATAGATGAATATTCAACTAGAATAATCACAATAAGCTCGTGCACTATGCGCGACTGTACCATGTGGTACACACCCTGTATTGTTGCATGATGCACTTTACTACAAAACCTTGGAATCCGCTACCTTGAGGATGAGCTTTTTAAGTAGAATTCAGTAAACTTTAAAAAGGTAATTCCAACAGTTAAAACAAACCCACCTGATTCATACAAATAAACCGCAGCGGACAAATGCTCACATAAATTTCATGTGCACAACCTGTTCGAAGTAACGTCTATTGTACCCCTTTTCCCTGTAATCAGTCAGCTATCGATACATCGGGTAATAAAGGTAACGGGTACGTCGTGTTAACTCATCGGGTATGACAATACCGACCTTGGAAAGCCCTGTGATGACAAAGCTATTGTATTCGGTGACTAAAGATTTGGGGTGGCAGCTTGGTGGTAGCTTCCCTCGGCGGTGGTGACTCGGTGAGGTGAAGGTCATCCACACCGTATGTTGTGGCACTAGTACTCGCCCATGTGCACACCGCCTTTGATGTCGTGCCAACTTTCTTTGTTACAATGTGTCCGTATTGTTCATTGTGTCACCTAGCTTTGTGAAGGTTTAACCGATTCGCATACATATTTATACATAGATAATATCCTTGCATTTTATTTACGGTCTTATTATATGATACTGCTAAACTACTTATTCTATTAATCTTTAAGTAAGTATGTATAGGTATATACCTAAATACAAAAAATATAAACTATTAAAATTAAGTAGGACGATAATCTTTATAATTTCAATCTGTTTTTAAACTTGATAAATATTTATTTGTAGGTACCTAAAGGTTTTAGGAGAATATTTTTTTATTTCACATTTTTCAATCGTCATCAAACTAAAAATCAGAGCAGAGTGGAGTTTGTTAACACATAGTCTTTGATTCGATTACGTGCCTAATTACCGACCGACCCGACGTAAAAATACATTAGCAGTAGTGAAGTTAGACTACAACGCAGTTTGGTTGGCTGGTAGGCTTTAGTAATGAAGAATGCTTTACAATCAGGGCACGACATTTAACGACATTTATGTCAACTCAATTAAATTCAATAAAATCAAATTTAAGTCCACAAGGTTTTTTCAGCTTTAAATATTTGTTACAATTTGACAAAACCTTTTTAAACCACGGCACCTTGAAAATTCGGATAGTTTGTCAAAATGCGTAGTATAACCGTAGATATTCGTGACATTCAACGAAATATTCTAATTTCTTTGAAAACCGTCGAGAATTCTCAAGGCAAGCGCAATAAAGCAGGCATGAGGTAGTTCTAGGAAACCAGTGTCGAATAAACTGAGCTATGATCGAGCCCGATTACGGTGGAGGTCGGTGATTCAATCCACCCCGACTCACCCATACCTACACTAATAAACAACTAATTTATAATCCACATAATATTTTTTGAGACTATGAAAAACAAATGAAATTTTCTTTAAAAAGTTACGCATTTTACGTATTTCCAAATATTTAAAGCAGGACAATAGCGGCCATATTGAAAATGAGGGCCTTTTCGATATAAACTTCTGTCGGGTAATTTTATTATTTCCCGTCGGTTATGTAAATCAAAACATTACTACATAAACAATACAGTCATTACAGGAAGGAATAATCCCGCAATCATGCTTTTGTCCTATACAGTAAAATTATTAATAGACAATCTACTATTCGTATTTTCTATATGACTTAGATGTTATTTGTATACGATTATACTCGGTTACCACCTATGACGTCATAAATATTTAGGCATGTTTAAAATCACCATGAGAATAATGAAATGTTATGTTATGCATCAGTGTAGTGTTAAAATCACATATTAAGTACCATGAAAGGTCCTAACTATGTTGAGGGCACAAGACCATGTGCGTCGGCGACCTGCGTCACGCGGGCTATAATTGTTTAATATCGTAATTATGATTTCAATAAATGGCACTATTTAATTATTGAGTTCCTGTGTTTCTCAATCGCATGTCACTTCAGAGATAACACTCTAACGATCGAACCCTCTACTGATTGAATGGTTCACGTTGACAGTGATTGATTCCAATCGCGATGTAGATAACTGTTCCTATACCTATCTATAGCCTTTTCTATCTTCTCGTCACACTTTAATTGCTTCTGATATTATATTATATATTATTACATACCATCACGCCTGTATTCCCCGAAGGTCGTGGCTGTAGGCAGAGGTGTACTTAATGTATGTAGGTACACCCACAGATCGCCGGTATGTTTGGGTCCCATGTAGTAGGGGGCGAGCCTATTGCCATTCACCGGGCACAAATCCAGACTCCGAGCTGCTACTGAGAATTTCATAGAAAAACTCAATAACACTTTGCTCGACCTGGGGATCGAACCCAAGACCTCTAGCGTAGCAGTCGCAATTGGGACCACTAGACCAACGAGGCAGTCATATATTATTATTAGCGTTTAAACAAATATAAAGTCTTTTTGAAAATACTAAAAAGTATGTAGGTAGGTAACTAAGTAATAATACTAAGTATCTACAAAATAATAATATTAAGTTACTTACTTATAATATTAATAAATAAAGGGAATATTTAATGTGTATGTATATGTATGAGATACAATTTAGGTTACGTAATAAATAACAATTTAAGTTCTGCTGGGACTTAAATAGGATATTCTGCGCTGAAAATACCAGAAACCTTCCAGTATCGCAGAAGGATTAATTCTTCACAGATACGAAAAATATTAAATCATTTATGAATAGATAGATTCTATTCATGACTTTCTATGACTGCCTCGTTGGTCTAGTGGTCCCAATCGTGACTGCTATGCTAGAGGTCTTGGGTTCGATCCCCAGGTCGAGCAAAGTGTTATTGGGTGACTGGATTTGTGCCCGGTGAATGGCAATAGGCTCGCCCCCTATTACATGGGATCTAAACATTCCGGCGAACTGTCGGTGTACATTAAGTACACCTCTGCCTAACCCTTCGGGGAATACAGGCGTGATGGTATATTGTTGTTATTTATGAATAGATATGTATGGCAGGCACCTGAAATACGACGGAAAATAAATAGTGAATAATGATCGCGTCTTTTTAAATACGTACCTATCATAATAATATGCCATAACTACTACCTATGCAATACTGTAGGTGACTAATATTAATTATTGTTATCCCTATGAATAATATAGTTTCATAATCCAATTTCACGAAATGCCTTTATGGGATATTACAGTTTGGTTACGTAAATTTATATTTAGTCATAATTAATTTAAGTGTATGGAGGCGCAGAGGGAAACCAAAGAAAAAATGGATGGATTGTGTGAATTCAGGTATGATGGGAAAAGGATTGAATGATGAGAAGACGATTAGTCCCAATTACTCCCTTAGTCCATTTTCTCCGTCCCCTTCCTTAAATGGCTCGGCAACGCATCTACAACTGGGGGGCAAAGACTACTTACCATCGAGTAGCTAGCCTCCTCGGTTGCCGAGTTGTCCCATAAAAAAATCCAATCGTCTTCAATAAGCTTCGTTCCATCGTCGAATTCGGTAGTGTTTTGATAAAATATATCTACAAATACAATTTTGTTACTACAAATAATTTGCACCAATGGCGTATTCCTTACAAGCGTAGCTGCAAAGCATGAGGTCTTGGATTGGATTCCCAAGTCAAGCAAAGTATTACTAGGTTTTTCTATAAAATTCTTGGAACAGCCTGCACGATTTATGCCCTGTTAATATCAATAGGCTCATCCCCTACATTTACATTACATGGGGCCTGAACCATACCAACGAACTGTGGGTTTATATTATTAGTTCTACTGTGCCTTTATGTATGGTTGCTTATATCTATATATAAATACTTACGTGCGGAAAAAACTTTGTCCCTTTTTAAGCATATTGCGTGCACGAAGGAATGAGAGATTTTGGCACAATTAAAGTTCATATAGAGAAGTAGGTACTGCAGAATTATATTCCCGTCGACTTTCGCCTATCGGGTGACCACTACTTATTATTATTATACAAAACCACTACAAAATGTAAACAATGATTGATATAGACTTTGTAAAGATGTAATATATCTTTCTGCGGGCACTCCGCACACAAGAGCGTGGGACACATTCCAAACGTGTGTATTTTCCTAGAACAGATTTTCTATAGTCAATTCATCTGTAATGTTTTAACTATACTCCATTTATACACCTTTTAGACAAATAGGTACATTATAACGCCATAATTTTTTCGATGTAAGCGTTTATAAGGCTCTTTTATTCCACTGTAAAACAAAGGAAAGTAACTAATTCTAATATACTATTTACAAATAAATTTAATCACTAAAATACATACAATAACTTCAACAACACACAGGACAATAAAACATGAATACGTTACAAACAAAAATTTCATTTCGTATATCGCCCGCCTTATAAACAAAATTACCGCAATTAAGTAGAAGCCCTTTTAACTTTTAACCAAACTGAGACTTCAAGAATACTTCGTCCTAGTGACCTTTAGAATAAGTTTTTAGTAACAAAGTCTAAATAATGCAGCAATGTCCGCGCGCTGTCAGCAGTTTGGCAAGAGATCGCGAAGCCGTCGCCATTGCCAAGTTAAAACAAACGGAACCGATCCGATTCACCCGAGTCGTGACATTAGCCAACGACCTTCCACCGCTAAGTCGATGAACTTCGCTTTAAATCATTGTAATTGTAACTGTAAACAACCTTTAGAAGAATAATGCAGCGCAGTTTGTGTAAGAACGCTCAGTACAGGCAGCTTCAAAATTGCCTACCTACGTTGAGCAGTCAAACATATTCAAAATAGATTCAACCAAAATGCTTGTACTTATTAAAGTTCTTTACACTTTCCGCACCTCATTGATTTGCAAAGCAATAGGGCGATTTTCGAGTCGATTACATTAGTCAGCGATCGAACAAAAACATAAAACATCCACCGAATTCCTGCACGAATGGCAGGCTTTTCAACTCAAAACTTCCTCCACCCTCATTTCACTGCTCTGCTTCAACTAAAGTTCTGCTTCATCTTGAAATGTGATGCTCCATGCCCTTCTTATAATATTATATACAAGTTAAATAAAAAATCTTCTAGACTTAAATAACTTGTAGGTACCTATTCCAAACATTCCTTTCATTTTTCAAAAGTGTGTACGTGTAGTTCATTATATTTTTTTGTAGTAATGTGAATATGCGACGCTACCATAAGCCAAACGATAGTAGTAAATGCAACGACGATTCGAATTCAAATTGCCGTGTGCCGTGAATGCTTGAAACAATACGATGCTTTATAACATGAAAATATTTAAATTGTTATCGCAAAGTCCGTAAATCTCGCATACCAATAAAATAAATCGCGTAAGTTAAATGTTAACTCATAAAATAGACAAAATACCAGTTAACCTAATACATATTTATTTTTGGAATACTTCGAAATCACTGCATGCCATCGTAAGCTAACAATTGCTACCGAGAGAGCAATATTAACATCGTTACATCTGAATAGTGCTCTGCACGTGTCAGGAATTAATGATACTAAATAGTTTTCCGTAAGTGAGTGAGAGCAGGTTGCATCTAAGTAACAGAAGAGTCTCGTCGCGTGCGTCGTATTCCGCACATTAATCAATGGTTTTCCATTAAGATTATTGAGTTAACGCAAGCACTTTACAAAACAATTAAATGCACCACAATTTTCTCAGATCACGTGTAAAAGTATGAACAATTTATTTGTGTCGTACACAGTTAATCCTGGCTAACCGAAACAAAAATGACCTCGAAACCTTTATACAATGGGGTTTGTGTAGATGTTTTCAGTGTGATGTTTGCCTGAAACAAAGGAGGCTGAACGTATTACGCTTAAGACTGTAACTGTAAATTTTGTAACAGTTGTGTTACATAAAGAAGTGAATAATGGTGCTCTTCGGGGCTATCGTGAATCACACGGAGCCGTTAGTAAAGTTAACACGGACTTCTGCTACTTACACACTTATATGCATTATCATAATTAATAACTATATAAAATAAGCAATGATAGCCTAGTAAAATGACTATTGGACTACTAAGTCGTAGGTTTCTAGTTCGAATCCTCTAACTTGAAACCTCTGACTTTCTCTAATCATGTGCGTATTCATAAATATTTATCACTACATCGTATAAAGCATACCTAGTCGCTTCCCGCTGTCTGTCTGTCCTTAAGTATGCTTAGATCTTTAAAACTACGCAACGGATTTTGGTACGGTACAACATACCGGCGAAATGTGGGTGTACATTAGTACACCTCTGTCTAACCCGTCAGGGAATACGTGCGTGATGGTATTTTGTTGTTCATTATTTTTTTTTAATACAAAAATATTTTTAATTTTTAAATTATTAGTGAAGGAAAACATCATGAAGCATCTGCATACCTCAGAGATTTAAGCGACGTGTGTAGTCTGGCGAGTCATTCTATAGTAAGTAGGCTAGCGTGGTGGACTATATATATATATATATATAGCATATATAGCGTATCCCCTCTCACCCTGAGACCTAAACTCAACATTGCGACACTAAATGGGTTGACTATGACCAATATGAACTGTAATTTACGCTATAATGGGCTTTACTTATAGCTCATCATCATCATCAGCATCACTTGTAGCTCAATAAACATTAAGTGTTCGTTTACGTTAAAAAAATCTAGTACATATAATTGAAATAGGTACATAATTATGTCTCTAGGATACACAAAAGTACCTATTTGATAAGTCAGTAAATCAAATTAGCAGAAAGGAGATTACAAACAAGATTGTTCTTCCACTAAATCATTTCTGTGTTCTGGAAAACTACTTACAGCAAGTTTTTATTGTTTTGTTTTCCTTAAGTAAAAATGTGAATTGTTGAAAAATATTTCGCGGCCAAGGCTAAACATTTAGTCTTAATAGATATCTACGTATCGTTAATAACGATAAGTAAATACCCACTCTAAAACAAAAACGGCAATAATATTTATCGAACGCATTAAGTACTTAGCAATCAAAAGAAGTTCATCTTTCAAATTACTCTTCGAACCTTTGAATCAATTGAGTCATCTGACCGCACTGACCGAAATTGTTTGACAGAACTGGATTTACTATACTTAAACAATACCCACTTCAAACACGTTTCTAAATTAAATTCAAAAACCCCGTCATCAACTTTCCGGAAACATTTTGATACGCGGTTCTTTATAAAATGTCACAGTATTTGGGACACGCGTTGGTGAGTCATCATCGTCGTACCCAGAGTGTTCTTAAAGTGAGCGGACAAATTGAATAGATTATCCTCTCAAACCCCACAATGATTTATGCATCATCACTCTGTTGAGTACGTTCCTATTAAAAAAAAAGGAAACACAGACGCCTTCCTGCCTAAATTGTAAGTCATCTTCTAGAAATGTTCGTCCAAAAATAAATCAATGTTTACTATTGTTAAAATATATTTTAGACTAGTGGGCCCGGCAAACTTCGTTCTGCCATATTTTGGGTTACACTCTGGTAGATTCCCATTATTGAAGCACCTTGAGATATGTTATAGTTTCCGCCTCGACAACGATATTCATACGACAGTTACCTTTCTTTCGTTTCATCCACATCCACGTCCACTCCAGGACGTAGCCTTGAGTGTAATCCATTTTAAGGCTGAGCCATGGAGAATAGAATTTCTCTCCTCCGTGGGCGGAGCGAAGTTTGCTGGGCCAGCTAGTTGTACACACAGCTACACATCAAGCTATACAAATCCAGATTAGACTGACCTCCCATTGTAAAGATTTTCCGTACAATTCAAAGCCAGCCCATACTGGTTTTGTATAGCTTGATGTGAAGCGTGTGTACCATACTACTATCATCAAATAATTAATTTATTCCTTCACGGAGCTGGGAGCTGGGACCTACACATAACTGAAGTAACAGGTCAACATTAACATAAAAAAAGAATTTGAACATGAACTTTCATTCTGTTAATTTATTCAACATTCTGTATTATCTCTGGTTTAAATCGGCCAAAGAGAATTATAACCACAATAGTCTTTGAAATCGGCACAAAAATCAAAGTACCAGATATAATAAACATGAAAATAAGCTATAGTATATAATAATAAGCAAACATATAAAGATACAGAAGACCCCTTAAAAGTTCTCGAGTAATATTGGTGTCGCATTTACTTTACACACACACACACACACACACACACACACACGCACACACGCACACACACACACACACGCACACACGCACACACGCACACACGCACACACGCACACACGCACACACGCACACGCACACACGCACACGCACACACGCACACACGCACACACGCACACACGCACACGCGCACACGCGCACACGCACACACGCACACACGCACACACACACACACACACACACACACACACACACACACACACACACACACACACACGAGAGATTTAAGAATACTGGCTGCTATGAATGCCATTTAATCTTTAAAAAAAATATGAACAATGACAGTTTCATATCGCAAGTCACGTAGAGGATTTTCTATACCAATATTATATATTCTTTTTTAAGTGTTCTTTCCAGATTATCCTAATTATTTTTCTTCTTAAACCACCCCTGTATAATGAAAAACAAAACACAAAAAGAATTATTCTAATTGGTCAAGCCATTTTTGCAGTTAGGCGAGACTAACGAACGGCGATTGATTTTTATATAGGTATATAGATATTCTAATTACCCAAAATAACTTTAGATATCAAAGAACAAAAGCACCAACAATACTAATGTAACTAAATACTGTTTCTTACGTTTACTCGTTCCTTCTTTAAAATAAGAACTTAGTTTCAAAGCTAAATCCACATTCCGATATTCAATGACGTAAATGCTTCCGACATGGGTAATCCGGAATTGCGTTGATCAATTATTAATTAAAAAATAATCGATCGATTATCTGGAGTACTGAGTACCTATAGGCACAACGGTGCACATTTAAGTGTTCTTATGGTTTAATATCTTACATTAATTATTTTAGGAAATATCTTTCGTTCGTTTTATAGATTTTTCCGCTAGCTTAGTCTTTCATTAGTTACCTACACCTTAAATATTATTATAAGGTAAATTGCTTGCCTATTAGGGATAGGTACTCACAATTTATAGTTTATGGGATTTGTGGTTTACGTTTACGAGAAGCATCATGACGATGAAGCCGCCTTGTAGTGAAAAGTATATTATAACAATAATAATTAGTATATAACAAATACATGAATATAATAACGCAATGGCTCGTGCGTCAATTGAAACCTAAAAAATCTAATGATTCAGAACAATTTAAATGGATGAATAATGCTCGATCCAATTAGTACCACATGTCCGTTTATTAACGTTTACGTGATTTCTCAAAGTGCGACATAAAGTAACCACACAGGATAAAACTGCTATGTTGCTATATCCATTATTCTGATCGATTTTACCCTTTAAAGGTAAATTCATTTTATTTGCGGTAGAAATATTAGTCAACGGTACACATAGATACCTAACTAGTGTTGGTACTAATTACCTATGTGCGCAAAAAGTAAAAAAGAGTCCCTTTATTATAATTTAATGAGGATGACGCATAATTTCGTATCCATAAGTTGATTATTTATTATAAGATGCGCATGTCGCTGGCAGAACAAAGCTTTAAAACCTTCACATATCACCAAGGCTATACTCAGCACCTACTTAGTCCAAGTACTTGTACATTATTATAATTAATTACACTTCCTTAGCTTCTGGCTACAAACAACACCATTATTATGTACACTCAAGTGTTTAGCCAAATGCTGCACTACATGTTGGTTACAATATTATTCACCTGCAACCTATTAAGAAAGACAACTGTTACATATATAAAACGAGTAATTAATTATTAAAACCAGTCTAGGTTTGTGGTACACATGTACCGGATGAACGTATTTATTAGATGAGGAGGTAAGGACAAAAGTCATTCAGTAACGCAGCGCAGTGAGTCACCGGTAAACATATGTAGCAATAACGGTGAAATGAACCGGTTCTGCGATGGAGATCTTTGATAATGGACTTCAAATCTTCTGGGAACCTAATACAAACAGCGTGGATTAGCTTCAAGCAGGTAATAAGACCTCGTTGCATTAGAGAATAAACCTTGTTTAAACAATAAGTCAGCGTATGCAAATGTTATTGAGCACATGTATATACTAGATATTCGCTATTGCTGGACGGTGGCCAGTGCTAGGGTGTGCTAGGCACACATCCAGCGCTTCCTAGTACACTGACAGCATTACCTTCATATGTTCACGGAATACCTAGTGCCTTAGTGCAGTAGGGATGTATCACGTTTGCAGTCACCACGTCAGCCGTACATTTGTTGTACTATTCCAGGAAGAATATGAGGCAATGACCTAAGTCACATGCGGGAAGCTATGACATTTTGTATCAAAGTACACGAGGAACATAATTTCTGCTTAACGTAATTAATTTACTGTAAGAAGTTAACAAATAAGCAGAAGCGGTTCTCTGATGGGAAGCGGCAACCGTAACCTATAGGCGCCAGCACGGAAGAGATCTCTTCCGTGGGCACCAGCAACGCTAGTATCGGACCGGACGTTGTCATCTTGAGCCCACAGTTGTTAAGTCTTATTTACCCAGTAATTTTAATCTACATTACCAGTCAAACTGGAACATAATAATGTTAGCTCATCATGCTTAGCGGCAGCATATTTGGCAATGCGGTCGTAAACTCAGTAACGGAGATCTAGCACCTCAAAAATCATTGTACCTAATTAAACTACGCAAGATAATCCCCATTATAAGCTGTACCGGTATTTGGTACAAAAGTGTTTGGAATATAAACATTGTAATTACACATCGCTTAAGATTCATGTGTTGTAGTTGCAGACTTTGTACGAATCGATGGGATGAACAACGAAGGAGGAAGCGACTGACGAAGACCAGTGTACTGCGACACGCGCATTACATAAAGAACTTGATGAACTGACCTGTTACTGTCAATTCCGCGCAATAGGGTATCGTTGTGATGTATCGTTCATTGCTCCGTTGGATCATTTATGCGTGCAATGCGCTGAACATAGTAATCGCATGCCAGGTATGCGCAGGCCTAATAGGTCGCGGTCGGTACCTCGCCGCCTGTACCAAAACGCCGGCAGGGCAAGGTCGCTGGAACTTTACTTGTACAATGTGTATTTGCCTGCTCCGCATCTCGGACATGGCGCGCTAATTCCGCACGCTCACACTGAATTACTAATCAACAAGAGGCAGCAAGCCACCCATCAGTATTCTGGCAGCACTCGCCGCCCGCTCCATACGCTAACAAATCGCTAAAAATACAAGATGGACAAGGGCACCTCATGGCCGACATAACCTTACCTGAATCACATAAAACAGCAATATGATTACATATTTAGATACTTCCCGAGGGACCCGTTGCAATCCCTTTAATAATACTAGTGTAATAGTTTTATAATTGTTTAATTTACCGAATATCTTTATGTACTTGTACAAATGTTCTCTTACCTTTTTATAATGCTGCTATATTGTCACATATCAAATCAGTTAAGATATTTTAGTAAAATCAAGGAACCAAGTAGAAATAATAGTCGTGTTTTAAACTAATCTTCTTAGGTATAATTTTGTACTTAAGTAACTTGCTATAGAATGGTTTTAAAACCAAACAATAAACCTATTTTAGTGAATAAAATAAATTGCAACCACCCTAAAGCTATAGGAAGACATCTTGTGTTGTATTAGTACTAGGTACCTACTCACTGGGCATGGGTGTTTCGGAGAATATCTGAACAGGATCGCACGTGAGGCTACGGCAAACTGCCACCATTGTGGGGGTAACCAGGATTCCGCACAGCACACGCTCGCTGTGTGCCCTGCATGGGAGTCCTAGCGGCGACTTCTTGTTGATCGGGTTCGGCAGGATTTATCTCTTCCAAATGTAGTTGCAGCTATGCTGGCAGAGACGGAAACATGGAGGGCTGTTGTCTCCTTCTGCGAGACTGTCATGCTCCAGAAGGAGTCAGCAGAGCGGATGCGCGAGAGAGCCGACCCCGCTCGAAGGCGAAGGCGCCGGAGAGGCAATCGCCGTAGTGTCTAGCCAAACTAGGGTTAAACGCCGAATCCCTGTGAGACACCACTCGCAGAGGATATATTTTGGGTTGCGGCCGCTTAGAGGAACTCTCAGCGCCCGTGTCCCGGGGGGATCGCAGCATAAATCTGCTGCAATTTTGTGACGTGCCAAGAGCAAGGCACAGGAGGGCCACCGGTGCGTTCTTTGGAGATCTCGGAGCCCCCTCCTTATTGTGCTATGGATGGCCGTGTGTTTTTAGTCGGTAGGAGTCCGACATAATCCTCCGCTTTTCCTTTTGAAAGGCGGAGGACATCCATGAGGATTTCCACACGGAAAAAAAAAACGTACCTACTATCTGTACATTAAAAAAAAAACAAATCCTATTGCCTTTTGTAATTGTGATTTAAAAGAGAATCTACGAGTAGCTATTGCTAACTAAATAAAATCTGTATAAATAACTAAATAAGAATCACGATAAAACCGACGACAATTCTATCACAGACCTAACACAAAGCAATTCGTTACAGGCATAATTAATTAGTACATTATCTGTAGCTGGCGGTAGGTGCCTAGACAGTCATTTATTTATCAAGTCATAGCCAACTACTGTGCGCATTACATAAACAAAACCTTATAGGCATAATTAGAATGAGCGACTGATGTCATTTCCGGGACCTTCTAGGTTGTATACCTAATTTTCTGATAGTATTAATAATATAATTTTTTTTATTAATTGTAATATGTACAACTACTATTACCTCACTTAACAACCTCAGAAACCTAATGATTGAATACCCTCCATTTTCCTAGTCGTTAGAGTGGCAAGTCGAACGTTAAGTCGACAAGTTGAAGTCCCGAAAACGAGAAACATTTATTTAAATTAAATGACAAATATATGGATAACTTAAGTTATTGTTACTACTCATTTAGCCATGATTTGTGTCAAAATCTCATAAATCTCTTTTCTCTTTTGGACACAGTGGAATATATATATTAGTATAGTAAATAAATAATTAATTCGTTTTTAAACTACAAACAGTCTGGATTATAATCCGCTGACCACACGTAACATGACCAATAACGACGATTATCCAGATATGTCTTTACACTATATAGCTTTATTCTTCTATTTATACATTCACAGTATGTGGAAGCTGGTTGCAGTAGTCTTTCGTGTCAAGTAGAAGTACAGCACTTTTCTAAAAACAGCAAGTTATGCTACATCAGGTAACCTAAATTGGAAGGTTTCATCAAGACTTGCTTTCACCCTTCGTTTATGTATTTCAATATTTATGGCCGCTTACTTTTCATTCGTCGATCGTTCGATTAGGTACTTTTATGTTAAAAATTCAAATAAAGTTTTCAGATAGTGTCTACGGATTAATAATTCGAAAAAAATCTTCTGAGCAGTACTATTGACAATCAACAGTTGTAAAGCCAGGTATATCTATGAATCCTCGTTGAAATACTTCTATATCTTGGTTGTCACGCAGACGTTCGGCGAGGGCCTTCTCGTGTGCGAGTGGGTGCCAGGCGCCCAGGGTGCAGGCGGCGTCGTCGACCGCCCCGTAGTAGTGGCACCGTCGCGTCGCGCGCGCAGAAGGCACGTACTCGAACATGCGCACGCGCACGCAACGATGCAGTGCTAACCATAGACCTACAAGTATATTACGGTCTGCAAATTTCAACTCATACTTTAAGCAGTCTGATAGCCTATAATAAACAACTTTCATACTGACTATATTTACGTAATTATTTTACTAGTATAGTTATATGCTGTAGGCACACCTATAAAACCTGATGATGGAGGGTTTCTTCTCAGACGGTACGGAGACGTGTCTTGTAGCACCGACCATAAAGCCCATAATACTTGAGGATTCAACAAATGGACATCTGCTTCATTCCTCCGTTCAAGCAGCCTTAAACAATTAACGAAATCTTTATAAAGTTGCAATAAATTATCTTGAAGGCACGATAACGAAGTACGCCGTAGCAAAGCAAGCGAAAATTAGAAAAAAGATACATAATACATATTATAATTCTTGTCTTAAAATAATTGCTATACTAACTTCTTATAAACAGGGAAGAGTGGATAGTCAGGATGGTGGTACCAGTCTTCCAGTGTTGACGAATAGTTCGCTGGATCCCATATAAGTATTGATATGTTTTGGTATAGTGGATTTTCCAAAAACTTAAATTCAGGCTTTGTCACCACCTGGAATCGAATTGAAAATATCTTACATTTATATTTAGGAAAAATTAGGTTTAAATGAGGTAGGTACTCATTTAAAAATATACGTTTTGTTGGTACTGGCCGTTCTTAAGTCAAAGTTTATTTTTATTTACTTTTTCGTCGATATAAATAATTGGCTTCATGTATTTTTTCATTGAAAGCCCGTATTTTTATGACAACTTTGGCAGATGACTTCGAAAAGTCAGAGGTGCGTGCCTTGGATTCGAACTCGAGACCTTTGACTTGGCAGTCCAATGGTCATATCACTAGGCTATCACTGCACTTATACTACACTGCACTATATTACTATATTGACTAGAAAATATATAATAAGTACCTATATTGATTTATTTTATGATAACAAAGGTAGGTACAGTGGACATCATAGCATAGCATCAGCTACAAATTTTTAAGACCTTTAATTAAGACAGTATATTATATCCCGGATATACCTGTGAATTTAGTACTCGGAAAGTGGTTTTGGAGCCGACATCTTCCGTATAATTTTCGATAGGTGCGTTGTTGAATCTCAATACCATGTCGTGAGAATCTGTCAACATAAATAAGTTTGTTTACCATAAGGTATCATGTAGGTACCACTTTTCATCCAAAGTAGGTACATACCTATAGGTATGCATTTCTTAGGTTTTATTTTATTTTTAGGTACATTTTTCCGTTATTACCTACCGTATTGAAATGTTTTTTCATTTCGGTAGGTAACATGTTAACTTTTTTAAGCATCATTAAAAGCATAAATACCTATCATAAAGCTTACTGCAATTGCGTACATGAAAAGTTTTGGTGAATGTGAGTAAAACCAAGTTACGCATCAGTTCGGCGGCGGAAGTGTATATGCATTTCCTGTCAAAGTAGGTGGACTAAATCCGAGTTGCGGAAGTGGGATTTTATTCCTCCGCGACCCTGCTGGCTTGAATCCCAAACCCACTTGAATAATGCCCGGCAACACGTAGGTCCTACGCTCTCATCTCTGGCCACCTCTGCCTGACCTTAACTTAGTTTAAACACTAGTAAAGGCGTGATGGTATAACTGCCTCAAGGGGCTAGAGGTCCTGGGTTCGATTCCTATTGAGCAAAGTTTTGTCATGTATTCCAACGAAATTCTTAGTACCATTTCGGAATGTGGAATTATGCCCTCGCCCCCTATTAAATGTAGTTAGTAGCATTTTAGTACACCTTTGCCTAATGAGACAGTTTATCCTGAATATTTTTCAGATTCCCTGCAGTTGAGTTTGTTGCCAGCGTTCTAAGATTTACTGGCACATTCAAGGTATTTTTTTAATTGATGACGGTCTATGAGTCCTTAGGGGTTAAGTACAACTTATTAGACGGTACCTGTTAAGTTTAAAAAAAACGTCGGTTACCCTTTAAAGCTGTGGAAACAAAGCACAATAGATTTTTTCTGTATTTTTGAGTCCACGGTACAATCGTAATCTATATAACTACGTATATAAAAATAATTCCCTATTTCCGTTAGTCACTCTATACCTAATACGAGAACGACCGATTTAATTCATCTTGTTTGGCCTAGCCTTGGTTCGACCTGGCGGGTGGCACTCGCGGTGGCTTAGTGGTCATAGCGTCTGGTGTACCTAACCAGAAGACGCAGGAATCGGCAGGAATCCTGCCCGCATTCGAAATTTCCTTTACTAAAACAACTTGTTCAATACAGTTAACGATCTCGTAAATCAGTCAGCACGTCAGATGTGTGACATTAAATCACTAAAAACAAAAGAGGTCTTTGATACATTGACCTCTATAACCGCATGCAATCAACTTTCCGCGTTGCTCGAAGAATCTAACTGAATCAGAATTGTGCCTACCTACTTACGTGCATTTGAGTTTTCCTTGTTTCCGTAAAGCAATAAAATAGGGCGCAGTGCCTAAATCAAACGATATCAATTTGACAAAAAAATATAACGGAGTAGATACGAATCGTGACCATAGAGACCTAGCATAATGGTTATAATTCGTACAAGGCCTTAACTCTCGTCACTTATAAACAATGAAAATTGCAATGTTTGACTTCTTAAAGTCTATAACGACCGTTATCAGACCTTGCTGGATGTTTCCGCTCCATTTCAAGAATTTTGAAATATTTATAAAATACAAGTTTGTGAAATCTTTTTCACGTTATTTAGGTATTACCTAAGTATAATTCCATAATAGCTAGTAACACGATAACAAAGATTTTAAGTTGTCTAGCTAGGGACACATGTACATGTTTACATGTTTCAATAATTACTGGTACAAATCATCTGCAACTTATTTATCTAGTTGATTATATGTATAATAAGGATATAACACCGGGCAATATTTTATGATCCTGCGTTTTACCTTTACCTAGTTTTAGCATAATTACTTACATATCATAAATAAAACGATTAAGTTATCTGCGGAAAAAGGGCTTGTAATCTTCTGCACGACTCGGTTCATATATGTAACCAGAACAATAGGAGTAAACTCCGGGAGTAATGTTAAAAGACTTGATAATTACAGGTATTCTTCAACGATAATTAACAAAACGATAACCTCTTTTAAGACATTTACCAACTCACGGTGTCAGTAAATTATTTTATAATTGTTACGTAAGTAAAAATCAATCATCCACGTAATTTCGGACGCTGCGACAAGTTTAAATTTTAATAACATTGGAAGCAAAAGAAATACGAATGAACAACAACAAATGAATAATACGCCAAAATTCATCCTTCAAACTGGTAACATGGTGCAGTATATATGGCTCAAACGCAACAGAAAATGATGCGAGCGAAGCGCGAGGGACGAAACTGTATAATGGAAAATAAAACTGTTCAATAATGTATGTGGGGCATACAGGCGCAGCCCTATTATTTATTACAACTACAGCGTGTTACATTTAAACAGCAGTTAATAAAAATTTATTTGTTATTGACAAATTAAGTGAAGCTAATAAGGCCGCTCAGCAATACTTATTGCTTAACAACCATAGCGGTAATAGCTGAAGTTGAAAATTAAAATTGTGACATTTTTTATGAAATATCAAGATATTATTACGAGTAAATAGGTTCTTTAATCGCAGTAGGTT
The DNA here is from genome assembly GCA_958496365.1 of Subacronicta megacephala. Lineage (NCBI taxonomy): Eukaryota > Metazoa > Arthropoda > Insecta > Lepidoptera > Noctuidae > Subacronicta > Subacronicta megacephala. The sequence continues at coordinate 9,086,937 of OY292516.1, read as the reverse complement.
CGTTTGTCTAATCCGTTCCACCTTTGGTTACTGCTGTTTTATTAATTTAACACGGAAAGTAGAATGGTGAGAGTTTTCTTTTTAAATCGTTTTGCGACCTTATCACTGTACTGTGTATCAATGTACTGTAAATAGTAATATGAAACGAGCAATATCGAAGCACAGAGGAGCGCGGCCAGCTCCTTATTGCCGGCGTATTGTAGTGGTATGTTGGAAGCGCACAATGGCCCAACATGAATTATGCACGCCCTTTACGTGTGGGTTGATGACACCAAGGCTCGCCGCCACGCGAACAATACCACACGTATCCTAAACAGCTTTTCTTTAATTTACTATAAACGTGTAAGAAAACCATGCTTACGGGCTTACGGTATACTTATTTCTGTTCCCTTTTGTTTATATCGTTGCTTCCTTCGAGTACTTATTAAATAAGTATTTTCGAAATGTAAATATATTTTGTCTTTGCGAAGACAAATAAAGGTAATATAAAATATCTTCAACATCAACATCCGTATATACCAAAGTATAGGTCCTGTGAGGTGTAGCGGCCATTTACCTCCCACTATGTTTGCACTCTCGTCTTTTACTGCTCGCTATAAAATTACAAAGAAAAATTAGATGGCCCGATTACTTAGTACTAACATAAACAAGATATTACCGCAGTTACGATTTGTACCTTGATAGCCTCAACTCGACAACTTGTGCGAAATCGTGGCTTGATTGTTGAAATTGTTACCTACTAAACACGATCTAATCATCGCAACATCCAAATCTTTATCAGTTCAGTTTAAAATTGCCATTTCCAGATATTTTTAGCATGTCACGTAGATATATTTTATCAGAACTAACATCGGTAGTTCGGAACTACTGAATGTGCATCGATCCCCACTGCGACTTACGATAAATAACCATTAACAAAGGATTACCTTTGCAAAGCTCAATAATACAAACAAAGTCAAGCCTGAGTTTGAATCGGGAATCTTGGGAGTGTGGCACCGCCATTAACGTCTTTTGCCGCTCCCTTTTTGTACAGCCTACGGTGATGTAACAGCGATATGAAAACAAATTCCAAGTTCTACTTAGATTCCGCAGAAGTATGCGTCATTTTATTTTATTTAGGTACTCTTGCTTTTCTTTGAAATATATTTATCGTTGCATTCATTTTTTTAAAAAGGTTGCTGATGATTTTGTAGAACTTCCTAAGTCGGAGCTTTAATGGTTAACATTTTACCTCCATATATGGCCACGCAGTAGGGACCTTCTGGCACTGCTAGTAATAAGAGGTACCTATGTAGGTAGGTACCTACGGAAGGTATATCAATAGCCGCACAGACGAATGGATACCTACTATGTCTGTTACTCATAGCTGTTAGGAGAAGTCGCTTGTACTTATCAGCACGGTGGATGGATAAACAGATAATTGAGACCCCAAGTTTAGGTTAGAAAGGTACCTACCGCAACTGGGAAACACGAGATATGGAATACCTATGCTCGCTGCAACTCTAGTCGGCTGCGAAGTTGAGTGATTGACTGATGTGCTTTGCATCCTGTCGTGTACAATTACATAGGGAAAACTGTCCGCATTTTATTTAATAAACAATAAGTAAACAGTGTCCTTACACGTGTCACCCACTCGGAAGTGTGTGTCATTGTCTGTTCCACGTCTGGGCCATAAAGTTATCAACAGATTTTCGAGAAAGGACAAAGGCATGTGGTTATTCAGTGACTAATACAAATACAATAAAATAATAATAATAGCAGTTGTTGCGACTGTGAATCATCTATTTTTCACCTTTGACATTCAACTTGCATGTTAGTACAAGTTAATAAAACATATTGTTAATACAAATAAATTTACAAATACTTAGATTGCCTCATTTGCCTTGTGGTCAGAGGTAAACGCGATTGCTACGCTAGAGGTCCCGGGTTCGATTCCCAGGTCGAGCAAATTGTTATTGGGTTTTCCTATAAAGCTCTCAGTAGCAACGTTGGGTATTCAGCTGAACACTTCGGAGCCTGGATTTATGCCCCGTTAATGGCAATAAGCTCGCTCCGTATATAACCTAAACATTTCGGCGAAGAGTGGCTGGTACACCTCTACCTAACCCTTCGGATAACACAGGTGGCGCATGTATGAATTGTCATGGAAATACTAAAATTGAGTACATATCTCCGCACATACTTAGATAATATAAAGTTGGATTTTCCGGTGCGGACGCGTAAGTATTACAGACGAGCGGCGCAGGCGGTGGCGCCACTGGTCAAACCTACTGTAGTTAACTGCAACCGAATCAGCATATCAAACTATGCGTTTCTGTGTAAAACAGAGATAACGACATGAATAAATCAAAGCTTAATAACAGATTGTGTAACGAATATGTAGTAGATGCGAAACAGCCCTACCTATTAGTAGTGCCGCCAGCGCCAGCAAGCGCCCTAGGGTTGACCGGTGATAGCATAATAATTAACAAGTATGTTGATAAGGTCGGATACATTTTGGATAGCACATGGTATAAACGGCTATAAAGGTTAGTAGTTAGTAAAGGTTATTTCAAAGAAATTCATTTGCTGCAACGAAGTAACCACAAAGCGCAGCTTATTAAGTAGATATGCAAAAACTTTGTCATGATTCATTAGGTTACCTATATAGTAGTCCACGGGAAGCTTCATCAGAAGCTTGTGTAAGTAGATAGTGTGTAAGGACCTAATGATAGTGATAAGGAACTATACCAAAATGAGGCAACCGAGGCGTTTTTATTAATTAAATTAGACTAAATAAATAACCTATAAAAATTACCACACTCACACCTAATCAAACAATACCTTCTGCAATCATTTGCATAATTTTTAATTTAATTTAAATATAAAGTGAACACCTGCATCATTGCATTACCATTCTTATTGGCAGCAACATAATAACTAACATAATAATTTTGTTTCGCTGAGCAATCACTGAAGTCCCGTGGACAATAATTCGTATAATTCGCATACGATTTGGGCCGTTCGCCGAAGAGACCGGCCTACGCATTTCAATTGTAGGTACCCGTAGGTACCTACAATAAATACTATAATGCTGCATTAAAATAATAAATCAAAGGGAATACTTTGGAATGGCTCGAAGAATTTTAAAAACCGGTCCGGTCCTAAAAAATCCCTTAGATAACTATTTAACTAACGAATTCTTTTAAATAAGCCTCTGAAATTAAAGTTGTGCCAGGTCAAATGTTATCATAATTAAAAACCCGGAAGGTAGACGAGGGTCCTAGTTGAATCACTCAGCCTCTTACATTTTAAAATGTAGGTGATGTGTAATAGATGGTTTCATTACCGGTTGTTGCCCTACGCCTGATAATAAAACAAATATAAAGCTTAGTAACTAAAAGCTCATTTGGGGCGATAACTGTAAACGGACTAGCGAGTTAGCGACTAAGTAGGCATCCGTGCGATTCACTCGAACACTCATATAGCCGACTCATGTGCATTATGATTCACCCGCGTGTGTGTAACGCCTTTTAGAATAGGATCATACTTTCATTAGAGACTAGTTACATAGGTTATAGGTATAATAAATGTTCTCGGCTATTTACAACCAAATATTAAAGTATAGGTACCTATATATATATCGATTGCGGTAGTTAGTATTGTAAATTAACTATTGTTATCGACACTTTATTATTGATATCAACATCAAACTTTTCGATAGTAATTTCGCAAATATTTGCCGTACTTCATTATGCATCTGTTTGATCTATTGTAATATAAATAATGAGGAGTTGATAATATCAACTCCTCATTATTTATATCAACTTGATATCCACCGAGACTTAACCTACTTACTCTACTAAGTCGGCTAAATTTAGCTTACCTATAAAATCGCCTAGTCGTGAACCAAGCAAGGCTCCACCGCTGGTTACAACTGCACATGTATTATAGTGACGCCCCTTCCGCAGCGGCGCTCCTGGTATTTTAAACCCAAGCTTTGCAAACGGTTCTTCATCAGCCGTCACTGTCCGCGACTGCACTTCTTTCAAGGCACACATCACTTCATGCCTCGAACTATCCTTACGATTACTACTTTCATATTTAACATCGTATATATTTTGAGATTCTAAGCCTGATCTGAACACTTTGCTCTCACCCATCAGGACTCTGTGAAATTCTTTTAATAATAGCTCCTTGAATTCAGTAGTACGTTCTTCGCAATCTTTAGACAGTAAGTCATCGCAAATGTATTTATCGCTATCGAACTCCAACAGCGGTCGGTAAATATTTGGAAACCGTGGACTGCCGTTGCTCTTCCTAACTATGTTATTGGACGGATTGCTATGGGAACCAGAAGACTTGTTGGACGTTTGTATTAACACGCCGCTACTCCAGAAACCGCCGACCGCAGACCTCCGGTTTTTATGGATGGAATCGATTTTTAGAGTAGAATTATACGGTACCTTGGATTGATACTTTTCTGCTGTGTAAGGGTCCTGGTAATAAGGCCCGGATGGTATGGCCGTGTGCGGGCCCGCTGACGCCTTGCTTAACAGTCGTTGCTTTTCTATATACATCCAATATTGTGACCAAAATAAATACAAGTAGCCACACATACCGAAGAAAAGAAGGTTAATAAAAACCCAAAGCGACATGGCAGCTTTCATGTCTGTTGTGAAAATCCACACACTGAAATATATTTCGATAGGCACCACTATATTTTCAATATAAAACGGCGGTTAAACAGTTAAATTAAATCAGTGTTAATCGAACTTACAGTATAAAAATCACAACCATAAAAATAGAAAAAAAAAACTGTTTCGGCTAAATATGTATTCGTGGGGCGGAGTGCGATCAGCTGATAACGTCGGTAATGCGCGTGCGTATATTCACCCACGACCCCTTGACTGCGCCGTGTGTTAAATGTTGACCTATAATAATATTTGCAGGCGTCTAATAGCAGTCTAGCTTTAAATGTGCGAGAGCTTATATTTCATTAATAACATTATCTATTTAAACCGCCGAACCAAAACATTCCATAATACAGAACAGTATAAAAATTATGTGTATAACAAAATAAAAATGATTCTTCGGGTAAACATCAGCTTAGGGAGGATGTATTGCTGAACCAAAATCAGAGTAGGGAGGTTGCATTGCTGTAACACACATCAATAATTCTATAACATCATATTGATATATTCTGCACGGTAACAAGGTATATTAAATTGTTTAAATGGGCGTACAGTGCTACACAATTATCTTACCGGTGGTCGGAACTGGAACTAGCGTTGCTTTGAACATCAATTTATTGTTTCCATTTCGTACTCATGATTTTTTGCTTATACACAATCATGCCAAGATCACTAAATAATTAAAATATCTTTCAACGTAAGTGTATCCTGAAATAGGAAGTATAGTTTCTGCCGAAGAGAGGCGCTAATCGTGAAACTGCGGTCTATAAAGCAATACTTATCTATGCAGGCTTGGTTTAATATATTATTATTTTTTTATACACCCAATTTTATAATATATTATACTATATGGTTTAGTTAGGTAGGTACGTTAGGTATTGACGGAGCATTTACCTAACTTTTGTCATGGATTGAAAATTCTTGAGTATTGAGAAAGCAAAGACAGCATTATCAGAAGTGGTTTATTTTGAAAATAGTTCTACCTTAAAACAAATCCAATAAACGCGGTTTTCACAACCCGAAGGATTCTTCCCATCTTAGACAGATTACCAATTTGCTATGTATACGACTTCAACGGTCACTATAAACATCCTAGATTACTGATAAAATTGTTCTTCAGTGTCGATACTTACATAATGTACATAATACGAAAACCGTAAAACTAGACTTAAATAATTGGTTCACTTGTGTACTTGGTACAGGATATGGCATAATAATATACGAGTTAAAAAAAATATCTTAAATAGTTAATAAATATCATGATTAATGACGACGATGAGTATAAAATCGTCGGTAGCCTAATGGCTAGGGCGTCGGACTTGCGATCATGTGGTTGCCGGTTCGAACCCCACCCATTGCACTATCGACGTGAACCCACTCGTAACACAAGCATTTAGCTTAGCACGAGGGGTTAACAAGAATACTAGCAATGTGTGACCTACATCGCTAGTAAGCTTTTTTTTTTAAAAAAAAAAAAACAAAGTAAATATTAAATAAAGAACAGTTGAACTGCTCCAGATATTAGTTATTTGTCCTCTTACTCCCATAATTAATTGGCAAATGAATTTATACAATATTATGAACTATTCTCACACAGGTGTAGCGCAATATTGTGGCGTTTGTAATAGTTTCCCTTATTTCCTGATTTTTAGTTATAGGATTACCGCTTCATGATTTTCAGTTTTATACGAATGCATATTAGTCTACATAATAATACAAGTGTCTTAATTTACCCAAAAGTATATTGGTAACAAAAAATAAACATTCATATTTGTTTTCTTATTCAATAGGATATATAAATTATTTTTGTTTGATATCTTAATTCAAAAATTAAATCAAATATTAAATAATATTATTTGATTTACTTTTATAAAATTTACTAATATTATTATTATTTAAAATTGATTGATAAATTATTTATTATTATATACGGCTACAGGTCAACCTATGGTGATCTGGCAATGTAAAGGCTTCCCATACAGTAAGAGACCAGCATAAACTGGATTTGTATAGCTTGATGTGTAGCCGTGCGTACAATCATTTACTTTCGGGCAAAAATGTAGAAATTGACTTTTAACATATCTTTAGTACATACATACATACACTCACGCCTTTTTCCCATAGGGCAGAAAATACAGAACTCCATCTGCTATCTTTAGTAATAAGTTAAATAACCAAAGTATTATTAAGTAGAATAATACGTGACTATTTTATAAGCTGTCAATATTCAATCTACTTTAAGTACAATCAATCTATTAATGTCTATGTTATTCTTAATTTACAAATATTCAGACTAGATAAATGGGATTCCATGATTATATTATATTGTATTGATTCTTTTTCGTTATAACTACCAGGACTAGTGTTACAAGAGCATACTAATATGATTTCCTAAATTGTGCGTGTAAACCTCGAACCCGATTTTCAACTACATATCTGTTTTCTTTCAACTATCTGTTTTCTTTAGGCTCTGGCAAAACTCTGAACCTAGTAGGAACCAATTCATAGTGTTTCGTTCATTGGCGGTTGTTGTTCCACCTATTATACGGCGGAGGCTCTGGCGTGATGTCGCGTCTTGTTAGAATCGTCGAATAATGCAGAAGGGGCGCCACCGCGCCTCCGAGCACCATGGCACCAAACGTCGGCTTATGGACTAGCCTATAACATTAAATACATACTTAATAAAAAGCAAGACAAACCAAGCATTGATTTCAAACAAGTACTTTACATAGAGCATATAATTATTTTGATTCTACAAGTTTACTTAACAGCAAACACTTTAAATAATTAATTAATGAATACACACCAAGGTATGGCTATGATGAAGAGCGTATAAGAAAATGACAGCACTAATGTCACCCAGAACCTTGTGCACCGTCTTAAATTACTTGATATCCACTGACATTGCAGAACTGAAAAAAAAACACATACATAATAACATACTAGTTATGGTATCAATTATGAACCTTGTCAAGCAAGGCAATGTAGGAGAAAAGAGGCTTGTTTCACTTGGCATTAGCAGCCAGAAGAAACCCAAAGAGGTATTCTTGTGACTTATAATGAATTATAATTTTTGTATCCACTTGGATACAAAAATTATAATTAGTTTCATAGCATTTATATCTACAACTTACATAGTGTCACCCAATCCGGATGTAATGTCATTCCAGAAGCAAATACTTGTATAAAACCAAGGATTCTATATTTCCAAGTGTGAAGATTTGCATCTCGCCCCTCTAGATCATGGAGTTGATGCAGACTATAGGAACCTTTTCGCATTAGACAAATAGGGTCTGCAGCAGGAAATCTTGTTGGACTGTAAGCTTGCAGGTTACCACTCTCTACAACTCCTACTGCTGTATACTAAAACAAAATAAGAGAACAAAATGACATGCATATAGTAAAATGTTCCTCTTTGTTAAAAGAGAATCCTCTTAAAGACAGTGATTTGTCATGTTCTTATAAGAAACTAAACACACTTACAATGTCATCTTCACGACCTGCATATGAGAAATGTATGCGAAGGTCTCCTATCTCATGTTCCAGAGCACTGTCCCCATGGTAATAGAAACCAGAGTGCAGCTTGATATCACTACGCTCTGGTCTAGAGTCGGACCAAATCTCATAGTAGTCATTTACTTTGCGTTTGACATCAATACCTGAAATATAATGCTATCAGTAATCTTGGGGATCAACTCCTCTTTGATTTTTGATAATATCTTTATTCATCAATCATCCCATACTGCCTCTATTGACCGAAACAGTACATTTGGCATATTGTATCTTCAATATCATCTTTAATGGGTTAAATGTTATTATTATTATTTTTACATTATAATGGTATTTGTTAATATTATATAATTTCAGAGGATTGATACATACCCAAGTACAGCCACCCAATTTTGACACTTTCTGCAATATGAGTCTCACTGTACATAGGCATGGAGGTAGGGTTGTGATGTCCAGGTCTTATGTAGAACAGAGAGGAGTCCACAACATAGTCCCGCCAATCTTTATGGTACCAGTAAGTCTTCCGAGATTCTTCAGCAGGCTCACTTAAGAAATTCTCTTGCTCCCTAAATATATTACGGTCTTTGAAATTATACTATCACTTCTCATGTATATCAAAACCAATTGAACTTTTATATGTATACAAAAACAATTTAAATTTAAGCCAAACAATGCTGAAGCGACACCAAAGCAAGTGTGAGAGATTGTGACATTAGAGTAGCATGAGAGTGGCATGAAGGTTACATAAACTCATTGAAGCATCGGTAGCCTAATGGCTAGGGCATCGGACTTGCGATCATATGGTTGCCGGTTCGAACCCCACCGATTGCACTACCAACCTGGGACCCACTCGTAACACAAGCATTTAGCTTAGCACGAGGGGTTAACAAGAATACTAGTAATGTGTGACCCACATTGCTTGTAAGCTTTTATTTAAAAAAAAAAAGGTTACATTAAACTTGTCAAACTTACGTAGTTTCTTCAATCCACTGATACATTTGTACCCTTTTCCTTAATTTAACAGCCTGTACTTGTATATTGTAGTCTGGTTCAGATATTGGCTCCAGTATTCGTAGGGGGCCCACAATGTGTATGACGCGACCCTCATAATGTGTGGCTTCCTCGCCAGTATGAACATCTATACTAACAGCTGCGGACACCAGTTCCTCTAGCATTAAGTTACTTTGAATTGTTTGACCCTGTGAAGAGCACCATCAAAACAATAATTTAAATAAACCACTGACACTTCAGCACAACATAAAATATATGTACACATATTAACCCGTCAATGCATACAGTTTCCTCATGAGGACATAACAATAGATTTTGCATTGTGTCTACAATATGCCGCTTGACGGGTTAATTTTTTTTTATTGATCTCTGTCATTCCACTGCAGGGTAAAGGCATCTCTACCTTCCTAACAGAAATTATTTTTTCAAATTATCCCTTCAAGATAGTCCTGTGCAATAGCCAGTATAAAAAACTCAGGGTGGTATGTATATGGTGACTCTCTGCTCTGACCTCTCTGCTCTGCTTTCTTGATACAAGAAAGGAATCAACTATTATAAATGTAAATAATTAATTATTTATGTGAAATTTTAAATAAATGTTATTGTTTCTTACCTCTGCCCATAGCAAAAAGTATGTGACACCCGAAAATAAAATAAGACTCAAAATAGTGGTCAGCCAAGTTTGTTTAAAGTGATTTCTCACTGCACTCCAGTCCATCTAGTAACAATAAATTACCAATTACATATCTAATATAGTATGTATATATATGTACATACAAGCTTTTGCCCGGGGCTTCACTCTCATCTCAATATTTATAACAAAATTCATCAAATTGGTTGTCTTGGGCGTGGACACGTAAAAAACAGAGTGGCAGATTTATTTATTACATAACATACATACCATTATGCCTGTATTCCCCGAAGGGTTAGGCAGAGGTGTACTAATGTTCACCCACATTTCGCCGGTATGTTAAGGTCCCATATAATAGGGGGCGAGCCTATTGCCATTAACCGGGCACAAATCCAGACTCCAAGCTGCTACTGGGAATTTCATAGAAAAACCCAATAACACTTTGCTCGACCTGGGAATCGAACCCAGGACCTCTAGCATAGCAGTCGCGCTTGGGACCACTAGACTACTAATTGTTATTATTAAATTAATATGGATCATGGTATTGATATATGGATTAAACAGAAAATTATGGTCAGAGAGTAGCCTTAGGGAATATAAATATAGCCGCAAAATAGCTAGCGAATTAATGTAACCATGATCCTGAGGATGAAATAAAATAGATAATCATAAAAATATGGTCCTAATAAAAATTATATATTATTGTTAAATAATTTTAATATAAGACAGCTCAGATCCGATTCTCATCGCTCACGTTCCAACATGTATTATTAATTACAAAACTTATAAGTAGTAAAACCTGTATTATTCTGCTAGATATTCTAGGATAATAGGATATGCATCAAAGCAATCACTTCAGTTTGTAAAGCCCGAAGGCCTAAACCGACCGAAAACGTCAATATTTTGAGTAATTTTGAGTTTTTTTTTGACTTTGTGTTGTCAAAGTCGAGTCGACATAGGATTATTAGTCTGAGAGTCGACAACAACAAAACAAAATAGAGATGGGTAGCTCGCGAATGAGAGATAAAAATGAGCTAGCTCTTTGTTTCCAATCTAGCTCTCGCTCACTCTTTCGCTGAGAGACTAGCTCTCCGGCTCAATTAGTTCAATGAATCTTCATTGTAAATCGATCTTTATTTTTGTGGAGACAAAGTAGAAAGTGCTTTATCATATTTACTTATGTAGCTCTTCGCATCAATCAGCTTAGTGGTTCTTCATTGTAAATTGATCTTTATTTTTATGGAGACAAAGTCAAAAATGCTTTGTCATATTTACAGATCTATACTCCATTTGGTTAGGTACTTAACTAAAGGTAAACAAATCATAAAAAAGGTTCTTATACAGGGCCACTTTTCATCTTGAAATAAAACGTAACCAAAATAAATTATTTAATCATTCAAAATAATTTTCCTTTACTATACTAGCATATTTTACTACTTTGTTTAATATTAAATGGTAATTATTCATTCTTAAGCTTGCGACCAATAAATAAATCAAATCGATAATTATGTCATAAAGTATTGCAATGTGCCTACTAGAAAGAATCTAAAAAGACAGGAAATCAAAACCTTTTTCTACATAATAGACTTTTGATAACTCGAAAAAATTAAGAAGTAGTAGCGCGAGGAAGCGCGGCAAAATAATTAACCGATAATAATACTGAGTCGGGTAACCAGACGTCATTCGTAACAGTTTTTACTTTCGTTCGTTTTTGTGTTTCTTTTGCCGTAAATTGTATTATTTAGTTATAGTTTTGTTTGTTCGTTGTTTTTATTGATTGTTAGATGTGTTGTTATTAATTTCACTCCCAATTCATAAGATACCATTGTAATAAAGGTTGAAGAGCCCTGAACGCCGCCATTTTTATTGTTTACCTTTAGTTAAGTACCTAACCAAATGGAGTATAGCTCTCGGTCTCAATTAGCTCAATGGATCTTCATTGTAAATTGATCTTTATTTTTATCGAAACAAAGTAGCAAATGCTTTGTCATATTTACATATCTAGCTCTCCGGATCAGTTAGCTCAATGGATCTTTAATGTAAATTGATCTTTATTTTAATGGAGACAAAGTAGGAAATGCTTTAGGATATCCACATATCTAGCTCTCCGGGTCAATTCGCTCAATGAATCTTCATTGTAAATCGATCTTTATTTTTATAGATACAAAGTAGAAAATGCTTAAGCATATTTACATATCTAGCTCGCTGATCGCTCACATGTTGTAATGAAAGAGTATGTAAGTATATCTGTCGCTCACCGAATAACTCATTGACTCAGGATTCAATTTGAGCTAAATGAGCTAAAGAGCTAAAAGAGTGATATATCTCTTTTGATTGAAAGAGCTATATCTCTCTTTTCTTTTCATTGAGCTATTTCTCGCATCTCTAAAACAAAATAATGACATACAGTCAGTGTTGCCACATTTCAATTCAATGTATGAGAACCTCAGACTAAATAAATAAATAAATTCTTTATTCAGATAACTAAGATCCAATTTGTTAGTAAATTACAAGACTTACACCTATGTTAGTATAGTGACACGACATATATTTAATTAATTAATCACCTTCCTAATCATTATTTTAAACATTGGAGAGGTAACATCCTCCCCTATTATTTTAAGGATGCTGTTGTTAGTCCTCCGTACTCTGCTTAGTAGAGATGCAGTTTTTTTGCGAATCACCGCATGAAAACCATCGGTTCGATTACCCACAAACATCTCTGAAGCGCTACAAAAACGAGGCCTTCGCAACAGCATCCTAAAAATATTATTATACTGGATTCGCAGAGCGTCCATCGATCTTTTGGCATACGCGACCCACAGATTTCCCGTGTAGAAGCTTTGACAATATGCCTTAAAGAGGGTGATTTTGACATCTACACTACATCGGGAAAATCTGCGTGCCAGCATATTACCTCGGACCGACAGCGCCCTGCGCTCCCTCTCAATGTCAACATTGTCCTTAAGGTCGGCGGTGATGAAGTGCCCGAGGTACTTGAAAGAATCTACCTTATTTAGATTTGAGCCATTTAGTATGATGGCAGGTATATTTTCAGGGCATTTACTACCAGCCTTAAAGACCATGTATTTACATTTCGTAACATTATACATCAATCCATGTCTAGCCGCATAAACCTCACAACATTTCAGTAGCTCACCTATAGACCGTGCAGTAGGGCCCAGTAGCACCATATCGTCTGCGTAACTTATGTTATTTACACAAACACCCCCTACACTGCATCCGACAGGCATGCTGCTAAGCTCCACCAATAAGTCATTTACATACAGGTTGAAAAGCCGTGGGGACGTCAACCCCCCCTGTCTCACACCGCACTCCAACCCGTATGAGTCCGAGAGTACATTGGACCACCTGACATGGTTTGTCTGGTTAGCATACCAGTACTTCAAGATGTCAACCACTTCCAACGGTACTTTCCTGTCCCTCAGCTTTCTCCAAAGCATATCATATGACACAAGGTCAAATGCTTTGGATAGGTCAAGGAAACAGGCGTAAACTGGCGTTTTCCTATCTGTGTAGTATTGAACAGTGTACTTAAGGCTGAGGATGGCACTTTCAGTTGACAATCCGCGTTGGAAACCGAATTGTGAATCGTGCAGGGTAATACAACTCTCTAGATAAGTATCAAGTACACTGTCCAAAACCTTCGCAGCGGTGGTCGCCAGAGATATAGGTCGATAATTTCCCCTGTCCGAGATGTCTCCAGTCCTGTTCTTAAGAATAGGTACTACAATTGTTTTCATCATATCAGGTGGTAAATATGAATGCCTAATACACAGTGTATAGAACATGGCCAGTACCCTCGGCAGGTGAAACCCCGCAAACTTAAAATGTTCTATACTGAGACCGTCGTGTCCGGGAGATTTGCCTCTGCTCATGTGTACGATAGTCTCGTTTACTTTTTTTGCTGATATGTATATTTGTGTCTCCTCTCCCCGACACGACGGCTCTATCCCGGACACAGAAACGCCAAGTGGCGACGTTACTCTAAAATGTTCCATGAACATATTCGCGATGTCCCCTGGGTTGCTCTTTCCATCCACACTCACAGGAAGGCTGGGCTTCGCCTCCAAATTCCCAGTGGACTTCCAGAATTGGGCAAAGTTATTTGAAGCTCTTTGTTGAGTTATTTTGTCCATTTTTATCTGCGTTTGATTATCCTGGCACCATTTTAGACGACTTTTAAAAATCTTACGTGATTCTTGCATTCTTTCATAAACGTTTCCAGAACTCGGTTTATTGTGGAATATCCAATTTAGAAACTGAAGCCCTGCCTCACTGTGAGCGTCTTTGACGTGCCTGTTCCATCCGCACAATATTTTATGTTTTTTAACGCTATTGCTCACTGACTCACATGACTGCATAGCGGCGTCAGTCAAACTATCAATAATTTTACAGTATAACCTGTCCAAGACCTGTCTGTGTTCAACAAGGCTACAGGAGCCAAGGCTGCAATTCGAAAACTCTGTTGGAAAATCGATTTCACGTAACTTGTCGTTACAAATTCTATGATAATTGTTTATTTGCTTTTCGCTTCTCACACCCCAGATAACATGACTTCGCGTTTTGCTTTCCAACTGCAGCTTCGGCTTAACCGCACCCAAGTCACAAGTCATATAAAGTGGTAAATGGTCCGAGACAAATACATCTTCACATACACCTACATTGACAACCGTTTGCCAAGCAGACAGAGAGACCACACAGTGGTCCAACCACCTCTTACACCCATGAGCATCACTAACAAAAGTATGACAATTACAATTTAATCCTATTTTTACTATATCCGCACAGATCCAATCATGATCATTGCAAAAATTCATTAATTCATAATAAAATAGTTCGTGTGGATGTGCATTAAAATCACCCAAGATAAAAATACTTTCTACATCCATGCTCGCCACAATGGCACTAATTTCTCCTAATATCTCTGCAAAAATGGGTAAGTTTTCTATTGTATTGGTAGGCATATAAACAGAGAAAATAATAATAGATCGACTTGCTGTACTGGCTCTTATAGCACATAAGCGACTACTCTCACAATTGATAACAGAAACTGATTCGAAAAAGCCCTTCCTCCAGAGAATGGCCACTCCCCCATACGGTCTCCCTACCATTAAGCCCGCTGAAGTATCAACTGCAGACTTACCTGTGTATTCAAACTTTTTGTTGATAGATCCAAGGTATGAAACGTCGTGGGGAAGCAGCCACGTCTCTTGTAACGCCACCACGTCCGACGTTTCACAAAGAAATCGTACATTATCAGCTGATCGCTTTATCGACTTACAATTAAAAGTAGTAAATTTGCTGTAGTTCTTAGTACCCATACTTATACATTTGTAACATTCGGACTTGACTGCTTCTGTGTAGGCACAGATCGCATAAAGCGTCTAAAATTTATTCCATCAGGCCAGAAACTATCATTCATAAATAAATCTAGCTTAGCTTTTGGTACAAATAATTTAAAAGCATTGTAACTTTTATTTATTTTCATATTTATTCTTTTAAGCGTAACAGTTAACTGCGTTTTGTCCTTGATATAGCTTTTAATGTCTTCTTCACTAGTATGTATACTGACATTCGAGATATATAACGGTATATCAATATCGGCCGCCCGGAATTTAACGTCAGGTGCAGTAAAAGCACAGCCTTTTTGACCAAGTAGTTTATACCGTTGTTTATGTGATTTACCACGCACTAACGTCCACTCAGAATCACCGTTTGGTACCACTGGTTTACATTTTATACTCGAAGCGAGTTCGCTCGCAGGGCCCGTTTCTGACGATAATTCATTCGTGTTTTTCTTAGACACACTCACTGTTACCGCCACTGATCGTTGTACGATGGTAGGGGACTCGTCTGGTACGCGCTCGCCGGCGTTCAATTTGCAGACCGGTTTGTTTGAAACCGCGGTGTCATCCGATTCCTCCACGCGCATCACCTGTCGCGCTGTCTCGCTTGCACTTGCACTGTCGCTCAGGCTTCGTCTCCTTCTATGACTGGTGTTCGTAACCGCAGTGGTCGCTCTCGCCTCCACGTGCCTTTGTTTATCTGTCTCATAATTATGTTCGCTAATGAAAGAGTCGAAGCTTCCTTCACTGTTGTTTTTTACTGAGGAATGACGAATCAATGCAGGGCGTTCATTGACCTCACAATCAGCTGACTGTTGCACAGATGTTTGTATAGGCACATATTGTAATCCAATGGGTCCGCTGTCAAATAGGCTGTTTTGTAAACAGGCCCCTCTTTTTCTATTAACATTCAAATTTCCATTTAGTGGTTCTACTATTGAAGCATGTTTCATATTTTCTACCTCAATTTTAAGTGCATCAAAATTATCCTTATTTACTGTTTTCTCTTCTAACAAACTAACCTTGTTCTGTAGTCTCATGATATCTTTTAGAAGTCTGGTCACATCCACATGGTCAAAGGATACCGGCGGAAGTTTATCCAGTTCCTTTGCAACGAAAATTGGGAATAACTCAGCATCGGTACTTTTCATTAAACATATAATATCGTCAAGGTCTCGGGATAACTTTTTCTTACCCTCCTTTCGACGTTTTGGCATCTTTTTTGACCCAGGTAACGAGTCGCATAATAAATTCTTCGCCTTCACTATATCTTTTTCTGAAAAAGATGAGGAGCATAGATGGTGGATGCTCTCTTCATCCATATAATCCAACACATGATACACAAAAGCCAACACTTCGTTTATTACTATGTTACAGTTCGTACACTTCACAACTGTCGAGGTCATTGTCCCCGCTCTGAGTCACCGTATAGAAAAACACGGAATACGTCCGCACTTCGTCGCATGCGCACGGGTACTTAGACTAAGATAATTAGTTTGAAATAAGAACAGTTAAGAGTAAGGTCGTTTCAGTGCCTAAATGGTATCTTGTTTTAGTTGTAATCAGATTTATTGCAGAAAATATCCTTTCAATCGCAGCACCGGAGTGAGGAAGGCATAATAATGCAGAAACCAATTGGTTAAGAGTCGGATATAATCACTGTCTACTACAAAATTGAATTGATTCCAAAACAATTCAGGATCATCCTAAAATCTGTATAAAAGTTAAGCTAAATCTTTGATCCGTATTGGTGGTAAATCTGTATTATTTCTGTAAAAGCAGCATTGCATATTGTTTTACGACATATGTTTTTGTAATATTTTAGCATGGCTTCAGTGTGAGACCTTTTTGCCAAACCTTTAACATTAAGGAATAAGACCACAGACTAAAAGATACCTACTACGGCCTATTCCCAGCAGTGGACTGATAAAATAATGCTCGATGATTTTATGATAAAAAGCAATTTGATCGATATCGTATCGTAGCAGATTATCCAAAATCAATTTACACTATTATTTGTTACGATAAAGATTTTTAAGAAAAGTTTTAACGTAACTAAGTTGGGAATAAGTTATAGTGGATTTGGTGTCACAATTTTTTTAATGCCGTCGTAGAATGTGATATAGACCAACAATTTGCGAAAGACCAAAACATTATTGAATTTGAGGCCTAAGACAAAACGATCCGCCTTCACTGTTACATTAAGGACACGTTCCATTTGGTATTCACAACGATCACGCTCAAGAGTCATGACGTGATGCCTTACGCCAATGCGACGCCCACGACAAGCTTACGACAGTAACGCTCGCAAGCAAGTGGAACGGGAAAAACTGCGGTCGTGAGCGTGATCGTTGTGATCGCCAAGTGAAAAGCGGCCCCAGTCAATTCAAGTTAGGTCAGAGAGATGTCATTGTCAATGTCAATATTATCAATCAATGTCAACTAATTTAATTGTCAATTTTTACAATGTAATTGTGTTTGTTGTTGTTATTATTTATATTTGTAAAACCTAAAAACGAATACCAGGATATATAATTCGGAACTATGCGTTTGTATATTAAGAGTTTAAGACAAGCAAATGTTAGTGGTTTATGTTTATCTCAAGTTATTTGGAGAAAATACTATCACAGCACCAAACCATTTTTTGAATTTTACAACAAAAGTACAGGTACTTCACTATCACTGCATATTATAAAACAAAGTCCTCCGCCGCGTCTGTCTGTTCGCGATAAACTCGAAAACTACTGCACCGATTTTCAAGCTGTTTTCACCAATGAATTGCGTGGTTCTCGAGGAGGGTTTATATGTATAATACATACCGAGAAACCACTCTGGCGAAGCTGGGGCGGAAAGCTAGTGTTACATATTTTAATTTTTATATACATTTAATAAGTATATAATTATGTTGATTGCCTACAATGTCTCAACATTAAATCAATAACGCTAGTCTTTCACTCAGACAATGACAGTGTATCAATAGGTTATATTTTAGGAATGGTGACAAAATGTGAAGATTGTGTTTAAAAATTATTTCTTTATGAAATAAAAAAACATTTGGGTATGAACTTTTTACCTGATTGTTGCTTGAGTGCAGCAAATATTTTTTTTATTGTTATCTAATTGCAATCTTGCAATGCTTAATCTGATATAACTTCATTTTCTTAGTTAAGATTAAGTTATAATCATACATAATTGAAATGTTCCAGGAGAATCAATACCAGAAGACTACCTGCCAATATTAAGGAAGAAGCACCCACACATAGATGAGATAACTCATGACCGCTTGCAGTGCACTCTGCAAATATTACAAAAGTTTGGCATAACAGCTGAGGAGGCCTGCAGGAACCTCCATATTTTCAGTATGAACCCAATCACTATGGACAACTATGGAGAAATACTCAAAGAGTGTGGATTTATAAGCATTTCAGCAAAACATATTATAAAGTATGTTTATGGAGAATTGCATCAATAGACTACAATTTGATCTCTAATAATTGAATATCAATAAAATTACTTCACACAGGCCAGTTCTGGCTAGTTCTATTATTTAAATTGTTTTGCTAATTTGAGTCAAGTATTTTTTTTCTTATTTCTAAATAGATTTTTTTTTTATTATACTTTTTTATGCATGTGATAAAAAAATAGCAAGCAAGGAGATTAAATCAATTTTAATACAAATATTTAATTCTTGTTTTTCTTGACGTGAAAAGGCAAGTAAATTCCAAACCGGAGAATACAGGTTTCATTGATTTGCTTTTTTTTTCTTTTAGATACCATACACTTGTAAGGTCACGAACAATAACCCAACTCAAAAAAGAAGGCCTCATTCCTAAAGACTTTATGCTAGAACAGCTTATGTTAGATAAATTCCAAGAATGGCCAGACAGTTGTAAATCTGTACAAAATTTCTGTGATACTACAACTTCTATATGTGAGTAAATTTTTTTTTTTTAAATTATTAAAAAACTGCAGTAATCTTCAAGTCCACTCATCACTGAGTCAGAGTTACCTGCTGGGTTTAGGCATCTCTTTCATTGTCTACACTCCATGCCCCAGACTCCACCTATGTCCACTGATTCTTATTATTGTCCCTACATCCTTAGCACCAATTGAGACAGAATTATCATTAAACATATCAGATTACAGTTTTTCCTGATTCCTATTTAAAATGTTTTTTTCAGTAACAATACGCATGAATGTGCTGCAAAGATATCTATTTTGGAAGCTATCAGTATCATCTGAAGAGTTCCAAAAATATTGTAAGAATTACCTGCCTCTCAAACATAAACCTATGTCTGACATTCAAGAAGCAATCAACATTGCACAGAACAATATAAAGTTTGACAAGGCAGGCATCAGAAGGAATGGCTTTGTCATATCTGCAGATCCTCTGCATACCAAATTGATATTAGAAAATGTTGGCACCTTGGCTGGCATGGACATTCGCGACGCTTTAAAAATAGAACCAGCTATATTGAAGAATAATTATAACTCTATATTACAAATTCGAAGCATCCTAGAGGTAATTCACTTACTGATAAATTTAATTTAACAGTAGAAAGATAGATACATAGTATAAAACAAAGTTGCTCCTGCTGTGTATGCTTAGATCTCAAACTACACAACAGATTTTAATGCAGTTTTCAGCAATAGCTAGAGTGATTCAAGAGAAAGGTGTACAGCGTAGTATAGCATACTATAGTAGAAAAAAGCCGGCAAACCACATGGGTAAAACCTTGGGCGCAAAGCTAGTATAATATAAACTCCCAATTATTATATTAATACATCTTTAAAAAAAATTAAAGATTCATAAGCTTCATTCATTCATTTACTACTGAAAAAATACTAGATAGGTATTAGCCTCAATGAAATTTGTCTTTGATTCAAGGAATACAGAATATCCATTGAAGCTCAAAGGAGGTGTCTGAAAGTATACTGTATGAGACCTGAGACTGTCCGCGAGCGTCTAGAGGAACTTAGAAATATGAAAGAATATCAAGTATTGTCTACAAATCCTAGGGTAAGTTAAAATTAATTGTGATTACTTTCTGGATGTAGTCCTCTATAAAGCTATCTAAGCATAAAGGTACTTCACAAGAAACCAAAAAACCTTGTTATTATTGTTTTTAATTTCGTTTTGCAGATTCTGCTACTAGTTATACACAAGAAGAAAATGTTAAATCGTCTTGATAAAATTGAGACTGCAAAAAAACAATGCTTCAGTCTGAATCATTTAGTATCATCTACAAAGGTGTTCAACAAGTGAGTAATGCATTTTATAATAAGATGAATACTTTATGGCATAATTATACATAATTGCACATCCATGGTCGGTTTAAGCCACGTCGAAGCCTTATACCCTAGGTATCTAGTATCACACTTCTGGTATATGCTCTTATCTAAGTTGCAAACATTATACTGCCCAATTAGAAATCTCTTGCAAAATTTGGTCTCTGAATCAAGTGTAGTAATTATGAAATTCTTAATGTAGAAAATAATTTGTGATCTTTTTAATTACCGTTTTTATTGTGTTATTTATGGGCGGTGAAAATATAATTATTCTGTATATACTTTTTAGACCAATATACAACCATATTTTTGTTTAATATATAGAGCTATTCTCCTTTTTTTATTCTCTAATTGTTTCTGTTTCAGCTATATCAGCAGTTTTGGCGACAAGGTATGCGGCAGAGACATAGCAATACTCATTACTTCATCTCTCAGTGACTTGTCTGCCCACGATAATGGGAGCCGGGCAGCTCTAGTGAACAGTAGTTTAAAAAAACTGCGGCGGCATAAGTACTGGCTGCACGTCGCCATGCACGTCATTGACGATAACATACAATTTCTTCGGAAAAAGTTTGATGATCAAGTCATATTCAATAACTGTCTGATTCTCCTTTACCCAGTGTAAGTGGTTTGCCTTATATTCAAACTAAAAGTGACAAAGCCTTAAAACTTGAAATTTTACCCTTTCCCCAAACTGTGAGTAACACAGTAGGTTCACAGTGATTTTATCAGCTTCGCGTACGCGTAATGGAAAGGTCTCAACATCAACTACGGTGGCATTCAGAAAATCCCTGTTCACTTATAACTCGAAAAGTTGTAGAAAAACTCAACGCCTGCAGAGATCCACATTGTAACTATGCGCATAATGAAGATCTCAACATCATCCAAATACAGGACGTCTGACACTCTGAAAGTCCTATCTACGCACGGCTACGGTTTCCAAGGGTTATTGTGGGATGATTTCTTTAGCTCCAGTTGTATAGGCTTTTGGTCTCTCTTTGTCACGGTCAAACTGTATACTTCGCTGACGTCATGTTTTCTAAATAATTTACATAATTAATTTATTTTCAGTGCCGAAGTAAAATACTACATAACCAACCTACTTAGCGAACGTGGAGGACAAGAAAGGAGTGAAGTGTTTAAGGAGGATATAAGCTACAACAACTTACAGTTTACCAGGCTTAGTGACGATCAGATCCTAAGCTTAGTGCTGTATGCTCTTGAGAAGAAATATCATTTTAGTGGCGACGGTATTTGGGCTCGACAGGATGGTGCTAAGGTTGACACGCAGAGAAACTCATAGTATACCAAACCGCGGATGCGATTGAATCGGTCACGCGGGAAAAGAGTTAGCATTTAAGGTGGATACTCACGCTAGTTGCTGAGCCCGAGGTCCTAAGTTCTATTACCAGGTGAAGCAGTGTTGTTGAGTATTTCTATTAAATCCTCAGTTGTATGTCGAAGTTTAGAAATTGTGCTCAGTTGATGGCAATAAGGCGATACATAATGAGTAATTAATTCTTACTCTTTGCCTATTATTTGTACAAACAAATGCGTATATTGGCAGTGACCCAGTTTTTATTGATTGTAAAAAAAAGTATTTAATCGTTGCGCTTTAAAAAAAACGTTATTGATGAGGGGAAGAGCGTCTTATTTTATGTATGGCAAACATATCAGATCTGTTGCTGTACATACTGATAGATTAATTAAAATGTAAATATTGATATAAGTTAACATTTATAAATGTAAAAATGAGGATGAAAGTACTTCTAGTAAGTAAATAAACAACTCACTTTAAGCACATTTGTAGTATAATTTCTCGTCTGTCTTATAATTAAATTTTACAAAATATCTAGCTTATTGCTCTCTTAACTTAATATTAACTTACTTATAGTAATATGCCTATCCACCTATTTTGTCTATTTCTGAGCTAAATTGCTCTTTTTATTATCATTAAGCATACACAATAATACACATATGGAGAAAACAAATCAAAATATATTTCACTTATGGTATACCCTGCTATTATTTAAAAACAAAGTAATTTGTTAGCAGAAGCCTATTTTTAGTATAGACAAACTTTGGTTCCTTTTAGAGTACCTAGGTATTTAGTTCTTGGTTATCGCCTAGTAGCCCAATAGTTTTATAGTTATATTACATTCGAACGTCATTAAGAGTATTCAATACGTAACGTTAAATCTGCCGTCGGTTATTTGGGGTTGAAGATACATATCTATAAAAAATCACACCGATCCCTGAAAATATCAATTAATTGGCTGAGAAAGCTCACTGTTATTTGAGTGCCATTCATTAATCACGTGGTGTAATTGAAACACATATAACAACAACTATTCTACCTTGTACCTATATACGGCAAGGCAAATAATTATAATAGGCCTAACTGAGCTGAAACAATGCCCTTGCCGAAACATACCTCTTTCTTTCGCTTCAGGTTGCGATAAGTTAAAACTGTGTATGACCTAGCCAAAACATAATAATAATATATGACATTAGAATAACTAAATAAGCTTTTGCTTTTTTTGATTGCATACAAGCAAAGCCGAAATAAAGTAGATATCTATATTTCTTTACATCTTTTAGTTCAATCTATACCTACTTTAATTGGCTGCTGTCGGGTGGATGACATAGCATATTGGTTGAAATAAAAACCCCTATTTAAGTAATAAATAATAAAAAAAATATAATTCAAGTTACATGATCTAGAGTACCTAAATAAGCACCTATTGGATGCTGCCCATTTTTATGGGTGACTTATGACATAATTTTTGGCACAAACTGTTCACGTTTTTAAAATTTATGTACAATCTAGGTCTAACTTATGATTATTTAAGGATACACTTTATTCTTTGTTGGTAAAATTTAAAACTTATTTAAATAACACTTAAACAAAGAAGAAAACAAAATATCCTATATGGAGGGGAAATATCATTTCCTAGAATAAATTTTATTTCTGTAAAAAATTTTAAAAATCTTTTATTCGATATTTTTAGTTAACGAACAAACACAAACACTGTTCGATAGCTTAAGACATGGAACTCATTTTATAATGCCTAAAATTTGACTTTCAATGACAAAATGCTACTTCTGTATTTAAATTACTTCCCCAGCGGATGATTTTTCTCCCCGCATATAAAATAAAGCAAATATCAAAACCATATTGCTTAGCATATATTATAACAATAGTGATAACATGCACTGTCAAGATAAGGCACAAGGAATGCACAAGAAGCGAAGTTTACGAGTAATTTACTCAAATAATAGTTTAAACTAAACATTTAAGTTGTTAATAAGAATAAATCGTTTGAAAATATGTGTTTACTAAATTGTTATACTTTCATAGTTATGCTTTGTCATACTGGTATATATTTCAAAAACGGTTAATCTTATCAGCATCCTAAAAGTGAACCTACTTATCCTATTCAAAGTTCCTAAAATATTATTTAAACTGTTTAATATACCAATTTATATATCTTATAAATTACCCAAAACCTATTGAGAATTTACTCTAAAGAGGCATGTTTATTAAACTAGTTATTATTTTTAAATACACATTTACTTATTAAATATTTACATTTATTGTTAAAACTTTAAAATGCAGCATAATTCTATACCTAACTACAAAAATATAAAAATTGTAAATAACTATTTCACGAAACTTATGATACTAACAATATATATTTATTTTATTTAAATGTAAATAATGCAATAATCATTTTTCCAATTTTGTGAACTCATCACTGAAAAAACTGAGTCAACGGACAAATTTTATTCTTGCATTGCAATTTGATTCTTGCAAAATTGAAAGTAATGAATGCTGCATTACTTTCCAACAATGAGAACAATTATCTATATAGAGAGGGATAGGTACACGCGGCTATACATCAAGCTATACAAAACCAGTTTAGACTGACCTCCCAGTAGGCGTGTGTAACTCTTTAGTGAATCGACTCACTGTTCCGAAAAATGTATGTGTTCCTGTGTGTTATTTGTGTGTGTTTGTGGATGTTTCAAATGTATCATTTGGATCCGGAACAGTACTTAGCTCTTTGTTTAGCGCGATCATATCGCTTACCTGTCTGAGTCATATTGAATCACTGAGAGACGCGAAAGTGAAGTGAAAGAGCGGGAACACAGAGAAAATAAAGCAGGGGAGAATGAGATGGCAAATGTGATGAATTACTCTTTACTATTTTCGATACCGTAGTACGTAATAATAACACTATTGGCATCTGTAAGAACATTTTTAGCATTTTTATCTGACAAGTTTGTTAGACTCTGACACGGTGTTCCAAATGATACCACAACCCCCTTCTCTGCCTCAGTTTCTCCGCGACGTGTCGTAACAATCTGTATTTTATATCTTTGACTCAGTGTTCCAAATGTTCCAAATGAAACATATCAGTGATCCGGAACAGTTTACTGTTCCAGATACAAATTTTCCAATAGTAACGATGTGACATTTCTCCCACGCCTACCTCCCATTGTAAAGGTTTTCCGCACAATTCAAGACCAGCCTATACCTACTGTTTTTGTATAGCTTGATGTTAGCCGTGCGTACCTATATTTTATACATATCTTGTTAAAGGTCAAAGCGTTCAGACAGAGTGGCATCGGAACCTCAGCGCCTCAGCCCGAGCAGTTCAGAATTCTATGTACCTACTCACTTATACTGGATTTGCAAACTGGCCTCGCATTGTTCGGAGCCTTTACAATGCAAGATCAGTCTGTCATAGGTTGTAGGTACCTATAGCTCGATGTATCCGCCTCGCCTAGAAGGGATGCGCTGTTTCTGACAACGCGTTGATGGTATTGGTAATCCCGTTTGACGTGTTATACATGTTCATTGATGTCAAGCTCCAAACAACTCCAAGTAGGGATGTGCTAAGCTACTGGAAATGTGCTGTCACACTACAAGAAAACAGCTAACATCCAGCCGTAGCCACGCCAAAACCATGAAAATGTTGAGCGTCTTCGGCGACATTCAAGTGATTTGTAGACTTCAGGTCTTTCAGGTAGGCTATGAGGCGATAAGGCGAGGTAGTGCGGATCCTGTACGAGCCATGTGTAAGTTAGTTGTGACCCTAATACTCCCTTTCGAAATTACTCTGGCTTAGCACACTAACGCTAGGATAATTTCGAAAAGGAGTATTTCAATTCAAAAAAGGGGGCAGCGCGGTGTATGCCTGCCCAGTGCTGGGCTCCATCTTAACGACGACTGGTTGTGTGAGATCCGAGTGGCGCTCCATGTCGTAATGCTTGTCGTGCGTTACCAGCGCGCACTTCTCATAGTCGTCGGGAGGCGCAGCGTATCGCGGTGGCTCTTCCTGTAGCGCGCATGCCGAGTACTTATCCTCGTGCTCGTGCGAACGATATTCGAGTTTCTCATCGTGCGAATGCGCCTCCATCTGCGGTGAATGTGCCGCCATCATCGGGTAGTCTCGAACGCCTAGCGGAGGTGGACTACCTTCTCCATATTCGTAAGAGTGTCGTGGAGCAAACATCTGACCGTCGTGACCGTTAAGGACGGTCGTGTAAGAGTACGCAGCCGGCGTTGCGTTGAAGGGGGCCGGATAACCACCGCTGCTAGATGATAGTAAATGATGCGAGGAAAGTTCATAAGAGTGCTGATACGACCAGGAGTCGGCTGGAGCCGGCAGGCCGTTCTGTGGAAAGGCCGGTAAGTTTCCGCCGATGCCAGAGAAGCCGCCGCCTAACGTTGTTGAACTAGGGGAGCTGGAACCAATGTAGCCTGTCTTGCGTGGCGGCTCTCGTTTACGCCATTTCGCTCTTCGGTTTTGGAACCAAACCTTTGGAGAAATTTAATTAAATTTAGCTCCAATTAAAAAAATAAACTTGAAATTATTGTTTAGACGTAACATATAAATTTATTAACTAACCTGTACTCGTGATTCAGACAAGTTAAGTTTGAGAGCCAGTTCTTCTCTTGCGAACACATCCGGATAGGGCGCACGCTCAAACGCTCGCTCCAGTTCCTCTAGTTGATACGCCGTAAAAGTAGTCCTGTTAAAAAATTAAAATAAACTTAGCAAGATTTATCGGTAACTTACTTCCTTTTAATAAATAGGTAAAACATCGACGCTATCACGATTTGTATAATATTCGTGCATTCTGCCACTTTGACCCCCACTTGAAATTCAACTTGTTATACATTCACTAATAAATATATTCTTATCATTTTCGAGCACATCTACCATCTGACGCGTGCAATATGGCTGCGGGCCGCGCACGCGCAGAAATTGATTGAGCGTGAAACTAAATTCACCCCTGTTGCGCGTGAGCACCTCTAATTGCCTGCCAATTGACTTTAAACTTATAGTGGCTCCACGTTATTAATTGTTACACCACATTGTATTTGAAACATAATAACAAATCATCATGCCCGTCACCGCCTTTTAAAGGAATAGGTACTCACGATTAGGGACTTCATGAAGTCCCAATAGTGATAATACTAACTATGACAAAACAGTTACAGCTACGCTGACTTTTATGCCATATAAAATAAACAAACACCTACGGAAATTAAATTCAAATAAATATTTAAAGTTAAATGACATAATTGCTCTCGTACGCTATCTACACAGCGATTATTGAGAGATGGTGTTGCAACTACATTCATTAAGAGCCATACCCTCCATTCACGAGAGATGGTGAGATAAGGCAATTGACTCCCCGCGGTCATACGGGTAATTAATCTGAACGAAACATGTCGCCTTTGTAGTTATTATAGTTATTGCGAGACGTTACATAGTTAGACGTATTGAATCAAGCGTTTAGTTACTAAGAAAGGGTAGCGCTTCATGTTTGGTTTAGTTATAAGGGTCTAGCTGTCGGACGGCTATATTTTTACGCGTAAATGTCATATCTCCAAAATCAAATATTCGTTAGTAGTTAAAAGTAAGAGCTAATAATCTTTCACATCATAAGGGTTCCAACATGATTTAAACATTTGCAAAACCACCTTTACCGTTACCCACTTACCCGTTTTTGGTTTTTATTTCTGCTCGGCTCAGGAAAAATCCCGTCATAATTTTTTGTTATAGGTAAATTATTATAAATATAATACTGCAATAAATTATTATAAATATAATATGCTATTTTGATATTACAGACGGACGGATTTTGTTTAAGTAATTTTATCTTAAATAAGCAACCAAATATTTGACGAAATTATTTTAAAAATATATTTTGAAAAAAATTAATCATCTAGTGAAACTTCATCTAGCCATATGGTTTTTATCACGTATTAAGAATCATCGTATTAGTTATGCAAATAATAAAATAGGGGTTGTTTGGTGATGATAGCATACAGTTAACAGGGAGGGTGTGCGGTGCGCGTGCGTCGGTCACCTGTGACACAGCGACGCGTGCCGATACACGTGGATGCAACAATGTGTAGATATAATTAAATATTAGTCAGTCGCGGTTAGTCAGTAGATAGGTGACCATTCTTAATACATCGGGAATACTCCGTGCCGGACCCGTCGGTCCAGGTTATCATACGAACTGTGTTAGTGGTAGTCAGAAAAAGTCCTCAAAAGTCTGACAATCAGTCTAGGGTGTTTGGCTGTTGGATGTTGCCCAGAAATTGGGTTGCGGAAGTCTGATGGCAAAATACTGACATTCAACCATCTGCTGGACAGAAAGCGGACCCCAATATAATTGGGAAAATGCTCGGAGGATGATGATTTTAAATTTTACAAATTACCGTTTAAGTAAATTTATTTTTAACAATATTCATCTTCAGTCGTTTGCGCATGAGATCTATTCCTTTTCTAATTTACATAATAAGGAAATGAATAAAAAAAAGGAAAAATATGTTTTGAATAACAACGAAATAACAATAAAATCACCGCTATTGCGAAGCAAGAGGTGGTTCAAACATGAAACTGATGTGTTGCCGTTAATACCATTAGACTCTGATCCAACAGAACACCTTTGATCGTTTTATTGCATCATAGAATAAGCATAATCACCCACTGCTGGGACACAGGTGATAGGGAGTGGGCTATAATCCACCACACGGGTCCAGTGCGGGTTGATACCTAGATGTAACACGTCATTGAATTTTTTATTCTAGGACATGCCAGATTCCTTAAGATGTCTTCTTTCATCGTTTGGAGAGCAGTGGGATGAAATAATTTACACAAAGGAAAGCGCCTGTCGGGGTTCCAACCTACGACCTATAACTCGTAATTCGCGACCATTACCACTAGGCCACCAACGCTCCCTTATTATTCCCCTTATTGCAAGTTCATAGAAAATCCAACATTGCTTGACTGGCGACTTGGAATCGAACCCAGGTCCTTGCACTCGGGTCGAGAAAGCGTTTGACCACTAAACCAATCAGGCAATTTCGTCATTACTAATAGGAAAAAATAAATACTTAAATCGACTTTAATAAATTAAATCGAGTATACTTTTAAATGTTTTTATATGACTAATACCAATAAATATTAAGTACGCATTTAAAAGTATAAGTATAAAATTAAAAGTATATGGCTATAAATAAAAGTACTAGTATAAAGCTTATCTCTGCAATATTATATCACTAACGATACATTTACCAGGACACAAAATTTTGCCATCAGCCTAATTCCTTGTATGATGGCTTTGTTGATGAAAATATTTTTAAAAATGACATATTATTCCAAGCTCAAAAAAATTTAAACACTCCTGCAGTTCATTGTTATTATAATAACGTGTTTTCGAGTAAAATAATACTGAAAACGAGTGACCGTAGCCGCCTGCTACGAAAGTACTACGAAGATGGTTACGCACTGCTACGAGTTACGACTTCTATCTTCGTAGCAAAAATATAATGCGTAGCTGACGTAGCTACGTAGTCTTTTCAAGACATAATTTGAGTTACTTTGAGTATCGGTTTTAAAATACCTAGTTTTTATAATACTGGTATTTGTCAACAGCCTGAATTATACATTAGGTGCCTAGATAAAAAAAAATTCTCTACGATGTATACATTTTAGGAAAACTTAGATAGAAAGATAGATAGATTATGCTTTATTGTACACCAAAAAGAAAATAAAGCTTACCTAGTTTTCTTTTTCTTTATTCCATTGTTGTCGCTCTTTTTCTTATCACTCTTCTTAGAAGTGGGCGGTGGTGGAGGTGGAGGCGGATGAGGCGCCGGGCTGGATTCCACTGCTTGGAGCAACAGCGGTTCATCCTTACGCTTCTGGTCGCCGCCAGCAGCGAACACCGGCAGGTCGTCCCGGTACTGGAGCTCTCCGCCGTCGCCCACTACCACCTGCACGTGTCGTTCCTTGCCAAACTCGCTGAACATATGGTCGTCGAAGGGTGGCTGGTCCATGTGCTGTCCGGGCTCGAAGGCACACTCGTAGCGCGGCCCGGCGGCGCCGGCGCCGTCCCCGCACACGTACATGTAGCCGTCGGCGGCGGGCGGCAGCGGGCCCGCTACCTCGGCTCGCACCTCGCTTGACTCCGTCGCGGCGGCCTCGCTGCCTGCCGCTGCTCAGCTCGCTTCAACCTTCCCGAATCCGAATCACAGATTTATCTACTCTGATATTAAATAATTTAACTTCATTTAACTAAACCACCGGGATCGACGAACGCTCGCGCCGTTCGTATCCTCGTGTCCGTCCCGGTTAAATGGCTTTAATCAACTTTAACGAACTAACCGAATTTGCTCTATGGTTGGTCAATTTATATTACCATAATACGTCGCTCGATGTACGTTTCGAACCAATGAGTAGCGCGTCCGAGAGAGTCGGTGGCGCGCATGGAAGTGCTATAATAGCTTGTAGCTTGTGGACCGAGGGGACAAATTAGACTACGTAGGGCGGGCGCTTATGACAGTGGTCCGAGTTTGCCGTGAAACCAATCGTAGTCGAGCGGAGCCACTCCCCCTGGTGAGTGCGAGGCACCGGCTGGTGGCGCTACGGGCTCCCCTCGCGGCGCGCGGTGGTGGCTGCTGCGGGTCGCGCGACTGCCGCACTACCATCGCTGACGTACCATGCGGGATTCCCACAAAATCTCCCAATATTTGTTCGTAAATGCTATTGTAGGGCGCAAACGCCCACATCATTATTTTGAAAGTCCATAGTACTTTATTGTAAATCCGTATCAACACCACTCATATGTCTGTTGCATGATTTATAGCCGTGGGAACATAATCACATCCAAAGCAAATAATAACCAGGTTGTCACTTGCCTAGTATTGACTTTAAGAATACCTGCACGTTAAAAACTGTTTGACACAACAACGAATACTTAACTTGATGCTTAGTGCATTTTTCAAAATGATATTGTCATTTGGAAAAATGCACTAAGCACCTACATTTCACATAATCCCGTCCACCAAAATAAATACTAAATCGAAACATATTTAATGAAACGCACGTAAATGCAACACTGATAAAACATAGGTGACACGGGATGCAGCTGATATGAATACGCGCTGCGTCGAGACAGCGACGCACGCGTACTGATGCCGACATCACTGATCGACGACACCATCGCTTAATTATTAATTAACAGTTATTGCCGGCTTTTATTAATAAAACATTCGCCCTGACTATTGGCACTTAGATTAGCGTCGAGGGAGTAATGGCGCATTTCAACAATTTCGGTTGTTATTTAATTGAAGTCAATTTAGATGATCAGAGTCTATTTAGGTTGGTGCTGGCGCTCGCCAGCGGGATCTCTGCTTCATTGGGCTTATTGGTGACTTTCAGACAACACGAATTGCACTCGCTGATGCACTTCTCGTCGCATTTGCGATTTGTGTGGTTTGAAATAAGTGGGTCATGGTCAAAGCTATTCGTCGCGTATGTAGCGTGTGTCGATATTATTGTGTTCTATTACATGTGTCACCTGAAGAACATTATCAAGAAGTTATGTTGCGTTTTGTGCCATACAAAGGTTTTGGTTGTGGAAGTGAAAAACTCAAAGTGGGTGTTGTTATAACTGCATAATTGTGTACTCTGCCTTAAGATTCTGTGACGCCCGAGTAGTGGACCGTACCATACCGACTGAAATTAAGCGCTGTCTACTAAGGTGCCTGCAATACTTTATTAAAGATATGAACAATTAATATTTTAGGGGTGTAATCTTAAGCACGAATATGTTGCAGGTAGGTAGGTTTTAACCGACTCCAATAAAGTTATCTATTTATCTGCCTATAAATTAGATATTCACACATAACTAGAACACACAATAATGGGCCCAATAATTCATCGCCCAGCACCGGCCATTTTATTGAAACTCTCTGAGAGTTCTGTAAATTCAGTCCCCAAGACTGTCCGTCCAAATCACTGAAGTTCGTGGTCATTCAAGTAATGATATAAAGGCATCGATGATTTTGTCGTTGTCATTGGAGGGTCAATGATTTAAAAATATCATTGATTTTTACCTATGACTTGATAACGGGCTCATTCGTACTATAAAACTATCGAATTTATTTATAAATCTACTACAATCCCTTTTAAATCTAATAATATATGTAAATGTGTATTTTAAATCAAATAGTCGCAGAATGGCTAAAATTCAAATACTTTAGTAGATCTGCAGATTACCCTCCACATTTAAACAAAATCCGCACCTTGTATATCTAAGCGCGATTGCTACGTTAGAAGTCCTGGGTTCGATTCCCGAGTCGGGCAGTGTTATAATTTTTTTCTATGAAATTCTCAGTAGCAGCTTGGAATTTAGATTTCCCGAGTAATGGCAATAATACACCTCTGCCTAATCCTTCCGAGAATATAAGCCTGTTGGTATTTTATGCAGAACTATTCCAAAACGTCTACTTTCTTCAGGTGCTTAGTTAGGTAAAAATTCAAACTTTCAGACCAATCGACCGACATAGTTGAGCTGACGACATTGCTGGGCCATTCTCAACACTTTCAATGTGGACTCGATGTAGAGTTGGATGTAGAGTTTTTTCGACTCTGGCATCAATGACAATCTTTAGTAATTCACAGAAACTCCTGACAATGCGTAGTATAGACCTAGGCTATCGGTATTGCCCATTACAATAAAACAATGTAAACAAAATCGTAGGCAGATGTCAGAAGAAGCGAAGAGTTAGCTTAAGTACGTAGACATAAGTATTTCCTATTAAAACAAATGTAAATAAAATTGTAGGCAGATGGCAAAAGGAGCAAACACTATACCTTACTATACAATATCTAATTAAAGTTTTTCTATTATAAAAAATATTGTGTAGGTAGCTAGGATTCTAATAAATATGAATCAATGTGGACGAGAGCAAGAGTGCAATAATAAAAATATCCCCGATTCTGAAAATTTTTAAAATGAGGTATGCTGATGTTGATGACTGCCTCATTAGTCTAGTGGTCCTAAAAGCGACTGCTACGCTAGAACAAAGTGTTACTAGGTTTTTCTATGAAATTGTCAGTAGCAGTTTGAAGTCTGGATTTGTGCCCGGTTAATGGCAATAGGCTCGCCCTCTAAACGAGAACCTAAACATACCGGCGAAATGTGGGTGTACATTACTAAACTTCTGCCTAACCCTTTGGGGAATACAGGCGTGATGGTATATTATATTATGTTAGGTATGCTGATTAGTTCCAACCATTTACCATCTACATCTATTTTAATATGATTCTATATTCGTTATTAACACTAGGTATATCGACACCCCTATGGGTATTATTTCAATAAGATTCAACATATCTTTAATCATTTCTTTTTTTTAAATACTTCCTGCACTTCGCCTAACTTGACAATACCAATTACACATAGAATCGAGACAATTATCCGTAGATAGATCACAAATATTTGCCTCAGGTGGGAATTGAACCCACGACCTAAAGATAAAACTAAGAGATAATACTCTTCCGTGAGCTCAACTATAGTGGCAAAATGACCACCCTAATCGTAACACCAAACATGCAGTCAGAAATTCATCTTTACACTCGTATCCTTATCCTAAGAAAATGTTAAATATATTTCCGAGGAAAAGGTTTTAGGTCTATTTTTTATTTAAAAAGAAAAGCTTACTAACAATGTGGGTCACATATTACTTACTAGTAGTCTTGTTAACCCCTCGTGCTAAGCTAAATGCTTGTGTTACGAGTGGGTTCGCGTCGGTAGTGCAATGGGTGGGTTTCGAACCGGAAACCACATGATCGCAAGTCCGACGCCCTAGCCATTATGCTACCGCCGCTTCGTTCAATCAGGTTCGGTTCAATCAGATGTAGCCAATTAAGCAAATTTCACAAAAAGCATTTTATTCAAAATTCCTTTAATTTAAAAGATCTCTAAACCTCGTTTAGTTGTTCGTTGTTATCTGTAACGAACGCTCTAATAGCTGTCTATTCGGTTATTATTATCAAAACCAGCTTCACGTAGGTAAATAATAATCTAGAAGGGTCTCGATATGTACGGCGCTATCGCCCACCAAAAACATTTCAACGGCAGTAGTCTACTCATACATATCAGTCATCAGTCACCCACGAATCCTTCACATATCTCTCATTATACCTACATGCTTAATGTATCTAACCGCTATGTAAATATTCGAATAGGAGCACGTTAGGAAAAGGCCAGTATGATGTATATATGTAAGTCATGTGACGGTCGGCGCGTAGGCGCTTCACATAAAATCTCTCTGGCGACGGAGCACGACGCAGAATCTGCCGCCGGCTCAATTGGACTCAATTGCTTTAATTGATTTCAATTGAAATGACCTCGCGCACCGGCTCCCGACTCCCGCTTCTAGTCTGACACTTTTACATCTATCTTTTTTGGAACTGACATAAAAGCTAAGATAAATTTCATTGCCCCCAATAAAACTACCCATTCGTTTGACATTACAGTATCCTGTACGTTTAATGTTTCGTTATATCTATGTATTGCAATAACTGAGTAAACCTGGAAAATATTTCAATCTATGTTGTCAACCGGTCACTAAATTACTAAACTCTGGAATAGTCCAGTCACGGGTTCGATGCCCACAGGAGAAAAATAAAATCTACCGATAGCTGTAGCGGCATGGTTAGTGCAGTGGCTGAGTAATTCGATTTCCAATAGTTGCGTGTTCTCTTGAGTTTTTTTTACTAAATGATCATTCCAACTTGAGGCAACTTGAGAGTTATTTGGTTTTTCTACGAAAAACTTAGCGATTCTTGTGCCAGGTCAATTACCTCCCCTATTGCGCCCCCTATCACATGGGACCTAAACATTTTGGCTAACATTAGTGGGTGCACATAAGTATACCTCTGACTGCCCTTTGGAGAGTACAGGCGTGATGTTATGTCACTTGTTCCACCGTTAATTTGTTCCATGGAACTGGTGAGATTTTTTTTCTGGGTGAGACAAATCTTTCGATCATTCGCGTTAATTCCATCGGCAATTAGGACGATCGAGGTGGAGTGGGGTGCGAACTGTTTTTGTGGTTACTTGGAACCTAGTAGTAGTACCCGGAAAATGGTAGTTTTTCCAAAATTAATTTTAAAATACTAAGTAAATACAAAGACATTCAGTAATACATTTTTTTCCATGAAGTTCGTACTTAAACGCATATCTGCGATTGCATTTCCTTTGAAGTTCTTGTCTAGGTACCTGTAATTTATCTCATATATTGATAACATTAAAATAATTAAGCTATGAATAAATTCACAAAATACTTCGATTGTTTTAAATGAAACACATTCTTTTATAACTAGGGTAATGGTGCATGACAGCGTATTGTCAACACTTTAGAGATATCATAACCTCAAAAATAGAATACCAAATAAAACCAGTTTTTGTTTGTGTTTTGTAGTTGTTGATTTAATTGATTGTACTGCAATACGTTGTTGGAGACAGCTACAAAAAAAAAAAAATTTAAAAAATATATATATTGCGCTGTTTTGTACGTTTATAATAATGACAATAGGTATAACATGATGACCGAATGACATTAAAAAGACATCATACATTTTGGCACGTGTTCTATCCGGTACACAATTGGTCTTAATTAGGAAATAGCGGCGCGGGCGCAGACGCCGCCGCCGCTATGACGATCGTCTTCGACCGACACGCGACTTTAGAGCATACCTAAGTGTTAATAATAACTCAAATTTTATGAATACATTTTAATCGATGCCAATCAACATACAAGTTATTTATTGCAATTTTTGTGTGTTTCTATGAAATAAAATATTAATATTTTACCAGAATTATATTTCGAAAATTATTTTAAATTAATACACAATATTTCAAATATAAGATAGCACGTAAAATAGTAAACACTAGAAAATCTTAAGTCGTAAAATCTTTTTTCAACGTAAATAATAATGCGCCTATATATTATTATATATATCAATTTCATTTCAAATACACGTATTTTGGGTAAGCAATATAGGGCCCAGAACCCTAGTAGACTGCAATTATGTACGCATCATGTTTAAAACTAAGTAGGTACTAGTAGGAACCACCTTAAGTTTTTGACCATGCACCTACTGGGTTGTTCAGCTATTGACCGTTACAGTTATCAATACAGTAACTGCTATTTAAACACCTACAAATACTTACTTAAGTAATGAAAGCTGCGTCTTCTTTTTTGTTGATTTTTTAGGTTTGTTTTTATTACCCCAGAAATACGATTTAAATTCCCTATTTGTGCTAGTACTTGGCCCATCAGCATCTGTATTGGAGTCTGTGTCATCTAGACGAAGATTCTTACCTCCTCCATAAACAATACTTCTTCTACGCCGTTCTGGTACAATGTCTTCTTCAATTGAATCATTTTCATTATCAGCCTGCATGGTCATTGTTTCTTCTTCAAATCTAAGTTTTTTCCGAACAAGTCCATGTTCTGTCTTTTTGTCACTAATCTCTCCAGAAATTTTCAGTATACTATCAAGTGTAGCGAACGAAGCAAGATTATCATCGTGTTCATATTCAAGACATTGAATTTCTTTCTCTTCTGAATTAGGCATTCGTTTAGCTGGTAAGTCAACTTTGTAGACTAATTCCTCATCAGGCGATTGCATTTGCATGGAAACAGACCTCGCTCTTCTAAAGAATTTTAAAATACTTAACTCATCCGATGGTTGGTTTGACGACATTTCTATCTCTAAAATTGATCTACTATCTGTTGACCTTCGTTTTCCTTCGTAACGGGCCACTATATCATCATCTTCATTATCTGATTCGGATGAGGTCTTCCTTTCACCTATTTTGACATTATCTACTACTTTTATCTCTAAGCTCGACCCTGTTTGTACTGCGGCATCCGATACAAAAGCAGATGCCATTTTACCTAATTCTACTTCACCAAATGAATATATTCTATGTGCTTCTGGGTGCATATTGTCAAATTCTTCTTGAATAATTTCTTCATGTGAAACACGTGTCTCTTTTTTTTTATAATTACATCCAAAAAATCTGCGAAGTCTTGTCACAAATGAGCTGATAGTATTGGTATTGATTCTCATATCCGTGCATTCCATGTAATCATGAATAGTGCCGTCGCGATAATAATACTTACCATCGTCAGTATCATAAGGCGATCGCATTATAGTATCCAGGTACAAACTGAAAACCATATATGACATTATGTTTAATAGTATATTACCTAATTCGTAGCGTTCAAGTAGTTAGACCGATTGAGAAATGTCGGGATAGGATAACAGCAAACAGTTGATCCTTATTAATACTTACACAGTATTGAAATAAAACTACTTTTTACGGATTTTATCGCGTTATATTGATTATTTTAAATTCCCGTAAATCCGTAAAAAGTAGTTTTATTTCAATGTCTGATATTCGCGTAAGTGTTAGAAACCAGTATACTTACACAGTAGTTATCTTATAAGTCACAAAGTTCAGAAAGTAAGCCAACCAAATCAATCATTACTGTAGGATCGATACAGCATATTCCGAGGAGGGAAGATAGGGCGGGGTGTAAAATACTGAAATAAATTCATCAGATGCACTGGATGATCCAGATACTGTAGGCTTTTTAGGGAAAACCTAGGAAAATTACTATTGAAAACTACGTTCCACTAGATTGGGCGGATCACCGCGGATCCCATAGTACCTACGTATACTATTTATTCTCAGAGGTAAAACGTACCACCCCCCCCCCCCCCCCACAATTGACAACAGTGATCGATCAAACTTAGTCTGTGTGAAATAAGATAGGTGGGAGATGCCACCTAGCTTTTAAATAAAAGGAAGTATTGATAAATTAAAGAAAATATATAAATATAGGAAACGATAGGTGTTCTAAATGTAAATAATTAAGAAGATACGCATATTTCTAAGTGCAGGTATGCTGCGCGAGCGAAAAGTAACTTTGAGAAAACTTTGGTTAACTTTCTTTTGTGAACGATTACTGTATTCATATAAACTAACACATTCTCAGCAGCATCAGTGTATATGAAGAAAGCGTCGGAGACTTTCGGCACGCATCGCTTGAGCCAGTAATGCACGGTGTACAGTATTGTCAACAGTACGGCGAGGAACGTGATGGCAGCTAGGCACACGTTGTGCTGAAGCCCTGCGGACCCCCCGCATGTCAGGCGATCTTCGTCGTATATGTCTGAAACAATTGCACATCGAGATGTATATGACTATTGAATCTACATACCATTATTATTATATATTTATCATTTTTGTATTTTAATTATAATATTGTATTGTGTCGTACGATTAACTAACATAGTTTATAAGGCAAAACTGTTACTAACATTTTATGAGTCCACGTTACTCGAAATAAATGATTTAAATACCATCACGCCTGTATTCCCTGAAGGTTTAGGCAGAGGTGTACTAATGTACATGTATATTTCGCCGATATGTT
Source organism: Subacronicta megacephala (assembly GCA_958496365.1). Taxonomy (NCBI): domain Eukaryota; kingdom Metazoa; phylum Arthropoda; class Insecta; order Lepidoptera; family Noctuidae; genus Subacronicta; species Subacronicta megacephala. The sequence goes on along the minus strand of OY292516.1, from coordinate 9,048,621 downwards.
TGGGTCCCATGTAATAGGGGGCGAGCCTATTGCCATTCACCGGGCACAAATCCAGACTCCGAGCTGCTACTGAGAATTTCATAGAAAAACTCAATAACACTTTGCTCGACCTGGGGATCGAACCCAAGACCTCTAGCGTAGCAGTCGCGATTAGGACCACTAGACCAACAAGGCAGTCCATAAATGATTTATTATTATTACGCGCGCGATCCCCAAAGGCTTTAGGCATATATGTGTAATGTAATACAGGCTGAGTCTAATGCCATAAACTGGGCATAAAATAAAATCTCCGAGATGCTGCTACTGGGAGTTGAATCGAAAAACACAATAACACTTGTCCGGAAATCGAATCCTAGGACCTCACTCAGCAGTTGCGCTTACAATCACTAGACTACAAATGCGATTAAATTAAATTTAACAATGTACCTACATACTTACGCATTTCAAGCACCTGCTAGTTTCGTTAATCAGTAGCAAGCGTGAACAAGTTGTACAGAGACCGTGCTGAGGTAGCTTTGCTATGGGAACATTTTTTGATAAACCATACTTACCAAGTGTCGCTTACAAATTTGGATACTGCCTAACCGTCGGTTCCGAAGATCACACCGTTTTCTTTTCCTTTATTATTATTCGGTGATAATGCTATCACCGAATAATTTTATTAGGAATCAAGAATGCGAAGTTTATTATAAAATGTGTGTTTTGGAAGTTATTTTGATGTTGAATCTTCGTTTTAATTAAATACTTTAATTTTGTACCGTAGGACCCGCAATTGGGAACACCGTCGCAGGCGCTAAGTGAATCTATGCAGACGCGCGCGCCCGACACCTGGCACTCGAGATGCGCAGACGCACAGCGCGCATCACTCGTTAGCAGCGTGCGCGCCGGCGTCATCACTACCGTCATGCGGTCTAACTGCAACAATAGGATAGCGATAGTATTATAATAAAAACGTGCCCGGACTTCTTTGAGTGGTTACTCCTCTGGCTGCGCAGATTGCCAACAGCTACGAAAAGCTGGACCATGCAATGATGTGCTGGCTATTTCACAAGAAATTGTACACAGGACTGGACACAGTGCTACTTGGTAACATAATAAGATCCATTGTTAAGAGGTTCTTTCTCTGTTGAGAAGCAGATCGTAGAAATTTTTCTTATTTTAATAAGCAGGTAACGAAAAGACACAAAAAGGGTAATAAAGGTTCGACATTAGGTTTTTTTATTTATAGTAACAAGAAGGTACCTAACACTTACAGTGAAGTTAGTAATAGCCAGCACGAGCCTGGAGGAGTTGAACAAGTAGACGTGTCTTGCCGCCGCCTCGTCAAAGTCACAGATGTTGAACAGAGCCGGGCCCACGTACTGGCGCAGGTAACGAAGCGCCACGCGGTCGTGGATCTAAGCATAGTAAGCATAAAACTTATCGCCAATGAGCTTAAAACCAATAACGACGAGTAATGTCATTTATTTAGAGATTATAATTCATCATAATAACCTATGTATTGCTTATTTTTTAAAAAGCTTAGGTACTAGCAATGTGGGTCGCATTACCGTAAGTATTCTTGTTAACCCCTTGTGCTAAATGCTTGTGTTACGAGTGGGTTCAAGTCGGTAGTGCAATGGATAGGTTTCAAACCGGCTTCCACATAATCGCAAGTCTGACGCCGCCGCTGCTTTCCAGTAGAAAGTCTTTTAATTAGATTTTTCAGGAGTATATTTATAGTAATCATGTGGTGATACTGAGAAGAACCTATTTGTTACATTATTTTGTAAGTCCATTAACAACTGGCCTAACCACAGCAGTACTTAAAACTATACTATATAAAACACCTCGTCGTCTTGCAGTTCAATGAGCCGTTGGAAGCCCTGTGCATCAGATATCTTGTCGACGTGGACAGTGGAGGAGGGGACTTCGATGTTGAGGGGCAGGTGGTGTGGCTTCGCGTGCTCTATCGGAATCGCGTGGATGTAACGCTTCTTACGCCTCATATTACTGTTGAAGATCATAATCATCGGCACAATATAAGGTAAATTGGACACAGAATAAGAGTTTTAAGTAATCTTTTTTTTTTAATTTTAAGTTGGCACACCTTCTCATGAAACTTTAAAGTCACTGCTAAGTAATATGTAAGCGAGTCTACTTGACGTTGACATTAATGAGTATCTTCTGATGCGCGTTTCTTATAACACTTAAATTTCTACGAGTACGCACCTCGGTTTTGCCTGCGTCACATTTAGTTCTTGTTTTCCACCATCTGGTTGTGTGACGGATTGGTTCAACATAACAGCCATTAAAGACGCTGCATGAACCATATTCTCCCACGATTCGTGGTCTAATAAGGTCAAAGGTTTCAAGCTAGAAGTCAAGTAATATAAAGCAAGTTGTACTCAATCAAGCAAAATAATACCTAAATTAATTATATTATTTACGGTTTTTTACACTCCACGCGAATGTTAGACATTGAAATTAAACTGGTTTTTGCAGATTGTAGGTGATTCATAATACCATATAAATATTATATATGTAGATTTTATAAACTAAATAGAGTCCGGATTGTGTGCATATTTTCTTGTTGTCATGTCTGAGTTTCTTTGAATACCAACCTAAGTATAATAGTAGTTATAAGTTATCTACAGAAATCTCTAAGTTCATAAGGCTAACTAACAATAAATTATCAACCCGCGACTCTTGCTTTGCGCAATCGCCTGTATCACGTAAATTTCATTAGCGCCACAAATATAAAATACATACTGAAGTTATGAAAACATAACGAAAGAAAAAATCTAAATTACCGTGTGGTAAGGAAATCAACCTTTATGATATCGCAAAGCCTATCGAGTGTAGATAATCTTTTACGTATATTGGAAAGTATAGTCAATCCGTGCCCAGCAATGGGACGGAGGTGGTCGCTGATAATGATTGGAAAAATAGAAAAATCATATACATGGTCGCTGATAATGATTGGAAAAATAGAAAAATCATAAAACTGCATACATTTTAGGTGTAGTAGCGGTGGTAGAACTTCCATTGACTTCTGTAGTTATCATAGCTGGATGATTCATGATACTGTTTATAGAGGATTCATTGTTCTTTAGATTTGTCACTGTAAGTAATCAGATTAACTAATTAATTTATACAAACTCACTAATATAAGTCTTTTCAAAGCATACCTATTTACCTAATCTGTGTTAGCAGTATAGTTTCACTATAATTTCATTTTTTACATTATTTTACAGAATATTATTTTATGAAAGTTCGTATATTGTTTAAATATATAATTTATCATTACATACGTCTTACAATTAATTAACTAACTACATAGGTTTTATTTAAACGTATGAAGAAGCTGCTAACATATTATATGGTTGATCCATTAATATCTATAATACATTCATGATGTATAATTGTTACGATGTCTTTTCAAATACCATTTAATATAACACCATCAACGTCTAAGGCTAGGGGTAGCAGTGCCGCAGTATTGTCATGACTGTTACTCATAAAATCATTGTTATTCATAGCCTTCCGTGTATTGGACAATTTATTGCCCTCCTCCGAGAAAACCTCCACAGTTGATGTATCGTCCACTTCATCTAGATAATTTGTTCTGTAAATATTGTGTAAGTTTTTAATGCTTAAGTAAAGTATTTTACTTACAATATTATGTTTAATTAAAAAATACCTTAATGAGTAAGTTTTAACTATATAAACCTGCATCCAGTCGTTATTGTACGGATGTCATCGATGGTTACACTTACCATCACGCCTGTATTCCCCGAAGGGGTAGGCAGAGGTGTACTAATGTACACCCATATTTCGCCGGTATGTTTAGGTATATGGTTTTAGGTAGGTCCCATGTAATAGGGGGCGAGCCTATTGCCATTAACCGGGCACAAATCCAGACTCCAAGCTGCTACTGGGAAATTCATAGAAAAACCCAATAACACTTTGCTCGACCTGGGCATCGAACCCAGGACCTATAGCGTAGCAGTCGCGCTCAGGACCAATAGACTTATGAGGCAGTCGAAAAAAAAACATCGTCATCGATGGATTAATGAAAAAAAATCGATTCGATTTTTACAATAAATCGATTATTAGCTGAACCATTTCTTTTAAGACTAAAGTGACAAACGAGCACTGGGTCAGCCTAACGATTCTTGCCTAGCTATAGAGTGAGTAGGTAATAATCGCACGTTGTCATCCTTAGATAACAGTAATATTGTTGTCCTATTAAGTACTGACCAAATTTCGTTAGCACACTACGGCTTAAGGGGAATACATTAGTCTGAAAGCCAAACAACTCGGCAGAGTTGTGGGTAAGTACCACCCTAAAATATTTACAAAAAATGTTGTAGATACCTGTAACTGGCGGAAGGTTGTCTCCACGTGATGGAATCAGTTCTATACTTCGTTGTGACGCGTCGCGTTGTGCTTGCGGGGTGACGAGTGTGCCACGCCGAGGTTGGAACTAAAAGATTCATCATCATCATCAACCCATTACATTGTCCCACTGCTGGGCACGGGTCTCCTCTCAGAACGAGAGGGATTAGGCTATAGGCCGCCACGCTAGCCTACTGCGGGTTGGCAGAGTACCGTCAAGAAAATCTCTCAGGCATGCAGGTTTCCTCACGATGTTTTCCTTCACCGTTTAAGCGCGTGATAATTAATTATTAATACGCACATGACTTCGAAAAGACAGAGGTGCGTGCCCTGGATTTGAACAAGAGACCTTTGACTTGGCAGTCCAATGGTCATATCACAAGGCTATCACTGCACGACCAAAAGAACTAACTAACTAAAAGATTGCAAAACTACAATTATGTATAAGTATAATGTCGTGAACGCATTTAGGATTTAAGTAGTTACTATTTTTTATAACAAATGCAGCCAGAAGGTAGTATTTAAGCGTTCAAAGCAATATCTTTTTTGGGAATATACTGTATTTTACACTAATATCTGCTACGTTATCGTAGCCTACGATAACGATTTTTAAGCAAAAGTTTTAATACTCGGTTATAAATAAATTGGATTTAATCTTCTGCTAGGTATATTTCCGTTGCCGTATCGTATATAATAATATATTTATTGCTTTCTTCCACAAAGGTTAACAGCACATGGTACAATTACAATAGGTATCAATATATGAACAAATCCTTTGTTGGAAACTGGTATCTGAACTAGGTTACCCTGTCATACAGATTACCAGGCCCCCAATTATACTTGATGTCGCAATTTCTACTGCTACGAACCTCGAATGGGTTAAAGACGTCTAATTTGCAAAAAACCAAAACCAATTTGCAGTTAAAATTGCGACATCAACTATAATTTATTTAACTGAATATTAAAACGTTTTTTTTGCAATTTGTTCAATCCTAATCTACCTACGTGGGACTATTAATGTTACCATTATTTATATCCTCATTATTGAATGGGAATACCAGGCTACACAAATTGCTGGACAATTACGTACCACTGTAATTATGTCCTATTTTAGCAAGACCAAGTAAAAGATTCGCTATATTTTTGTCAACTTTCGTAGTTTCAACATCATCTTTAGTTTTACTCAAATTTTTCAAAATGGCATCTATTACATCCCAAGACATACGTTCAGTAGCTTTCTGTGACGGAGGTTCCATGGAATCATAAGATGTCGAGTAGAACGGGGGTAAGGTATAAGACGGTGACCTAAAACAAAAAGTACTCGTATATCAACTAACGTTAACTAACTAATCACTACAAAACATTTAACATGTAATTAATTGACCTTACTTCGTATAGAATAAAGCATCTTTTTCAGCGAAAAGTTGTTTATTTTTCTTAAAGTTTAATCGTCTGTTAGCATTGTACTTATACTTTCCACGAAATTTTGTTTGAGTAGATGGGCCCAACTGTGGAAACGATAATCTGAAACATTACCCAATTTCCAATTAACGATTAGCCAAGAATAAACCCAATACAAGATGCTTGCTATAATATTAAAATATAGGAAATATGACTGTAATAGAATAGCATCCAGTAGCGAACATAAATTAATATTATAGGATACACATGTAGTCTGTGGGGACTATGTGTGTTTTATAGCAATATCAGTGTATAAAGACTCGTCATAAGCTAAAAAACTGACCTTATTCATACATCTGTATGCTATCTGTTATCATATCAGTCAAAGGATGTCAACTGCTGAACAAAATCCCCCCCAAGACTTCCACAAGACTGGTTATAAGTATATCTATATGCCTCCTACATCAAACGACCATCACCAGGGAGGCTAAAATCGCATAGGCATTTCGGTGAACCACAATATGATACACAGACACAGGGCTTGGACACACCTTGCCATTAATTTCCAGTACCTATAAGCTGACTTGTAAGTATGCGAAAAGCCTATACAATGCGAGGCCGCGATTTTAGCCCTCTCTTACCGGAGTTGCATGCGACTGTCCGTTCTACAAGCTATGTGCCCCGCTCACATAATGCTTAATGAAATATTTAACATATTTTCACAATAACAATTGTTAGTCACCTGGCGTCGGGCGTGTATACATTGAAGTCCGCCTGGTACCGCGGAGTGAAGCCTGGTTCCTCGCCAGACCGCTGCGCGCTGACCTCATTTTCTATGGAGAACTGCACCAGAGGCAGAACCTTCGTCTGGTAGCTCATACCTGGCCTAGCACAGGATATCAGAAATTAATTGTAATGACAATAATGCAGGGTTCTCATAAAAACAGTAATGTCAGGTCTGATAGCAGTAGCTCCGTGTACAACAACAACATACCTAGGATATTTAGTCACACCTGGAAACCGGCCGAAATATATCTTGCTAAAAAGTAAAACCGCCTTCAAAAATAATAAGTCTATTCTATAAAATAATATTATGTCTAAAGCAGTTTCGGAAGTCGGTGACTTAAATTTGTGTGGTTCTTTTGTTTTCGCCACCGACTACCGAAACTGTTTTAGCCATAAAATTATTTTATTATTTTTGAAGGCGGGTTTACTTCTATTGTTAAATGTTGATTCATTTTTATTTTTTTGTGGAAAGTTTTTTATATATATAATACTTGTAAGCCAACTAAATGTACTGCTTCAATGAGACAGCGAGGTTGCGAAGTAAATTTTTAGATTGTTGTTGTTTAACCTCTAAACTATAACCTACCAAACAAAAAAATAATCATCGAAATCGGTTGGCGTGATATTGAGTTATTCGTCCATTTATCGCGCACATACTTTATGCAAATTTAAGACTTATATGGTTTTTCCATGGATGGCATTGTCAGAACTGGACCAAATTAAAATGGGATCAATTGGAAAGCACCAGCTTTTAAATAAAAGAAGTAACATTAAAATCGGTGCACCCAGCCGAAAGTTATGAGGTAACAAACATAAAAAAAATACAGTAGAATTGAGAACCTCCTCCTTTTTGAAGTCGGTTGAAAATAGGCTACAATTATTACAGTGATGGTTTAAAAACCAACCATTACGAGCAACGTAAAATAAAACGAAGATACGTGAAATCGAATATACAACATTAACATGAATTTCTCATTACCCCGGTCTGACGTCAAACATCATGTCAAAAGAATCTTCAGGGTCATAAATAGTATTGGTTGGTAAACGTCCAGGCACCAGTTTGGCAGACACGTTGACTATTGGCACCTCCACGGTGAAGTAATCTTGCTGGTCGCTTCGAAGGACGTCATCATCATCTGGCTCCCTCTTCGTAGAAGGCTTAGTCCGTCGTTGGGTAGTGCTTCGAAAGAAAATAACTTAACCGTATTTTCAAATTTTACTTAACGTCCTCCTGAGTCTAATGATCCTAAGTCTGGAATCAATATCCACGTCGAACAAAGCGTTATTAGGTTTTTCTATTAAATTCTTTGTAGCAGTTTTACTTCGTCGAATTTAATGCCTGGTTAACAGCAATAGGCCATTATTACATGGGATCTAAGCATTTAAAACGAATGGCACAATGGCTATTAGATCGATTTCTGTATAAGTAAATCTACACACCAAAGACTTCGTTGCTTATTTGGTGTGTACCTGCGTGTAGATTACTTCCCAGCCGACACTCGTTCCCACAGTTTTCGAAGACTGTGACTCCTTTACCAATAACCAAATTAAATATTTGTTGATTTACAGACACTTTTTCAGGGATTGGATGTAAGTAAAAATCTTTCTGGGGCTAACATTTTATTCAAAACTAGCAGTTAGAAAAGAGTAGCGATTGCTCGACCAACAAAAGCTGAGCTCTTAAATGGAAGAAGAAGCAGTTACTCGCGGATTCATTTGCATCCCAAAATAGCATCAATATGAAACATGCATCAGCTTTTAAGGTAGACCTCCATCTATAGGTACAATTTTTGTAAAAACGGTGTCCAATTTCATGCAGTAGTTTTTTCGTGATGCGCCAACCAACAAAAATACAGATAAACAAACCGAAATTCTAAAGACTCTGCTTTGGTTTTTATTGCACTTATATAAAGACCCTTTTTATAATCTCCTATTGTATCTACAGACATTAACCAGTTACTAACTAAATATATTATAAGGCCAAAAAAAGTAGGTAAGTAAATTTTAAACAATATTTTTTATGAAAAATTAGATTTGAGACATTATTCAAAAACTTTCACAAGTGATAAGGGAAGTTTTAGTACTTGATGAAGCCGGCATTTCATATATATGATGACTTACTACATATAGATACTGTACCTAGTTATGCTGAACCTTTAATTTAATAACCGCAATGTGATACATATTACCCAAAGACTATATAATTCTCTTTGATATTACCACACAAATACGTACATATTAATAATACCTTTTCTCAGTAGTAGTGGTAGTGGTAGGTTGAGTAGTTTTCAAAGTATACTGGAAGTCATCCTTAGGTGGTTCTGGTTTCATCACGTTATCTGGCAAGGCACCCCAGTACCCGCCAAATGTTTCTCCTATCTCGTAAACAAGCAGCTGGTTCTTACTTTCACGACACGACTGTACCAAACTCGTATCAGACATAAGTTGAATTACCAATATTATGTTACTGCCCGATTCGGTCCTGTCAACAAAATAGGAATTTTCATTTCCTACTTGTAATGTTAATGTTGTTACCTACTCTTGTATATATCGAGTCAAGTGCTGGATACCAAAAACAGCTGATCAAAGATCAAAAGGTACAATTAATCTAACACCCATTACTGATGTTTGTTCATCGGACTACTTAATTGAAGCGAGTCTGTCGCTCGATATTAAACTATTAAAAATATTTGTTGTTAATCAATATTTTACAAAAAGAAATTCCGACCTATATAGTCCCTACACATATTTTATAAGCGTATTATATACCTATATTAATTTAGTGTTGTTATTTATAAACTTGGAACTTGTTACTTTTGTAGCCACGACAAGACAATAAGTCAGCTACAAAAGATTCAGCTAATGCTGTGCAATACGGGCGATGAAAAGAACCAATGTATTATTACCTACTTGATGTGTGCCTGTACATATCAAAATCACTAATATTGAAAGACACAATATGTGATTCATACAAACCTAATACTGACAAAGCAACTGTAAGGCAATTCTAAGCGAGAGAAGTGCAGTATTTGTGAGTAAGCGTCGACGACTTGTCTTCCGAGAAACACGGAAGGCATGACGCGCCTCCGACAGTACTCCGACATATCCTTCTGATATACAAACTTGCGAAGAGCAATAGCTTGCTCCGTCTCCTGTTGTACACTGATTAAGAAAATGAACAGCAATTTCAAAATATAAGACATTTTTGTCGTTACTCTTATTAGTCGTAGCCTCGTAGCTCTGTAGTCGCTGTACTGATATTCGAATAGATCGAGCCGTAGCCGACTGGTTGTGTGTGGGGAAACTACGCTGTGGTATATGAAATATACTTGTAAGTACATTCGCCAACACATCAAGTTAAACAAAACTGTAAAAAATCTTCAAATGATTTTAAACCTTAAATGTTGATGTTTAAGTTCAAAATCGAATCGAATCTAAGAAAATTTGTCATTTCGTCGTAACCTGATGTGCTGGCGACGTAAATTTTTCATTCCTGCATTGGTAAATTATAACGATTTAATCTTTAAATACTGCATATATTATCATTTAAAACTGGCACATTAACTACTAGTGAAATCCATCTCAATGCGTTATGAGTTTTACAGAAATTAAATTATTCTAAGACGTGTATTTACATGGGACTTTATTTCTAGTTCTATCTCACTTAATTTAGGCAAGATAAGTTTATTTGTGCCCGATTAATGGAAATAATTGACATACCAGGTAACTGTGGGTGTACTAATAATTGTACAAGTCTTTTAGCAGATATAAGTATGTATTATACATAAAAACCCTCCTCAAGAACCACGCTATCCATTGGTGAAAAGGGCATGAAAATCAGTGCAGTAGTTTTTTAGTTTATCGCGAACAGACAGACAGATGCTACGGAGAACTTTGTTTTATAATATGTAGTGATAGTGATTATCTTTTAATAAAAAAAAATATGTAAAACTACCTTCACGAACCATAACAAATCAACGTTATCTCTAAATCAGTTTCGGAATTGGATGGTGAAAACTAAATTTTTTAGAGACCCCCCGGTGTACTGACCAATGGATTTTGCATTAATTATGTATGTCTGTAATATATGTACCTATGTAATATATTGTGTACGTGAAATAAATAATTTATTTATCAAAGGACAACAAGTTCTTACTCTACATAATAATTACAAAAGTGAGACTAAGACATACCTACCTACTTGCATTTTAGAAGTGAATAGTTCTTTTAAATTAATCATAGCTTACGTAGACACAATGTAAGCTAAAAGACAAATAGTTATGTAAATTAAAGTTAGGAAAAAGATCAAAGAGAGTAAGTATGTTTTAGTGTCCGTCGTAAATTGTTGAATCATCATCATCATTCGCCCGTTGTTGTCCTCTGATGGACCAAGGCCTCTTGCATCTTCCATTCGTTTCTGTTCTGCGCTACTCTTGACCATTAGTTCCCCGCTGACTTCACTATGTTGTCGCAACAACTAGCCGGGAGTTGACGGAAATGGAATGAAATCCTATCTGCTTGTTTCCCGAAAAAATTAAAAGATTATGATAATATAATAAGTAATTAATGAAATATTAATACGTTTAAATATATAAACGCCTGGCAAAGATACTGGTTCATGAACACACTAATTAAGTGTGATCTGCCAATCTCCCTGAAGCACATTTGAGTGTGTTGTTTGGTTTATGAAGTTGCGCGGTGCTTGCAGCCACAGACCCTCCCGTACCCTATACATTTATATAATGCTTTGATGTGATGCGGTGCGGGTCACGCGACCCCTATCATTGTCTCGGACGACGACGTCACGCTACTCGTTTCTTTTATCTCAATATTATTTAGGGCAATCTCTAGGTTTTTAAGTTTGTAAAGTTTGTAAATGCCTACCTAAACATGTACCTACCTACATTTATCAAATAAATTTATTAAAAGAACGATAGGTATTTTGAAAGAAGTTTTAGTAAGTATTTAGATAATTTGTCTACATTGTTGATGAAAATAGGCTCCCCCACTATTGGCACAGACAGATTTGCGGCGGCGGCTGACTTGGGAAGTCCACGGAACGACCAGACAATGGCGGCTTCGAGTACTTTTATGAGGAATTTCGTAAATTTTAAAATTTACGAAGTTCGTAATTTATTCTTTAATTTCGCTTCCCTTCTCGGCTCATTTCTGCATACCATCACACCTGTATTCCCCGAAGGGTTAGGTAGAGGTGTACCCTACTAATGTACACCCACATTTCGCCGGTATGTTTAGGTCCCATGTAATAGGGGGCGAGCCTATTGCCATTAACCGGGCACAAGTCCAGAATCCGAGCTACTACTGAGAATTTCATAGAAAAACCCAGTAACACTTTGCTCGACCTGGGATTTGAACCCAGGACCGCTGGCATGGCAATCGTGCTTAAGACCACGACTCTACTAATGTACACCCACATTTCGCCGGTATGTTTAGGTCCCATGTAATAGGGGGCGAGCCTATTGCCATTAACCGGGCACAAGTCCAGAATCCGAGCTACTACTGAGAATTTCATAGAAAAACCCAGTAACACTTTGCTCGACCTGGGATTTGAACCCAGGACCGCTGGCATGGCAATCGTGCTTAAGACCACTAGGGACTAAAATGGGCAGTTCTGGGGAATTGCAATATGGTGCTGCGTACACTCAACGCAGTAGCTGATCATATTGATTTATTTTCCTGCACAATGAATGAAATCTCATAGTATCAATCTCATATGTGGAAGATTTTCGTGTGATTAGCAATTTTGGCCGATATTTTACACCAAAATCTGGTGAATAAGTCAAAGCTGTTCTTCTTACAATTTCAACAACCATGTAGTACCTAATGAGTTATAGCCGAACAATGCAAAAGACCAAAAAACATTTGATTTTGGCGCCTAAAGCTGAACGATTACCATACTAAATAAAGAAAATAAAATAACGTTTTTTTTAAGCAAAAGTTTTAGTACTCGGTTGTGAATATGAATAAGTCATAAGGTCGTACAGTTTGTTCGAAATAAGTAAGCCGATCGGAAGTTAGCCGTTCCGAACTATCGCGGTGATAAAATCGTTTAATTAAGTGTTTTAATACATAAATATCGAAATTATTAAACAAAATAATTAGAAATGTGAAACTTATACGACTCTAAGTATCTTTACATCCACTCTTTCTATTAAAATTTACCACTTCTAAACCACTTGTAGACAACTTCAGATCGGCTTATTTATTTCGAATAAACTGTACTGGCCTCGTGGAAAATCCAAAAAAAAACTGGTTTTTCTTTTTCGCAAACATTGTACACACGGCCAATTAGCCATTTTAGCCTTAAGGCTAAAGCGTCAGCCGTTAAATTAAATTTTATCTTTGTTTTTCGCAAATAATCGGTTATAACATATTTTAGGTGTTGGTGAGATGTACTGAAGTGATGGGCGACTCGAGTTATCTAACTCGAGTAACTCGGGCCAGACCGTAAGCGAGTCAGCCCGAGTTAAAATATCTGCAAACCGAGTTGACTCGGAGTAGAGAACGCGCGCGGCGAGCGGTGCGTTGGGTTGGCGGCCCGAGGCTAGCCCGGCCGCCTAGCCCGTGAGTCGCGAGTCCCGAACGACTCCGAGCGAGCCCGAATCAGCCCGACGACCGAACGTCCGAGCCGCGAGGGAAAGAGATAGTTCTCTTTGTTGGTTTCTTATCAGACGGTTAGTCAGAACTGATGAAAGAGTTTTGAGATAGCCATCTCGCTTATTTGTTTTGTTTACTTTTTGTTATTGTTACTTTGTTCGTTGTTTATTGTTTTGTTGCAGTTTTATTAGTTTAAGTGTTGTTTGTTTTGTTGACTCTAATAAGTTTAAAATGGCTCCTGGAAGTAAAAAAAGTGTTGCGTGGGAGTTTTTTTGTCGAAAACAGACAACAATACTAAAGTAGTTTGCAAGTTATGCTCCTGTCAGTAAAAATTTAGTGGAAATACCACTACTTTAGTGAACCACTCAAAAAAGAGACATAAAATTCAATACAGTGAAACCGTTGGCGCACATTTACCCAGAAACGAATGTCCAAGTAGTAAGCGTGAGGTTTCGAGAATTGATTTGCCAATGCCAAGTGTGTCCGGTGTTTGTGTGTCGGAGAATCGGGAGGAGAATAAACCGGATTCGACACTGCGAACCGTGAACGTAGGAAACTAGCAACCCGCGGAACGATGCACCGAGTTGAGCATTTACTGACTCGGACGGACGATGCGACGACGCGACGCGACGGTCCTTAAGGCAGACTGAGTCGAGTCAACTCGAGTTGTAACCCGAGTTGGTAACCGGGTCAACTCGAGTTACTCGAGTTACCAAAAAGTCGACTCGGCCCATCGCTAGTACTGCCCTATGGCAGTAGAAATTGTGACATCAGCAATAACTTGTTCACTACGGCCATGTACCTAGAATGTGTTATAGCCAAATAATTTGCGAAAAACCAAGAAATATTTGAATTTCGCGCCCAAGGATTACGCCGTAGCCATAACTATTTTCTATCACATTCTAAGTTCATAGCAGCAGAAATTCCGACATCAAAAAGCTTCAACTATAACTTATTCATAACAGTGAATTAAAACGTTAATTTTTTTTTGTAGTTACTAATATTGTTGTCGTGTAAATGTGTAAATTATTGTCAATTTTGACAGGAACCTCTATCTTGCCATTTATAAAAATTGTATTGAATTGAGATGTCAGCCTGATAGCTCACTGTACACACGGCTACATATCAAGTATAAAACCATTATAGGCTGACCTTGAATTGTGGGGAAAACCTTAACATTGCGCAATGGGAGATCAGTCTGAATTGGATTTGTACAGTTTGATGTGTAGCCGTGTGTACAACATGATTCATGTCATGTGTCAGTAGTACTGTCATCGCTCAATCGCTCGTTAGACGGAACGAAACCTCACCTCAATCAAACGTCAAAACGATACGGAATTAGATTTTGTATCGCAGATTCGCAGTGCCTATTAAAATTTATACTTATTATTTTTGAGGAACTATTTTCTATATCTCATAACTGGAGTGAAAGTTAATATAATAGGAAAATGGCTATTGCAGAATACATAGAATCCCTTGCACAGAATCCATATTTTGGCGCTGGTTTTGGTTTGTTTGGAATCGGTGCCGGTGCAGCGATATTACGAAGGGGTGTGCAAACATCTATGATTTTATTTCGAAGGCATTGTATGATTACCCTTGAAGTTCCCTGCAGAGATAAGTCGTACCAATGGTTGCTTCAATGGATAACGCATAAAGGTGCCAGACAAACTCAACACTTGAGTGTGGAAACATCCTTTCTTCAGAAAGACACTGGCCAGATAAAAACAAAATATGATTTTATTCCTAGTGTTGGACAACATTTCTTTCGGTACATTTATGGCATCTGAATTTCCACATCTACAATTTTTAAAATATTAAGAGTTTTTATTTGGAAATGGTGTAATTATTACAGGTATGGTGGCACATGGATCAAAGTGGACCGTACAAGAGAACAACATACATTAGATCTTCATATGGGCATACCATGGGAAACTGTAACTTTAACTGCATTTGGTAGGAATAAAGGAATATATTACAACATTTTGGAAGAAGGTATAATTTTTTTTTCACAAGTATACATGCCTATTACATAATTAATATTTGAAACACAAAGTGTTGGTTAAACTTTTAACATGATTTCTAGGAGACCAAAAGTTAAGGGATAATAGGAATAAGGTAATATTAGTATAGTTTCATTCAGTATATTATATAAACTGCCTCATTAGCTTAGTGGTCCTAAGCACAGCTGCTAACTAGAGGTCCTGGGTTTGATTCCCAGGTTAAGCAAAGTGTGACTAGGTTTGTCTATAAAATTCTCAGTAGCAGCTCAGACTGTGGATTGGGCCTGGTTAATATAATTGGTGAACTGTGGGTGTACAATAGTTAGTAAACTTCTGCTTAACTCTTCAGGGAAAACAGATGAGGTAGTATTTAATGTTAATGATTTTACAGCTAGAACAATGGCCTTGAAACAGCATGAGGGTATGACAATTATGTATACTGCAATGGGATCAGAATGGCGCCCCTTTGGTCATCCAAGAAGGCGGCGCCCAATGCATAGTGTAGTGCTTCGTACTGGTTTGGCAGACCGCATCCTATCTGACTGCTTGGACTTCATCAACAGCCCACAATGGTATACCGACAGAGGAATTCCCTATAGAAGAGGTGAATTATTATAGACTTAAATGTGTGTGGATTATCTAATTAATATTAATTTATCTATTTAAAACTAATTTAAAATAAAAGAAAAAGCATATTGAAAAATATTTCAGGTTATTTGCTGTATGGTCCACCAGGATGTGGAAAATCTTCATTTATCATGGCACTAGCAGGAGAGCTGGAATATAACATATGTGTACTTAACTTATCAGAAAGGGGACTCACAGATGACAGATTAAACCATTTGCTTAGGTTTGTTGAATCACTTATTGTTGCTGGTACTGCAATACTGAATAACTAACACATTGCTGTAAGGCCCAATATTCAACAATTTACAATGTTAATTTAATCAAAGTTAAGACCTTATAACCAAGTGTCAGTTATGTGGTATTGGAGTACCAGCGACGTTTTGTATACCTACATAAGTGATTACTTAATATAATAAATAAATCATTACAGAAAATTTAATAATTTATTCTGTATGATAATTCTGTGTGATATACAAGGATTTAAATAACCATAGGCATGCAAGTGTCAAATTTTATGTTGTTCATATGTATCACATTATTAATATGTATAAAACTAAACAAACTAATTAATTTAAATATTAGTCACAAGTTTGATTTATTAATTGAACTACATTATTAGATTGTACTGTCCTCAAACCACCTTTATGAAACTGGGAATATGCTTCATAAGTTTAATAGAATAACCCTTATTTTATGAATGAAATTTATAATAAATTTTGCTTAGGTACCAAATTTTGTATTACACTTTTTTTTTTCAGTGTTGCACCACAGCAGTCAATAATATTATTAGAAGATGTAGATGCTGCTTTTATTTCCCGAGAGGAAACTCCTGCACAAAAATCAGCCTATGAAGGACTGAATCGTGTAACCTTCAGTGGACTTCTTAACTGCCTTGATGGTGTTGCATCTACAGAAGCACGAATAGTTTTTATGACAACAAATTATCTAGAAAGGTAAGATTGACTCATTTTAATCAGCATAAATATACTAGTATTATATTATCTTAACTTGTAGCTCAGATGAGAAATGTTTATATATGAAGGGAAAATGGTGATATTCTAGAAATTAATAGAACCTGGGCAAGCACAAAGCTGGACTATACAACGTTAGTTTTTATTTATCCGAAAGTCGAAAGTAGTTTGTTCAGTAAGGGTCAATTTATACTAGCGCAGAGTCGAAGCGCATCGAAGCATCTATCCAAAACTGAACATAACAAATTTAACCTTAACTCCACAGCGTACGGCACACATTACTTCTGAGGCACCAACCAGTGTTGGTCACGCGCAGACGCGCGAATCCCGAAGAATGCGCGCGTCTTTTTAAAATATCAGCAGTAATGTGTGCGTTAAACTGTGGAGTTAAGGTTGAATTTGTTATGTTCAGTTCTGGATAGACGCTTCGATACGCTTCGACTCTGCGCTAGTATAAATTGACCCTTACAGAATCGATTGCAATGGTTTTTAACCTATGTTATATTTTTGTCCCAAAACATGTCAAAAATTATTTAAGTTGGACACCCATTTTTATTACGAAAATTAGTATCTGTCAGGATCCATTGACAAAGTTTTTAAGTTGTCTGAATCTTCACGAAATATATGTACCAATAAACTGTACCTAAACTGCTACGAATAAATAATACTCAGGAAGCGTAACTCAGAACAAATTCCGCTCAAAAAGTGGACCTACTTCAAACCAAATGACGACGATTCAAAATTCGAATCACTTGTGATGTTTCAAATAGACATGCTTGATAATTGGTTGAAATTCAGAGAGAAAACAGGGATTGGTTCGCGCGCGTGCTGTTATGTCTGTTATGATATCTGAGTCAAAATGGCGTGGACGATATTATGCAATAAGTAGATCGGACCAAGTCAATAATAAAACAATTATTATAATTATATTAAATATTTTATAATACTGTGATTTTTTTAAATTATACTATATTAATACAGGGTGGAAGGGACATCGACGCACAACCGCTTACCATGAATTCAGTACATGATTCTGGACCACCCCTGCGTAGATATTTTTCGTCGGTTACTAAAAAGGGTTAGATTGGGTACTTTTTAGTTTTGTTGTATGGTGCTAAAACGAACAAAGCCGATGGTTTGCCAACAAGAATGGCGACTTCATCTATTGTTGGAGCCTTGAAATAGTGTTAGTGTATTCAATTGGGTCGTTTGTTTGCTCTGATCATAACCTTGGCAATAGGTCACTAGGTTCCTTTAAGGTTTCTGTTGACCTGGTACTTCAGTTGTATGTGGATATTTGTACAAACTGGTATTGCATTTTTGTGTAACATGGTATATCCCTTTAATGATTTGTAAAAATATTTTTCATCAAAAGGCATGGAGCATACTCTGGTAGTTTTCACAGGCATCCAGTCATACTCTCGTCTTTCTAATTGAACTGCAGCTATCCACTTATTTTGCCGAAAGGGATGGGCAGGGAAACTAAAAAAAACAAAATACATTAGTCTTATAAAATTATCTAAATTTTACCGATTTTCTTTTCAATATTTCATCTAGAAAAAATACTTTCTAAATTAGGTAAAAAAATGCCTGACTTCATTTTGCATAATATTGACCATCTCGTTTTGATATCGTATTTGAACAACTTTGAATATAATTATAATTAAGCTACTACTTACAAGTGAAAAGTGATCTCTGGACATTTCAATCTTGTATGTCTCCTGCACCATTTCACAACACATGATGGCATCATGATTCACAATGATATTAAGCTAAAACCTTTGACATATGCTCGCTTGCAAGGAAAATGTCCGACTGATGGCGCGCTGGACACAATTTTGAAGCCCCGCCTACTTGGACACAACTTTTGTTGGGTCATTTTCTTAACGCAGTTACATTTCCTGAGTATTATTTATTCGTAGCTAAACTGTACTAAATAGTACCTATGCTTAGATAAATAGTACCTCACGGGAAGGTATATAAAACACATTTTTTTTTGTAGTTCGTATCGCCCAAACGCCTGAGAATTATGTTCTTGGATATTTATCAAAAAACTGTACCACAATAGTACCCTATAAAACAATCATTCGAAAAAGAAAATCTTAAGGGATTTCTCTGAAATCACAAAAACTAAAATTTACTTCCAAGCCGCGTTTTTCCAGCGTTTTTTTTACTGACTAGGTCTAAAAACTGTCGATTGTTGCTCATCAATAACATTAGTAGGATGATTGTTAATGAATAATAACTTGGTAGGGTGATATTTTTTAGGTGCCTTGAATTAGGCACCTAAAAAATAAGAAGAAGAATAATAAGAAATAAGTCATTACCTAATGGTTTTTCCATTCCTGACAAGTTTTCTTGTTACACAAACAAAAACGAAGTAGACACACAGACATGTAATAATCTGTTGCCGCGTTTCTAGCGTTTTTTATAAGTCGCGCCCAGAAATCCGTTACTAGTTGTGGTTGTATGAATACATAATGCATATTATCTTATAGCCTAGACCGCTTCAGATATCCTACACGATAGAAACACGATAGAAAACGTAAATCTACAATAATAATTGTAATTTTACTTCATTGATGATATTTGCGAGAGATATGCAAGAGTCGTAGCAAGTGGCAGTCCATAGTTTCTGCCTACCCCTGTGGTAAAAAGGCGTGAGTGTATGTATGTATGATGATATTTGTTTTAAGGAGAGCAAGGCAACACTTAAATATCGTCGGGGATAGTGCAAATCCGCGATCCGAAAGTTCCGTGTACACACTACACCTAACTAGTGTTAGATAACTCTGCAGAGGAATCTGACAAATGTAGCCAATTAAAAATTTCGCGGGCAATGCATTAAAATTTTGTTTACATAATCTACCCCTAAACCTACACGTAGTGTAGATTCTGCACTACATGTAGGTTTAGGGGAAGGTTATGTAAATTATATAATGCTTGTTACCCGGATTTGCACTATCCCCGGCGATATGGTGTTTAGGTTATAATAATACAAATTATTTTCAAATGATATATAGACGTATGCAACGAGTCAACAAATCATAAGCACGAGAAAAATTGACCACCTTTTTCCGATGCCTAACAGATTCACCGTGCGCCGGTAGGCGCAGAAATACCTACGGCCTCCTTGAGCGGGGTGTCCCTCTTTAGTGCCGGGGCTACGTGAGCACTGTAGCATCACTATATAGTATAAAACAAAGTCGCTTTCTCTGTCCCTATGTCCCTTTGTAT
This sequence comes from Subacronicta megacephala, assembly GCA_958496365.1. Taxonomy (NCBI): domain Eukaryota; kingdom Metazoa; phylum Arthropoda; class Insecta; order Lepidoptera; family Noctuidae; genus Subacronicta; species Subacronicta megacephala. The sequence continues at coordinate 9,028,598 of OY292516.1, read as the reverse complement.
GCTTAAATCTTTGAAACTACGCAACGGATTTTGATGCGGTTTTTTTTAATAGATAGGTAGAGTGATTCAAGAGGAAGGTTTATATGTATAATACATACATATTTTAGTATAGAAAAGCCAATAAACCACGCGGGCGAAGCCGTGGGCGGAATAGTGTAATAAAATCTAATAGTGGTGCAACTCGGCCGTCTTGACAGGTCAAAGATGAGGTGGGTTGCGGGGCAGAGCGGCGTCCGCCCGAGTCCCGACCCTAATTCGCAGGCAACCAGTCCGCCCGACATGTACTGCGCGTCGGTACTGAGCTTCTAGTGTGGCTATCACGCCATCGTTAATTTTTGTAATGCGTCACTTTTTTTTTACAATTTCTTTTTTTTATTTGGTTTGTTTGTTTGGTTGATCGCGCTAAACTACTGGTTAGAATTGAAAAAAAAAAAACTATTTTTGTGTTGGATAGTCCATTTGTCAAGGAAGGCTATAATATAACATCACGCTAGACCAATAGGAGCACAGCATACATGAAAAATGTTGCAAAAACGGGGAAAAAGATTTCTTTTCAGCACTTCCGTTGCGTGCGCCGCGTAAACGGTTAGTTATGCAAAAACCTTGTATTAAGGAAATATTCCGCTTTAAAAGTTCTAAAGAAAGTCAGCGATAACATATTATGTCTATATTTTAAGGATGACTTAATATATCCCTTTTTATGGTAATCAAATTTGTTCTAAAATAATGCATTATTTCCCAAGGTGGTTTCACAAACGTGATAATAATCCTTATTCAAATAAATACGTTATTCATCACAAGTATTAAAATGTTGAACAAAATTGCCCTTGACATCATTTGATTTCAAATTTTCAATGAATATCGCAGGAGTTATCATAGTTTTTAAATATATACATTTAACTTTACGGGGACTATGGGTGAGCGCGCTCTCAACCCGATACAAAAATCAATAAGTACTTCTACATTATCACCTGGAACGGAAGTCCTTGAAAAATGTTTTTTGGTGACAACCCTAAGCTATTTTCAGGACGATTGTCGGCATTTAGAGCCCAGAGAAAGGAGTTTAGTGTTGAGTAAGAAGTCCTTTTATCATCCTCAGCCTACGTCCACTGCTGGTTGTTGGCCTCTCCTAGTGTACGCCATAGAGCCAGAGTCCTTTTATAATACTATTAATTCAGTGTTCTTTTTTAGACTGGATCCAGCTTTGATTAGACCAGGCCGAGTAGATATGAAAGAATTTGTAGGATATTGTGATCAAGGACAAATAGAACTTATGTTTTTGAGATTTTATAAAGGTGACAAAGCTGCAGAACATGCCAAATTTTTTGCAAGAAAGTAAGTATATACTCATGGATTTTAATTTAAGTAATATATCTGCCTACTTTGGCTTATACCTAAATACTTTTATGTTTTTTCTAGAGTGCTCGAGCAAAAAAAAGTGGTTAGTCCAGCGCAAATTCAAGGATATTTTATGTTTCACAAGCATTCGCCACCAGAGGACGTCTTGTTAGACGTTCCATCTATATGGACACTTGGATGAACTCATTGTTTGTGATGATGAAATGTAGTTTTAGGAATGAAAACCAAATAAATACATTGTTTTTTTTTTGTTAATCTTATAGTCTGTAATTATATTTCCTCGGATTTAACTCATGTTTCTTTGTAAATGAACACCAGTTCAATTGCAATAGTTAAACATACTGCAGAGAAATGTTTAGTAACAGTATTAAACTTTATAAACCTTTAATAAAAAAAATACAAAGAAACATAATATTAACTTATATACAATACAATAACATACTTAAAAGTATTCATAAAGTAGGTTTCTACCGACTAAAATATTGTTTTATATACAAACAGAAAAATGTTACAACTATAAGTTATAGTTAAACATAGTATGTACAATCAAAAACTTACCAAATAAAACAATAGAAGAGGTCAACTGACTTCGCCGTACCTACTTAATTGAAATAGTAGAGTCGACAATAAAATTGCTCTAGCAATTTTGACAAAAACTTCCATCCAAATTTAATTTCACTAAGACTCAATATTATTGTTCTATACTAACGTCACGCAATGATGACAACGTTTATCTGTAACTTGGTCTTGCAAGCAAAAATAGACCTTGTTTTCACTCTAAGGTGGTAAAGCAATTTTATGTTCGACTATACCAAAGGATCATAATATATATTATCATCACTATTATATAATGTAACAAAACTTGCCTATATTACGAAAGTGTCAGTCTAAGAAATATTACATCTAATTGCATCTTACTCAAAGCGCTTCAGTATAATGTCATGTTATTCAAGTCGGTCGATTTTTGAGTGACAAAAAAGGTTCTAAATAAGTATTGATATCAATGAAATGTAAATATCGTGCCATACCATTTTTTAATCCCAGTTAATTATTCAATATATATATATATCAAGTATTTACATCCGAGTGAAATCAAAATAGGAAGTTGAAAAAAATCTCATAACGCCTGACTCACAGATGGTCAGGATCGCAGTATGTCCGATGTCGCAGTATGTCTTGCGTAATGGACTGGCATCAAAGCTTTTAAATGGTAAAAGCCATAAGTTTAGTAGACTAGCGGAACCTAGTAAGAAAATTATATCACAGATATTTACATTAAAGGCTAAACGTTCAGCCGTGGGCGCCAAATATATTTATTTTTTTCGGTTTTTCGCAAATTGATCGTCTATAACCCATTCTAGGTAGTTTTTTATTGCCATGTACGCACGGCTACACATGAAGCTATAGAAAATCAATTTACGCTGAAACTATTATTGTACGCACGGCTATACATCAAGCTAAAGCCATACCAGTTTACGCTGGTCTTTTATATTATAGGAAGCCTATACAATGCGAGATCAGATTAAACTGGTTTTGTAAAGGTTGACCTGTAGCCATGTGTACATAGTACACATACAATAATATGGGAAGCCTTTAAAATGCGAGATCAGCTTAAATTTGTATATGTTTACCAGTAGCCGTGTGTACGGACGGCTACACATCAACCATTATAGGAAGTCCGTAAATTGTGCAGAAAATCTCTACAATGGAAGTTCAGTCTAAACTGGTTTTGTATAGCTTGATGTGTAGCCGTGTGTACCTACAAAATGTTATAGACGAACAGTTCGCGGAAAATATAAAAGTAAAATACGCTTATTAGGTCTTAGTTCTTAAAGTATGCACTTTGGGGTCTAGATTTTCACGTTTATACAAACCTTGTAGGTGTCTGCAACATGTTGCCAAGTATCAATGATGTTCCGTTAGTAATTAAAGAGTTAAAGGACATTTTACCATGAATAGATCACTGTTTACAAAGCAGTCAAATATCACGACGTTCTAAAGGAATTGCATGGTAAAATGTATGCCAATAATTAGTTTATTCATTCAACTATTCACATGCAAAATTTCATGTCATTAAAGAAAAACAATTATAATACTGACGAAGCATCGAAAACCTACATAACCCGACCAAGTTCGGATAGCTACAAAAAAGCGGCCGTGCAATATATTTAGGTAACATCCCAAAATTTACAGTATAATACCGGTATTGAATTGGTATAGGTGATAACACAATTGTTGTTTCGATATAATTTATAGGTCATTTATTTTTGTACACCTACTTTTTTAAATGTATTTGACTATGACAGATGGTAGGTACTATTTACGTAGGTACTGTATGAGTACGCGCTTGAGACTTGAGATATAATCTAGATATATTATTTAAGACGAATAAAATTCATACAGCAAATTTCTATTGAAGATTTCACGGATCAGGATTCTAACTATAGACCCCTTAGGGAAATTAAATAATTACCACGTAAGTACTACTGTTTAGGTAAATATTTATCATATTGTAGCTTATTACACTATTTAACCAATGGACTAGGCATGCACGAGCGTTCCCCTTTGCAACTTTAGTGGATCAAACAATCTAATAACTTAAAAAAAACTACTTCTTGAATCGATTTTTTAACTGATGTATACCGTTGTACTGGTAGTGACTTATGTATGTGAGCGCGTTCCCCCGTACCCCACCAAAATATGCAGAATTATTTTGTTCGAAGCGGTACGCTTAAGGCTATTCCTTTGGTTAACCTTTTGCACACCAGAGTATAAACGTATCGCCGTACCCCTGACGCCAGGCCACTTTTTCTGTCAAATTCCACAAAGTAGTGAAAACACACTAAAGTAATGATTAAATTGTTTATTTCATAATATGGTGCGACGTATATTTGTGACGTTGGCGTTCAGGGTAAGATTTCGTTTGTCACATATATGTGACAATGGCGTTCAAAAGGTTAAATAGTCTAAGTATTGTAGTTATGAATTGATCAAAAATATTCTAGTGTGAAAAAATAGACAACGCGCAACGAGCGATAGGCGGCTTCCCGCTTGAAACGGTACTTCCATCCTTGAAGAAAAGAGAGGGCAATATGTTTTCATTAGCCGCGGCCCGCAACGCTTGTGTACGCAACTGTACCGTATTAATAAATACTATATTGGAAGGTTAAGAACGTTTCTTAGATATATAGCACGGCCGCTTTTTTGTAGCCATCTGAACTTGGTCGGGTTATGTAGGTTTTCGATGCTTCGTCAGTAATATAATTCATCATCATCATCATCATCAACCCATTACATTGTCCCACTGCTGGGCACGGGTCTCCTCTCAGAGCGAGAGGGAATAGGCTATAGTCCACCACGCTAGCCTACTGCGGGTTGGCAGACTTCACATGCCGTCGAGAAAATCTATCAGGCATGCAGGTTTCCTCACGATGTTTTCCTTCACCGTTTAAGCGCGTGATAATTAATTATTAATACGCACATGACTTCGAAAAGTCAGAGGTGCGTGCCTTGGATTCGAACTCGAGACCTTTGACTTGGCAGTCCAATGGTCATATCACTAGGCTATCACTGCACTTAATTGTAATATAATTGTTTTACTTTAATTACTGAATTTAATGACATGAAATTTTGCATGTGAATAGTTGAATGAATTAACTAATTATTGGCATACATTTTACCACGCAATTCCTTTAGAACGTCGTGATATTTGAGTGTTTTGTAAACAGTGATCTATTCATGGTAAATTGTCCTATAACTCTTTAATTACTAACGGAACATCATTGATACTTGGCAACATGTTGCAGACACCTACAAGGTTTGTATAAACGTGAAAATCTAGACCCCAAAGTGCATACTTTAAGAACTAAGACCTAATAAGCGTATTTTACGTTTATATTTTTATCTTTTAAGACCTACGATTTTTTCTAAATCTGTTTTTTAAACAAATATAAACGAATTCTAAACAATGTATGTAAAAATCTACAGCTCTCTATGTAAGCGCTTTATATGAAAACTAGCTAATGGCAAAACGTTCGCGTAGCGGAAACTTGAATTTCTCCGAAGTTTATGCATGCACTAATTTTATTCATACATACACAATTACACACAAATAAATTTTTTGGACTCATCTTTTTTCTTCTAAAGTGTATGGATTAAAAAGAGTTCCGCCAGGACAACGTTCGCCCAGCGGAATCAGTTTTTGGTGAATTTCTCCACAATGGCTGCGTGCACAAATTTTTTTTTACCATACATAATTATACGACGTAATACACTAAATATCTGCATAATTAAAATCTTTAAATTCAACAACATTCCGCTGCGCGAACGCACACAAAAAAATATATAATTTGGTGCCCAAAGCTGAAGGTTTAGCCACAAATACAATAGGGTAGTTGACTGGTATTGAATTTATTGAAAAAACAGGCCTAATATAAAATCAAATTAAATATAAGTATGCCAATTATATGACGTATATAAAAAAAAATATAATACAATCGACTCATAAAGTTCTAAGATATAAGCGTTTAAAGATTTAAGGGTTGATTGAGAGGAGATGCTGTTTCTTTCCCACAAGTGTTAGTATACAAATTGCATGGCGTATGTGCGGTCACAAGCCGATATAGTGCGCTCTCGGTCTAGGATAAAATTCATAAAAAATCCTTATTTTTGGACCAATTTTAATTTTGGTTTTGTTGGTCGACTCAATTTATTTTTGACTTCGTTATGGGATCAATAAAAATTTTTAGTCATCTAGCTTATTTTAAAAAAGTAAAAAAATAGGGCTGGACATAATATTTCAACGCTTAAGACATTCTATCGACTTAAGTAAGCAAAAAAATTTATTTGTCCATTTGTATGTTGTAGGACTGATTTTTTTAGCATTTTGTAATACTTTAAAGACAACATTTCCACAATATATTCGAAGTATCTCCCATTGCCAATTAGCAGATATTTTATTTATATCAATATTCTCCTGATTTCTATCTCTAACTTTCAAACAGAAAACATTTTGTGAACAAAATATTGCTAGACAAAGAAATACAGGTGGATCTCTATAAGGTTCCTGTTTAAATTGGACTTTAAACTTTATAAGACAGACAAATTCTCTTGACAGTGATTCACATGGATCTAACAAAACTAAATTGTGCACTTGTAAAAGGTCTTTCAAATATTTAAAGGGAGATAATGTTTTAGCATTCGGAAATTCAGTAGTATGCAATATAACGTGATCCTGTTTAACATTCGTTGCTGTAGGAGTAGGCATTACTTGATAAGAGGAAGCTGTATTAAGACTTGGACACATTTGAACTATCTGTAAAGGTGGACTGGCAACATGTATTTGTGGTGCAACATTGGTAGCAAAAACATTCATTGTATTTTGCGGCCAAACATTTTCAATTGGATTAACTAATATGTTAGTATTAGAACCAGATGTTGCTTGATCAATCAGAAAATTGTTTAAATTTCTTTCCGACATCAATTCAGATACTGGCTTTACTTTTATTCTTGGAGCAGGTGTTTCTGGAATAGTGGCTATTGTAGTATTCATTGCAGTAGCAAGATCATTGTTGTTATTGTGATTACCATCTTGGTCCTGTTCTTTGTTAGGTTGTGTAGCCAATGAAGTTGTAGAAGTTATGACAGGTAAGCAATAGGTAATGTCAGCGTTACTTACATGACATGTACTTGGTTGAGTGCTAATCTTATTAGATCTGGATTCATTGCCTGGTACTACTTTCTTTGGTAATTGTTTGGGGTTTGCAACAGGATTAGCATTCAAAAGTTTTTTCATATCGGAGTTACTTGCTTTGCTCTCGAGATATAACATTGCAGGCATTGTTTCTAATGATTTAGTTTGGTTGTTCATTTGTTCCAGGTGGTTTGTTTTAGTATCAGCAGGAAGGGTTGTAGTTGCTGTATCATATATAGACTGATTACTAACTGAAACAGTGCTCAAGGCTTGGTTAGGGACAGTAGTTTCAGGAGGTTTATTAACTTTATCAAGTGATTTAAGTTCTGATTTACAAGATACATTTACCCATCCAAGGTTGTCATCTGTGCTTTCACGTCCACGTAGTTTTGTTAGAATTCGTATATAATTTGATTCTTTATTAGAATATGATGACTGTGCTTTTGACAACCATACAATTTCAAGATTTTTTTGTTCCATATATCTAAGCAGGCCAGTGCAATTGAAACCCTGTTTATTAATAATTTTTCTTCCAATACTCAACACTTTATGTTTAAGTTGAGATTCACTATTTAGTTGATCAGTCTCTTTCTTTTTATTTTCGTTAACATTAATGTATAACATATCCATTTCATCTGGAGACTCATTTTTCTTGTGATATGAATTGACACACATTGATATGATTCCTTGTATTATTTTGTAATCACTTAGCTCTGCTTCCATGGGTTGTTTAATCCTCTGACTGGACTCCGACTTCCCTTGGCCAGACTCACTGTCAGATGAATCATCAATATTTATACATTGGTCATTTCCTGATTGTTCTTCAAAAATGTCATGAGCTGTTATTTTAGAATCTTCTTCAAAATCTGATAAAACTTTGTTGCTATTACTTGCTATGACAACAGTTTCGTTAGAACTTCTAGATAAAAGACGCCTTTTTCTTTTAGTTGCTTTTATTACGATTTCTTGTTCATTGTCTGAAGATTCTCCTTTCATTTGATTTTTTACAGGTTCTCTGCTGTCTAAATAGTTAGGCCCAGTGACACTAACACCTGGTTTTGAGTATAGAATATAAAAAAAAGAGTTACCTGGTGCAATTATTTTATTGCTACTGTAAACCACCATGTTACTCACACCTGTCATATTAGGTTTTTCATCAATTCTGTTCAAATTCACTGTACTTTCTCTTTTGAATATATTGTCGTATCTTGCCTTCAAGAGATCATGACAACGCATATGATTCCAAATAGATCTTCTTGTAAGCCAAAGACTATTACATATCTTACATGCAAACTGTTTCTTATAATCTGCTTCCCATGGCATTCGATTCACACTACGTCTTGACAGTTTTTTCTTAGGTTTTGTAACATGGTATGATTGTTCAGATTCAAAATCACTAGAAGAAGATGGAAGCGATATTTTTCTTTTAGGCTTTTTCTTTTTGGGGTCGTCTGTGTTCTCAGAAGCCTGTTGACTCGAACTAACGGTATCTTGTTGAGGCTGGATAAATATTTCCTAAAATAAAACAATGTGAAGGTTAAGTAATATTGGGACTTACACTATTTACTATAAAAAATATGAAATAATGTTAGAAGCCAGAGTTATTTCAGCATAAACAACTAATAAGCTCCGTTATATAGGAGTCAATGCATTCAACAATTCAACGCAATAACTGTCGTTATTTGTCTAATGCTACAGTAAATGGAGTATAGTTAAAGCAGATATAGCAGTTGTAATGAAATAATGACATTTTGTAAAACCTGGTAGAGTGTACTGCTGCAGTAGAACTGCCCCTAGTTTTCATTTAATTTCAGCAATTATTTTTTTAACATCTGAATGAATTTACTAAGTTTCTCCATTATTAGCTTAAGACGGTACTCCACAAGAATGAATAGATATTTTGGTAATGTCAAAAACTTAATGTGGAAATTAATTGCTTGTGTAACAGTATCTTGGGTATCAGTATAGCAGAGGTATACAGACCTCACTCCATACATCGCTATGCAATTTGTATATGGACACTTAAACTTACCTATAATTATAGATTATTATTAATTATTGCACTGCAAGTCCAAAATTTGGATACAGCAAAAGTTACTGGTGGGTAGTTTGCAACTGATAAAAACTTTACTTAACATACTTACATCCTTTTTTAACACCTTGCTTATCAAGTTAGCTTGTTTCTCATTAAATGTGGTCTTTATAGTATGGTATTTATTTAAAATTTCTCGACATTTCATACATATCAGTTGCGGTAAACCATCAAAAGGCTCGACCTAAAACAACATTAGAGTAGGTGTTAAAATAAATTAATAATGACCGAAGCCAGCGGCACAAGCAAAACATCTCGATTTTTATTATTTTAAGGGGGTCCAGAATCATGTACGGAAGTTGTGGTAAACGGTAAGCGGATGTGCATATGTGCGTTGATGTCCCTTCCACCCTATATATGATTAGGACAATAATTAGATACTTGGGGCTCATTTTAATTGTATTAATTAATTGTTTGATATAAATTCCAAAAGATAACAAAAAAATATGACTGATCCCAGATCAAATATATTACACAGTTTGCTTATATAATTAATGAAAATTCACAAAGAAATATCATATATACATTTTGACCTTGTAGTATTGCACTCTTAATTACCAATGAAAAATATCAACACAATGGTATCCAGAAACATGTACTGAATTCATACTAAGCTTTTTTGCATCAATGTCCCTTCCTCCCGGTATAAAAAATAATAAATATTACTTACATCTATATCAAAGCAATATTTTATTTGCTGTTTCACACAGGGCACAATCTGATACTGTCCTAAATCTTCAAGACATAACCGACAAGTAACAAAGAGCTTTGGGTCAACTTCTATCATATCCATGGTGACTTTATACCTGTGAATTAAAATAAAATCAATAAGAAAGCAATCTTAATTTGAGTATACTGTTATTACATAATTTTAATTAAGGGCTACTATTTTACTGACTATTTAACCATCTGACGATCTAATCAACAATGGATTATTCCCTTCAAGCTAAAGCTGAAGTGATATCTAGCAAGTTTCTGGATGCCCCCTAAACCCAGCCCTGAACAACATTGAGTCAAAAAGTAACATTCTAGTTTTGGCAAAGCCTAATGATTTTTAAACATCTGTATAAATGCAAAACCATGCACCTCCTGTGCTCTCCATGTCGCGTATCCATAGGTACTTTGCTGATAATTACTAAGTTTAAAATAAATTGTTACCACTACCATCAAAGTTCCCGCCGAATTTCTACATCTTTGTTATTTGATCTTTCGGAAAAAGATGATAATTTTTGACAAATTGAACACGAGGCAACACCAAAGCTAATATGAAGTACTCACCATTCGGTTACCAGGTGGACTCAAAGCAAGCAAGAGATACACTTCAAAGAAGATAATAGTGTATGTATCACTTTCACAGGCTCACAATGCAACAAGAATTTCATATTCAACAAGTTAAAATTGAACATTTCAGTTTGCACTAATCACACTATTTCTAAGCTATCAGAAATAAATAACTGATCTGATACTTCTTGCGGATAGACGGTAGTCCATAATCATCAAAGTAACTATTCATCCATTACACTTCTTCACTAGGCCAAGGAATCAAATTTGCAAGTCTGAAACAAAAAGACTAAACAGGATATAGATCAAGGTGTACAGCACAGCACAACCTGTTGTCAAATAGCGGAACCACATCAGTTACAGTACTGACATCTTCTGAGGTATAGCGAAATCTATCTTTTAGTGTCGAACGATGCGACAAAATTATGCATTTGGTTCCTTTGTATTCCAGTAGATGGAGCAAAATAAAATAAAGACAAAAGAATTTATTCAGTATTCTGACAGTGTCATTTTTCAATGACACTAAAAATCGTTTTATTTTGAAGTATTGTTATGAACCTTTGACGAAGACATGAACAAATAAAATTATTGTATTCATGGATGCAGAATATAAAAGTAAAAAAACTAGGTAAGTTAGTTTTCAGTTACTGAGACAGCTTTTAAAGGGATTGTTAGCTTTGTGTTGTATAAATATATGGCTAGACCAGTGGTACTCAACCTTTTTTCATAGGGGCCGCAATCACGTGTTAGTCATGGTGTAGCGGACCGCAAAAAAAATGTTTAAAATAAATAACATCACATGGACCAACCACAAGTGCCAGACGTAGGACAATTACATTATTAACCAACAAAAGATGTGGCGAGGGAGCGAATTAAGCAGTCAGTCAGATGCTAAGCGCCAGAATATAACATTTATTGTTGTACACATACCATTTGGGCAGCAGACCCGAAAATGGGGTCAAATCTTCGTTATTGATGACCATAGTTCTATCGACCATCGAAGATGTCTTACAAAAGAGAAAACTCCAGGCTCATTCATTGCTGATGATAAAAATGAGTAATTTTATCGTGATCAAAGTTATGATATTGTGCAATGGTTTAAGAGTCACTGGAAAGACTTGGTAAAACGCCTCTATACTACCTACGAACCTTTTCAATGTGCAATAAACGCATTGCACATTGATTCATCATTCACTTAGTGTTCATCAAATTGATGATTTGTATGTTGATAAAATTAATTACTGATCCTATTTTACGAATACTTATTGCATTCAATATTTTTTTAGCAGTAGTAGTGCCTCGCTGGCATGTCTACATGCCAGCAGGAATGGGTTGCACGACCGGGGAAGTGCTACCCTCCCAAAAAACAACGACGTTAAGTAGCAGTATGCATACTGCTGCGTTTCGTACGGTAAGTGTGGAGCACCGTACGACCAATTTCTGCCTCAGTCTCCTTCCTTCTCCTTTCCCTTAAACCGGCCCGGCAACGCATCTCCTTTGGTATTGCAGATGTCCATGGGCAGCAACGACTACTTACCATCAGGTAGCTCGCTCGTTTGCCTAATTATCCCGTAAAAAATCTATGTATACAATGTGTACTTGAAATGGCGTAAAGAAAACTAAAATAAAAAGGGTTTTCATGGGTCGCTTTTTAAACGTTTTATTTTAACTGAATTATGCTCTATCTAGTGTGAAGTAGAGGAACTAAAATATTATTGAGTTCCATTGAGACATGTACGCACGGCTACACATCAAGCTATATATTACCAGTATAGGCTGGCCTTGAATTGTGCGAAAAACCTTTACAATGGGAGGTCCATCTGCACTGGTTTTGTATAACTTAATGTGTAGCCGTGTGTACACGACTAATATACTTTGTCAAGGAATTTTAATTTTTTGGTCATTTGTGGCCTTACATCCTACTTGTAGGATGAAGCTCGTAAAAAATCTTGATTTCGTATTTAGTTGTTTAATTTTTAGTGTGTCGTATTGTTTAGTTAATCTAAAATACCCACTGTATTTTAGATTAACTTATTCACTTTTCTGGTGTTAAGTTTTATAAGAAATAATATGGTAGAATTTGCCATTTTCAGATAAAGACGCTTCCCATGATACTATTTGCATTAAGACTAAAATTAAGCAAATAACCTAATATATAATACCTGTATTTAATTTATTTTTTTAATACTGGTAGGTATGGATAGCCAAAATATCTAGATTTCATAATAAAGTAGGCTATTATAGCAAAAAAAGGAAAGAAATTATTTAAAAACAGATTACTCAATTTACGCTAATAAACATTAAAAAAAAAAAAGAACAGCACAGCGCATGCTGCGCAGAACGGAAAAATTTAAATCAAAACATTTATTTGCAAACTAAGTGTATACAAAGAAGAGCAAGGTACAAACGGAGAAGTCAGTAAAAAATCATTACATTATAAATATGGGTATTCCTAATAACATAACATACCATCACGCCTGTATTCCCCAAAAAGCTGCTGTTTACAAAAAGTCGTGCATATTTTCAAAGCTGCAAATGTAGGAACTGTATGTTCAAGATAAATATTTTTTGAATAGTACAATAGTTTTGTACATTTATATGTATGTTTTATAAGTATGTATATTTTTATGCATATCTTTTTTATATTCCGGAAACCACTAGCGCCGTCGCCGGTTAACTCAAGAAAACATGATTCTAGAACATTCCGAGTAAGATACATGTTATGCCACCTTACGGGCAATAGCTGTAACTCTTACAGACATAGAGTTCTATCCAACCTACTGCGTCAGAACATCGTGGCAGTTAGTTAGCCACAGAGTACACACATCAAATTTATTGTAACTTCATGCAATAATGCGTAGAAATACTCGATTATCTACATAATCTGACCTCAAAATTTTATATAATATCAAAGATGTAAAATGACGTCGAACAACAAAAAAAATTGAAATTTATCGAAAATATTATATAGGTAACTGACTGATCTACTTATTTACATACTACACAATAATATTATCTGGATTTTACATCATTATTTGTATACGTACAATCCTGAGCGTACAATCACAATACGCGCAGCTACAGTCAAACTATAAATTTCCAGAATAAGTTGATCTCTCATTATATAGATTTACCATATAGTAGGAGATCAGCTTATACTGGAAGTGTATAGCTTGATGTGATAGCCGTGCGTACATATCAGAGTAGCATCAGTATTCAGTAAAAACGCCAGCACATCAGGATATACAAAATTGTCAAATTTCTCCAAATGATTTTAAACCTTAAAAGTTGGTGATTAAGTTCAATATCGAGTGAAAAAAATGACAGTTTGTGGTAACCTGATGTGCTGGCGACTGTACATACAAGTGAGCTTGAAAGATTAAATATGAACTCACTTTTTTTAGTTTTTCGCAAATTGTAAATGATAAATGATGCACATACATACCATCACGCCTGTATTCCCCGAAGGTTTACGCAGAGGTGTACCTAAAGTACACCCACATTTCGCCGGTATGTTTAGGTCCCGTGTAGGGGGCGAGCCTATTGCCATTCACCGGGCACAAATCCAGAGTCCGAGCTGCTATTGAGAATTTCATAGAAAAACCAAACTTGCGATCGAACCCAAGACCTCTACCGTAGCAGTCGCGATTGGGACCACTAGACCAACGAGGCAGTCTATAGGCATAAATGATATTTATTTCTGCAAATAGAGCCTTCAAATATACTTTTAAAAGTCAATGTTTTTTTTTAAACTAGATGGCGCCGGCTTTTCCCATCTCGCGACCTCTAACAAGAGACGCCGAAACAAACTCAGAGCATCATGGTCTCCTTTTGGAGTTTTACAATGTAGTGAAAAATCTAAACGGGCCTTTTGAAGAAAGAGCCATAGCAGGCTTTGAGTTGACCTATCTTGTACCAACCAAACCTGCTGACGGCAGTGTGGCTCAACCATTTTTCTTCGTGTAAGACATTTGCGTAGATCATGTAAAATACTCTAAAACTGCAAAACTAACCTACGTAGTAGGTACTCACCTTAAATTTTATAGCGTACAATTTACATTAGTTTTAAGATAACAATACCTACTACAGTGTAATAAAATGTTATAGAGCGCACTTTTTTCTGTCTTGGAAAATGCCCACAATCATAGTGTAATTTCATTACACTATGCCACAATCGTCTATTTATAGACACGAAAAATAGCTTAGGGTTGTCACCAAAAAAAACTTTGCGAGGACTTACGTTCCTACAGGTGATAATGTTTATGGGTTTACAATACTGTAGTACAGTCGCCAGCAGGTTGGTATACAAAACTGTCAAATTTCTCCAAATGATTTTAAACCTTAAATTGTTGCACATAAAGTTCAAAATCAACTGAGAAAATTTGACATTTTGTGGTAACTTGATGTGCTGGCCACCGTACATTATTTTGTTGTACTATCTCGTAGTGTTCAGCCAGCGTTTGCAATGTAAGCGCAAATTTTTATTTTATTTTTAACATAACATTATTATCTTCATCGTCAAGATGAAGGGACCAAGGCTCCAATGTCTGTCACACTTATATAAAAAAATAGTACCATAAATCTACTATTTGCTACCTTTGATATAATTTTAGCTACCTCATCATTTACATAATATTTTAACAAAATGCTTGGTCCCTCCATCTTGATATCAAGATGGAGGGACCAAACTAATAGACTCCTGCCTGGAATGTTCTACCCACTTAGTGTTTTAATACCTTAATTCTACCTTAATATTATTCATTTTGGCTGCCCCAAAACATTATCGTTTTAAAGATATCCATTCAATAAGTTGGTCCCTCCAAATTGATGATTCAATTGATTAGTGGAACAGGTAAATGAGCGGTTTATTTTCTATCTTCGAAGGATCAATATTTAATACCTATTTACTACCTTTCAAATCATGCTTTTTTTACGTTAAAATTTATTTTTCCAGTTTCCTATTTATTTTAACGTTAAAAGCGCCTGGTAACTTTGTGTCAGCAAAATGTTTTGTAGCACGCACAATAATGACCTAAATCTACCATACCGTTTGACAGTTTTGACAGATAGAAAAATAGAGATGGGGTCAAAGAAATCAATTCCTACAATACCCGATTCTAAATTTATATCGATATCGTTTTGTTGTATTAACTTATTGAGGTGGCATCGTACGACATCGTACTTGCTGTAAAGCATGCCATGTCGGTTGAGAAGCATATTTTCAACAGATTACACTGATGTCACGTCAAAGACGTAAATTAAAAGTGTGAAGGCAAATTTCGACTTGGCGGGTGTACTCAACCAGAAGACGCAGGATCGAATCCTGCCCGCGGTCATATTTGTTCTTCACTAAAACAACTTAATAATCATTTATATATAAAGAACTGTTTTAAAAACTAGCGTATGGTTTTTTACACTACAATTTTCATGAATGGTAGTTTCGTTCAGAGATTTACGCTTATTTAATTAGATTCCACCATAAAAGACGGCTGGATTGAAAACTGCTCGATATCAATAGTCATTATTCAGTTTTTTTTTACCGATTATGTGTATACAAGTGAATTTGAAGAGTCGCATCACTACGTTAAAGGACCTGACTACATGACTTTGAAACGAAGTCCAGAAAAAAAGCTATCTTTAGTATACATTGGTCAATAAGCCTTGTTTGAAGGAAGGAATTTAAATTTAGCGATTAAGAATTTGTACATCTTGTGATAAAATAAAAACAGCTTCAATATTCCAAGTTTTACGGCGAAGGTTATAAGAATTGTATGAGTTACGCCTATGCAAAGTTATTTAGGTGTCGTTTACATTTTTAGCTAAAAAATAACCAGGCGCTTTATAAGAACATTTTAGTAACGTTAAAATAAATAAAACCACTGTCTAATAATGTTTTTTTCGACACGTACGCAATAAACACTATTCATACAACAGTTTCCATCAAAAAAACAATAGCGTTTATCTTTCCTGAGTACATGTTCTGAGTGGCTCCGCTAGAGAGTATGCTCCCCAGTGGAGCCACAATGAATGTATATTTTCTCATTACCTATTGCACGTACAGCAATAAACGGTATACGTGCATTATGTATGTTTGATGTACATCATTTTAAGATATAATTGATTGGTTTCTGAAATGGTGGCTCCGCGGCAGAGTATGACACAAAATTTGTACGTTGTACCTGTTTATTTCTTTAACTTTTTGACTGGAAAAATAAACTTTAACGTAAAAAAAAGCATGATTTGAAAGGTAGTAAATAGGTATTAAATATTGATGAAAATAAACCGCTCATTTACCTGTTCCACTAATCAATTGAATCATCAATTTGGAGGGACCAACTTATTGAATGGCTATCTTTAAAACGATAATGTTTTGGGGCAGCCAAAATGAATAATATTAAGGTAGAATTAAGGTATTAAAACACTAAGTGGGTAGAACATTCCAGGCAGGAGTCTATTAGTTTGGTCCCTCCATCTTGATATCAAGATGGAGGGACCAAGCATTTTGTTAAAATATTATGTAAATGATGAGGTAGCTAAAATTCTATCAAAGGTAGCAAATAGTAGATTTATGGTACTATTTTTTTATATAAGTGTGACAGACATTGGAGGCTTGGTCCCTTCATCTTGACGATCACCATTATTTAACCTCATCGTGTCCCATCACTGGCTTACTTTATATTGATAGACAGTACCTTGTGGAACTAGTGATAAAAAAAATCAACACTAGTTCTATTATTTTGAGATTCTTTTAAAATGGAACTAGTGATAAAAAAATCATCAGTAGTTCCATCATGGAACTATTAATGGTAGTAGTGGCAATGTTCCTAGATGAGCAATAAATTAGCAACATGGTTGAGTACCACTAATTTATACTGATGATTTGAAGGAAAAATAAACAACACTTAGGATTTCTTAACTTTATAATTATTACTATTTTCTGTCTAATAATAATGATTAATAGTTATTGTTATTAAAACAGTAATTTCATGATTACATACAGGAGTAAAACAAGCATATTTGTCAATTATTATTTAAAACATTATTCGATATTCTTAAAATATCATAGTCGAAAATATTTCACAAAATGCATTTAATTTAACAAAAAAATAACTTAATAAAAGTTATTGTAATGGGTATTTGTTTAAACCACAAAATACTCTGGGGATATTGAAAATATTTAAGTAGTTAACCATTAAAATTGCATGACCTTGCAGTATTTTATCACAGCACTCGCAAAAATTGCAGTTGTCAAAAGACGAAAGTATTTACATTAATTATGGAGTCATGTACAGTAAGAATAGCCCCAGAGAAGAGTTACCCAGACTCAGAGCAGTCAACTTGATAACATACACCATTAATAATAATAAGAAACTTCTTATTTTGTTTACAGTTCATTAACGCATACCTAACTAAAACCAATTAAAATTTTATTTATCTACGATGACGTCGCTTCTTCCTGTTAATACGCACATTTCCATTTTGTGGCATTTCATTGGACGGTCCGCTAGAGGCTTGCGGCGCCACTGGCTGAGGTGGAGCCACCGGCGGCGGTACGGGCGGCTGCACTATGGCCAGCCCTGTCATAAGGTGATGTTGCATATTATTCACGGTCGTAGGACCGTTTTGTCTTTGCGGTTCAGGCAAATTATTGGTTAATCTGGGAGCCGGCACAGGGGGCTGCGCCACGTTAAGTGCAGCTCTAAGACGTTGACGCATGCGTCTACGCGCATTTCTGGAAAGTCGCATATTTTCGGCGCTATTTTCGCTTTGATTATTTTCTATTGTAGGCTGGAATTCCTCCTCAGAAGAATTGCCTGTATGTTCATTTGTGCCTGTGTTATGTCTATTTTCGATTCTAGCACGCATTTCTGCCTCCGATCGCACTAGAGCATTTGCTTCACGGCCGAGTGTAGCAAATGCACGCGAAAGTCTGGCTACATCATTTTGTAAGTCTTGTAGAAATGGTTCTAAGTCATGAGCGTGTTGATGTGAGTTATCACGATTGTTGCTGCGGTTTGCAACACGTAGGACAGCCCGAGGTTGAGTTTGGTTCGCTAGCTGGTCAGATGGTGTACGACGCACAGAGAGTTTACCGCTTATTGTAGCCGGCGCAATCAATGCTCTAGCGTCTATTCCACTTACTACAAGGCAATGTCCACGTTTCCGTAGAGAACCTTCACACGATCTTACAGACCATACCTGAAATATATTTTATTAAATTTAACAATTATGATACTTCAATTATTATTTATGATTTGGAAACTGATAGAATTACTTACACAGTCAGAGAAAATAGCTTCTCTGTCATTTCCAGAAATAGTGACAGTGTAAGAAAATTCATGTGCCACCCAAGGAGATGCTGCCATGGATAGCCATGCACACACATTATCATCTGTAACAATCATAAATTAAATATTTAATTGCATTAAATATTCAAACTTTAATATTCAATTACACTATAAATAAAAATAAATACCAATTGCTTACTTTTTATGTCAATTGTCAAGAAGAATATGCCCATGTCTGCTATTCGCACCGCAGTAACAATTCTTCCAGGTACTGTGGAAAACTGCCAGGCTTGTACATATTCGCCATTTTCGGATTTTCCCTAAAAAAAGATATATAAGTTTTAGCGAAAGAACAATACGGCTTCGGGCAGGGTTCGAGCCTATGTCCCTCCAGTTAAGAACACACCGGACGCTCGTATCAACTTCTCAAAATGTTAACGAGACGCAAAATGTCCACTTCTCACAATGTAAACTTCTTAAAATTAGGAATATGCATGAAGTTTAAATTTGCCTAATATTTTTTTTTCCGGAATCTTAAACATACTTAAAGTATTATTGTAACAACATGTTGTTACATAATTGTTATTTATTTGTATAATAATAATTAAAAAGTGCTAATTATGCGAGCGAAATTCAAATTTACAAAACGCGCTGTCATTGATCGAACGAAATGAAACGTCACGGGCCACGACATTGAATTTAATCACATACCTAGTCGAAAGCTGCTAGAAGATGAATTATCTTGGAAATATATTTTAATTTGTGTGTCTTGAGCGATTTTCGTCAGTCAGTCAGTCAGGTGAGTGGTGAGAATAAATACGATGACCGAAAGAAGAAAAAAAACTTTATCGGGAGTAGTTCTGATAGTACTTTTGCATTTTGGTACTATCATAGTGTAATGAAATCTAATAGTGGGGCAACTCGCCGTCTAGACAGGTCAAAGATGAGGTGGGTTGCGGGGCAGAGCGGCGTCCCCCCGACCCTTAGTCGCAGGCTTCCCGTCCGGCCGACAGGTAGTGCGCGCCGGTACTCCGCTGAAAGTTTGGCTCGCGCTAGCGCTTATTATAATTTCTTTTACAATGCGTTCTACATGTGCAGTTTACGGTTGTTTGTCGGCATCGTACAGAAGTAATAGCGAAAACTTGAGATTTCATCAATTTCCAAAGGATGAGAATCGGTAAGTGCCTACTAACCTATTATACCTAAATAAATATTATCTCTACTTAGTAAACAAGTCGCTATCCGCGACGCCGTGCGTTTACTTCTAAATTATTTTAACCTTCCAATGGATTTTGATACGGTTTTAACGAATATACGAATTTTATAATATTATAATTTGTTGATAATTTTGTATTTTTGTTTTGTTGTTATGATTTTGTTTGTTTGTTTGATCGCACTAAAGTACTGGTCGGAATTGATTTCATATTTGTGTTTTATAGTCCATTTATCGAGTAAAGCTTTAGGCTATATAACATAACGCTATGACCAATATAAGTGGCGCACAAGTGATAAATGTTGCAAAAACGGGAAAAAATATTCCTTTTGAGCGCTTCCGTTGCGTTCCGTAAACGGTTAAAGTTATGCAAAAATATTGTATGACGGTAATCTTCCGCTTGAAAGGTTCTAAAAAAAAGTCCGCAACAGCATAGGTCTATCTTTTAAGGTTGACTTAATAATACCCTTTTATGGTAACCAAATTTGTTCCAAAATAATGCATTATTTCCGAAGGTGTTTTCACAAACATAATATTAATCCATATTCAAATAAATACGTAATTCATCACAAGTATTTAATTTCGAACAAAATTGCCCTCGACATCATTTAATTTAAATGAATATCTCAGGAGAAATCATAGTTTTTAAAAATATATCTTTAACTTTACACGGACTATGCGCACGGAGCGCGCTCTCAACCCGATGCAAGGCGAGGGCGGGGCGGTCATGAGGGGGAGGGCGCAAATGCTTAGATAGTAGGTAACTATTCCACGCGGGCGAAGTCGCGGGCAGAAGTTATTTTTTATAAAATAGTTTTTAGTTGTATTAATATTCCAGTTTCTATCGCTACAAAATAAAATTAACGTATTATTATTTTTTGTGACAACCCTAAGCTATTTTCAATGTCTAGATGATTGTCGGCATTTCGACGCAGACAAAGGAGTGCGCCCCCTATTAGATTTCATTACACTATGGTACTATGCAATATCGATAGAAAGGTTTTTTAACTTCTTCCATGGTAAAATCTTTTGGAATTAACCAAAACACATGTAATAAACAAACACTTCGTGCGATGATCGCGGCTCATGACGTCATATGAAGCGCGCGAAAAATGGCGGCGTTCAAACAGCTCAATTTTGGATATGTATGTTGAATAATATTTTTAAAAAAATTTGAACATTCTCGGGAATAAATTATATCTTCTATTGTGTTGTTATGATGTATAGAATTATTAAAAAAAATAAAAAAAACGCATGCATGTTCGTAATTACAAATTCGCGTAATCAATTTTATAAAATGTCGATTTCTCACAATGACAAATTCGTATAAGGTCTACTTCCAGACGTATTAATGTATAGACACGCGTTATTCACGATCACGAATTTTACGGCTATCAAAAACAGCACAACTATTAGATAGCGACTAATACGTGCTAAGAAACAGAAAGAAGATAAATGCCACCTCACGGTGTACCTGTTGTTAGAAAGAGACGAATATACATCTTTAGTTACGTTACGATTAAGTGCTGCATTGGTCAAGCGCAACGCTGGTTGGTGCGTAACTAAACGCGATCTCGGCAATTGGATTGATTTGCCATTTTAGAGAGCGGATAACGTATCTATAGTTTATATATCGTTGTCAACTTCTCACAATATCAACCTCTTAAAATGACAAATTCGCTTAAAGACACCTCAACGTAGTTTCTACTTAACTACGTAGTTTCTTCTAAACAAAAGTTTCGAAAGTTGGTGACGAAAACAAAAGATCCACTTAAATTAAAGCCACCGACTTTCACAACTTTTTTAGACATAACATTATTTTTTGAAGGCGGCGTACTCTCTCGTTCACTCTCTGTCTCAGATCTATATGAAACTAAATGGGACCATTTCGGAATAAACCCTTCTCGCACAGAAAGAGAATTTTGCAAATCCGTCAATATATGACGCAGTTATAAAACAACATACATAAAAAAAAAACTAAACACCGAATTGTTTTATAAGCGGAGCCTAATGGCTAGGGCTTCGGACTTGCGATCATATGGTTGCCGGCTCGAACCCCACCCAGTGCACTACCGACATGACTAGTAACACAAGCATTTAGCTTAGCACGAGGGGTTAACAAGAATACTAAGTGATGTGTGTCACACTTATATGCTGCTATGCTTTTGTTAAAAAAAAAATGATAATCTGCTTTTTGAAGTCGGTTAAAAATAATGTAACACATGAATAGTGAAGATAGTATGTATTGTTTTATGGTAACTTGCATCAAGCTATTTGCATTTTATTTTTCATATTTAAAAGGCTTTTTAATTGGTATTTAATATTCATTAGCTATGTTGCTTACGTTCAAGGTCTCGAGTTTGAATCCAAGGTACGCATGTCATGTACGAATTCATAGTTAATTTTGAAGTGTTTAAATAATGATGGATAACATTGTAAAGAAACTTGCATGTCTGAGATTTATTTGATAGCATGTGAAGTCTGTCAACCCCATTGAGATCAGTGTGGTGGCCTATAGCCTAATCCCTCTCATTGTGGGAAGAGCCCTGTGCCCAGCAGTGGGACAATACATATATGATTAATAATGATGATGCTGTTACTAACCTCAATAAGTTCAGGAGAATGGAAATATCGTAGATGATTAAGTAAGCGGGCTGCAGGGAGTCTGGCAGCGCCATTTTTGCAAGAGAGGCAACGAAAGAGGCCTTTACATGCTTGAGGAGGCCTCTGTGAAGATTGCTACAAAAAAAAAAAAGTTAATAAATAATATATTTCCAAATAGATTTAATAACTTTAAGTCAAGTCATGTAAGTTTCCAAACGTCTATGAACCATGCTCTACAACAGTTCAGTCACAGTACAGTTTGTTCGAAATAAGTATGCTGATCAGAAGCTGTCTGCAAGTCGCTGCGCAATAGTAATTTTAACGACCAAATCAGTAGTGCGCATGCGTAGTAATGGCGCGAGGGGCGGGGTCAGCGCCGCTCTGCTGTTTCAGTCATCCTTAGTTTGTGATGCATAATTCTGTCTCGCTCCCCCAGTACACAGTCGGTGCCAAAAGTGCTACGCGTTGTTTTTATTTTGACGTTTTTGTTGTTTAGTTTTTGTTATTTCTTATTGTATCATTGTGATTTGTCCTTGTTTCTTGTTGCGGCAAAATGCCGAAACGCAACACTATTTTACGCCGCCAGGCGAGAAAAATAATTAACAACGCCATAAAGTTTACGCAGAACAGGAAAGACGAAGGTGTGTATATAACGTCAGTGCATACTGTGGGTAAAATAAAAAATAAATATAAATTTTTGAACTATTTAAAATTTAAATAACAATTTAATGATTTTGTGGAAATTCAATTATCGATTTTATCAATAAAGCAATCTTATTACATGTAATGTTAACAAATTATTTATATTATTTTCGAAATTATTTGACTACGTTTCCGAACGCTAACACTTTATTACGCGACTGTTACTGCGCTCGGCTCTAGAAAACGAAACGAAAAACTTCGGATCGGCTTACTTATTTCGAACACACTGTACATACACAAATAATCAAGCTTGGTTAAAAAAGACATGTATGCACATTGCCGCATGATAATGTTAACCACAGCCTATGGACACCACCAATGAGGGCTGTCGCGTATGACGTCACCGCTAGTGTAGCGCGAGGTCTCAAAAATGTCATATATTTCAGTTTGAGGATAGACAACGCGGGTTTATTTCTAATTAAAATAATGTTGTGAATAATATTTGCAAGACCTACAAAAATAATTATAGAAAATATGAGTTACTGGTGAATAAATGAATGCTTTGAGGCAGTTTTATCTTTCGAATTGAAATCCTCCTTTTTTTTTCGAGCAAAACGGGACTGCACAACACTTGGACACGCTCGATATTTTTAAGGTATTTGAGTAGGTATGTATGATTTTAAGTGTTCATGTTTTCACACCCGTGATAACAAACTGACGGCAATATTTCAGGACCTTACTCGACAGTGGCACCAACTGGTGAGCACAAAAACCCTAGCCGTCATTGGGGATTATCATTGGATAAGCTGGTTGAGGGGACATTCCCTCAAGTTGTCAACAACCAGTGCTATTGTCTAAGACAGTTAACTCACAGTGGATGGCTCGCTTGTATCATCGCCTACACTTTCATCTTCAGGTACCTCGGTTACATTCTCCTTAGCTGGTGTTTTGCTCTCTGAACAAGAATCTGTCGTGACTTTTCCACCAAGTTTCTGTAATATGATTTCAATATAAATGAAAGGCCATAGGTCCAAACCCAAAGCTAATCATATTTTAAACAAATTCAACTTTTGAGATAACCTTATAAAATATGTAATTATTATTAACTAGGACCATTGTGGCCCTAGTAATTATGACAATGCTGTCAGTATCATTTAAAGTATTATTATAATTATGTATAAATGATGTCGAAAAACCATCAATAACTGACAGTATTGAATAAATTGATACTTACAAATGCTCTTAATTTTTTTACATTCGCAATGAGTTCTTCCATGGCATAATTACGTGTTCCAAAAAACATTGCTCTGCAGACAGGGCACACGTCAAGACGCATTTTGCATCTTCCACATACATGGTGACCCTCATTACATTGGAATATTTGTCCAGAAGGAATCTCATAACAAACAGGACACTGAAGAAGGTCATCTAAGTCTGGCAATGCATCAGGCTGGAAAAAATTCAGTGAGTATTAATATAAATACAAAAGAAACAGTATATCTGCCTGTTGACTGTCCAACTTTTCATGCCTAAACAGTCTAGCGATGTGTCGATTCGAATAATTTGATTCGAATCATTCGAATCACGCCAGCGACTCAGTGATTCGAGTTTCATTCCTCATGATTCGATTGGTCGAATGAAGTTGTCCGTCGTCATTTAGCGAGCCAACGCGGCTCGACTTCTCTAGCTGTGGGCGATTCGAATGAATTTAATTGTAATAACTCGAATCTGCCTTTGAACTTGCTTTGTTTTATGCATTCATTGTGCAAGCGAAGTCACGCGTTTAACTCGGCGGCTCGAATAGCTGGTGACTGGACCTGATTCGCCACGTCGCACGGTGGGCTGAAAATCGGCTTTCATAGACATAGCGATTTCAATTTGCAAGTGCCGGATTTTTTGCCGGATATCGCTTCTATTAGTTATTACTATATTCAAAAATGACACCAGAGTTAATTCTGCACAAAAACGAAGGAATTATATATTTTTTAAGAAAAAATTGTATGGAGCTGGTATTAAAAAGTTAATTATCTCGTAAACAGCAAGGAAAACCGTAATATCCTTACAGGTGGTTATAGTACTAATTATTTATGATTTTTTGACATATGTCATATAACGGTTATCGCTGCTAATTTTTTTTTAAAAATCGTCAAAATATTTTTATTTATTTTTACATATGAAACGGTTCCTTTTATTGTTTAAGTTGAGGAACACAGACTTTTAATAACACGTAACATAAAATAGCATCATCCTTATATTCCCGAAGGATTAGTCAGAGGTTTAGCGTACATCCACACTTACACAACTATGTTTGAGCTAGATACTTATGTATCAATACAAAATGAGTTTTAAAATTTGTAAAAACATATTTTTATTTGGTATTTTGGTACCAAGTAAGTGGTATTGTTTGTAACTGTCTGAAGTCTGAAAAGGTGATTAAATGATTGTTAATGATTTCTGATAAGTAAGCTAATTTGTTGATTAGTTGTGTTAAGAGTTCTAAGTTTTTTTTTGACGATTATAATTTTTTATTAGCTCATCTTTCAAAACTCTAATGAGGGTAGTTAACTAATTATCGACGTTTTGCAATAAAAGGGCTAAAATTTTAATTAATAATTTAGATTGATCACATCTGTGCAACTGCTAACACAATTTTTTTGCTCTCGAAAACCATTCGAAGATTTGGGAAGTAAACAGAAAAAGAGAAGATCTGATGATCATACAGGCGAAGACTCCAGTGAATTGGCATATGCAGCTACAGCGCGTTTAAAAGAAGGGCATGAGGATATGGCATCTGTGATCGAATACATGTTGAAAAAGCCTGAAGCAGTTATTAAAATTAAAGAAACGCTTAAGACATCAGTAAAAACAGTCATATTTACAGCAGAGAAAGCGCTGGATTGCTCCTTTCACTAAAACTGTCAAAGTGGCAATATATTACTTTGCGAGAGGCTGCCATTCGGGAAGGTGCTATGGATATTTATCCATCCTACTATAAAGTGCAACAAACTAAGCTTGATTGCTACCCCCCAAAGCATTCAGTGTCAGTTACGGATTCCTCGGCTAGGATTACACTTCAAGCTTTACTTGACATCACGGTGACGAGGATCCTTCAAAGTCTTTCTGACAATGCCGATGTGCAAAATAAGCAGCTAAAGCGTATATCGAAGTGGGGATTTGATGGTGCTTCCAACCAAAGCCGATACAAGCAGAAAATGGAGGGTGAGCAAGATGATGCAAGCATTTTCATGACCTCATTGGTGCCACCAAAACTGACAGATGGAGATAATACTGTATGAACCGAAAACCATGCTCAACTTTGTATTGACGCCCAGTTCAGTTAACTTTTGTAAAGGAGAGCGAAGTAGTTGTCATCGGTCTCAAAAAACAAATGGATGATGAAATTCGGGCCTTTATCCCCACAGAGTGCAGTACATAATAATAACATGGTGACTCATCAACTAATTATGACAGTGATCGACCTTTCTGAGGCCAGATCAAATCCATCGTGCTACCTGTGTTTAGCAAAACCTACGGAAATGAACCGCTTAGATGTTGTAACATCAAAGACTGTGTGTGCTGACATACAAATTTGGCTTATCATCCCTACACGCACGTATAAATTGTAAGGAATGTCTGTTACATATTGCGTATAGGCTCGACTTCAAACGGTGAGCTGCGAGAAGTAATGAAATAAAAAATGTATTCAAAATAAATTCAAGTTCAGCTCAATCTGTTGATTGATGTTGTGAAACAAGGCTCGGGAACTACCAATGGCGTGAATACCGCTAGAAAGTTTTTCGAGTATCCCAATAAAACTGCAGCTATTACCGGGTTGGACGAAGATCTTACTAAAATATTTGCAAGCGATAACATTTGGCGAGAAGATCGAGATTGATAGGCGAGAATAAAATTTAAAGATTTTGCCCGTAAAACAGCAGAAAAGTATGTGGAATTGTATGACTGGTACTACATAAATTATTAATACACGAGGCTCGATTATATAATCGAGAAAACTTATATTGTGCAATTTCGGACTCTCTTGGAAGAAGCCTCAGAGTCTCGAAACAGAGATTTTAGGAGGTTCCGGGAATATCATTCGCGGAAAAGAAGCAGGCAAGATTCTAATCAAGATATCTTAAATATGCTTGTTGTTTCTTCGGATCCTTTCCTAAGTGCACAAAGGCCTAAGTGAGATGCCAACAGAAAGCAGAGCTTTTTTGCTGAAACTCTCGCAAAAATTCAGTTTCAGGAAAGTGAGTTCGAGTTTTTAGATATATCCAATCTAGATTCTGACTCAGAATTGGAGTCCGAGAACGACAGTGATAAGGAAAATGTATAATATTTGTTTTTTTTTTCTATTTTTGCTATTTTTTAAAATATTTTTCTTGTTTTATATATTTTTAATATTTGGGTCAATAACATTCTTCATAATTAACAATGTTCTTAATTAAGTCACTAAAAGGAACCGTTTCATATGTAAAAATAAATAAAAATTTTTTGACGATTTTTAAAAAAAAATTAGCAGCGATAACCGTTATATGACATATGTCAAAAAATCATAAATAATTAGTACTATAACCACCTGTAAGGCTATTACGGTTTTCCTTGCTGTTTACGAGATAATTAACTTTTTAATACCAGCTCCATACAATTTTTTCTTAAAAAAATTATAATTCCTTCGTTTTTGTACAGAATTAACTCTAGTGTCATTTTTGAATATAGTAATAACTAATAGAAGCGATATCCGGCAAAAAATCCGGCACTTGCAAATTGAAATCGCTATGTCTATGAAAGCCGATTTTCAGCCCACCGTGCGTCGCTCCGCCGGGAATAAAGTGAGCCAGCGGATGAGACAGCGAATAGCTGCGATTCTACGAGTCCAAGTGAGAGAAACATATCCTGCGACTCGCTGTAAATTCGTTGTACACAGACCAAGTCGCTCCGACGCTATTCGCTGAATGGCTACCTACGACCGATTCGAATAAATTCGAATCAACAACGTCTTCAATCACACACTTGTCCCAGCGCTAAAACAGTCCATGGAAGCCAGTGAAACCATAGGCAACACTTAGTTATCTATACTAATATTAAAGTACTCAACCAGTCTATCAGTCCTTCACTATTAAAAGGCTACTTTATCCATATGCACTGGCTACATTTTAACAAGATTTTTTTTCGGATTGAAATAAATTTCACCCAACCTTTTTTAACCAAAAAGGTTGGGAACTGTACCTAGAATGGGATATAGCTTAACAATTTGTGAAAAACCAAGAAAAATTAGAATTTGGCGCCAGTAGATGACTTTTGTGACACAAGTGAATAGTAATGTCTTCAATAGATGTTGCTGAGGTCATGTTAAGACAAAATGGAGTGATGCAGGTTTAAATCTTGCCAGGGATCATATTTTTCTTTTACCAAAAAATAAATCAGCAGGCAAGGTACCTAATGTTAAGTAGTCATCGCCACCCATGGACATCTGCAAAGCCAAATGAGTTGGACACGCGTTGCCAAGCCCAAGGAAGGGGAGTGAGGAAGGAATTGGGCCTCCAGTGCTCGATGAGAGTTGAAACACCCACCACACAAAATGCAACAGTTTGCATACTGTGCAGACTCGCAGATGCCTTTTGTGACACAAGTGAAGCTGCAGTCCACAGCTAGTATTATAATTAAAAGGTTAAGTAGGAATAAGGTTCCGGAATTCCTAGATCCAAAAGTGTTTTGAGCACAGTTAATAGAAATAGGATGCCCCCTTGTATTTTGTTACCCAATTCTTTATGGAAGAGACAATAATATGAAGTTTTTAAATACATACACTCACACCCTTTTTCCCACAGGGGTAGGCAGAAACGGTAGACCATCACTTGCTACAAGTCTTGTATATCTCTTTCGTTTCTTCCACACTCATATATCTTTTTTTGCATTTTTTAAAATATTAATTCAGCAATACGGCATAACAGCTAATAAGGCCCCCCAGTGAACAAGTCAATATATTTTGCATAGTGTCCATAGAGACATTATATGTGTATTTATATGTAGTTAAATACTTGCAAGTTTATTAGACAAAACATCAATAATGTTAATAGTAGGCTACCTCCAAGTAGTAAATCCTGCTACAAACCTAACATACAATTTAATTATACAGTAAAGCAGGTAGTGTAGCAGGTTCAATGAGTCTAGCTGCAGCCAACACACAATCAATGAGAATTTGAAAGGTATAAGTAAATTTGCTGGTTGTTGATAATGTGACCTAGAATCATGAAAAATACGCATACAAAAAACTTTGCTGCTGTTCTGACTATTGGTAAAAGTTTTTGAGTTCGCAATAAAAATCACACGTGTAAATTTAAAAGGTGACTGTTTTTAACAATATTATATTGCAGTATATCTACGTACAAGCAAAATTATAAAGTAAGTAGGTATTTGAGATCTGCTACTCCAGTAAGTTCAAGTTGCAATTGCATTATTACATTTGGCGTTAACTTGTGTAGATGTACCCTTCAATGAAGGAATATGCAGAATTGCGAAACATAAAATGGTGGAGCAATTTGAATGTCCACAAAACAGTATAATTAATATTTTGAATTGTATAAAATGAAGATATTAAAAAAAACTAGTACATGATTTAAAACGAAGGAATGAAAAAGAATTATAGAACAAAGTCAACATGTTCGAAAATAAATTCCGTTCGTAAAAAATATCGACCAACGGACAAGGTTGAACAATGGATCAAGCTTTGATTGATCACACACTGCCTCGATATAATACGTACCTTAAACTCCATCTGTTCCGACATAGTGTCAATTTTCCTCAGAAATGGAGTTAATAAATCTGAAGTTAGCCTATAAATCAAGCCAGACGAACAGTGGATTAAATTTTTCTAAAACACAGCTGTCTTTTCACAAATGGCGTCGTCCATTACAATTAAATATTACAAAATGTTGGTAGTGGTACTTATTTTAAAACACGGTGTTGCCATGTGCAGTTGTACGACCCTAGACGGAGAAAGAAATAAGAAATTATAGAATAAAACGAATAGAGACCAAAGATAGACTACCATAGTAGGGATGTTCTAGTCGATTTGAATCTTTTGTGGATCGATTCGATTCCGACAAAGGAATAAGTTTAACAAGTAAGTTTTCCATACAACAAGAGGCCAGCATAAACTGGTTTAGTGTAGCTTGACTTGTAGCCGTGAGTGATACTTCAGAAAAATTTAAATGAAAGATTTTTATTTAAATTCTTCCAACACTTTAAAATAAAAACCGCAATTGCCTAGAGATCCAGGAGGCGTATTATGAGCTCTTATTGCCAGGCAGTTTACGCCGTGAATTGAACAGGGGGCGTATTATGAGCTCTTATTGCCAGGCAGTTTACGCCGTGAATTGAACTGCCTTGCAAATTCGTATTATGAACACAATATCCAGCCAGTCAGAGGTCACGTGACACTTCAAGCCGACTTCTGCCCGTCTTTGCTGACTGGCTGGCAATAGACGTATTACGAGCGCTTATTTGACATTCAATTTTCCGTTTCAAATGTCAAGAACTGACAAATAAAATCATTCAGTTTAAGCCAGGGGCTGGACACTTCTATACTTGATACTTATTGTGTAGGCAGTAGCGCTATCTCTCGATAAATCCCATAAAACAAAAATAAGTTCCATTGCGTTGTGCCTCATAATACCATAGATGGAGCTTATTCCAAGAATTGGTACTAGTGTTACTGTTTTATCGACATTATGTGGAATATGGTGGTTGTTAAGTTTGGTTGTTTTCTCTCAACTTCAGTCACTGTTTCGTGATATTTTGTGCGTTATTATTCAGAAATTGTAAGTTTTCGATGTGAAACACACAAAGACAAAGTAAATATATTGATTTACAGTTAGTGCAAAAGTGTTAATCGAATTCTGTGCGGTAAAATGAGGACTAATAATGCAATGGACGTAAATTGTAATGGCGTAAATTTATTATGAAAAACAAATATCATAAAGTACCGAAATAAATAAATTTCTGAAAAACTTGTTTTTTTATGCACTATGACCACATAAAGAAGTATATAAACCTAATATAGGTTAATATATATATATTAATATATAATATACGTAGATACGTACATATATCTATATATATCTCTCTATATAAAACAATCAGTACATGGGAAACGTCAAAAGATGGCCTTAGTGTTGAACAAATGTCAGTTGTGGTGAGTGGTGACACGAATATTGCTGAGAGGGCTCTCTTTTCCTAGTATATTATTCTACTCTTTGGTTTAAGCTGCTTCATTGATACGTAAACTGACAATGAGTGGTGGTGTGGTGGTGGTGTTGAAGAACGAAGAACGAAACGGAGTGTTTTAATGAAATGAAAAGTAAATGACTCGCATACTTATAACAAACACCCAAAACATCTAAAAAATACTTACGCCATGAGTAATATAATTAATTTACTTTAAAATTGCGTAAATTTATTACGAAATTGCGTACCTACGTATTCAATTCCCGCCATATCAGCCAAGGTAAATGTACCAGTAAATTGATAGTATCCCAGAAGTTGATATTTTTGTCCTTACTGATTATAATAAAAATAACTATACACTGATTGGCCCCACGACTATTTATATTATTAGTAGAGACATCTGCGAATGTAATCTATGAAACTATGAGCCTAAGAGAACACTCGTATTTAGTATTCACAATGATGTTTGTTTTTACCTTAAGTTATTACGGAATCCTACTGTAAATTATTGGGAACCTAATTTAAAAAAATCATTGTCAGCTATTCGGGCGAATGAAAAATTTGCCGATCAATAAAACGTACAATTTAAGACCATTGGAAAGTTATGTATAAGTATTTACAATAACACTTTATACTTTTCTGTTTTTTTATATGTTAAATGAAAGATCAATCAATTATTATATGATAATAAAAAATTTTTCTATGAAAAGCCGTTTTTCTCACCATTTTGTCTGTATATCATTACTGGTACATTTACCTTAAATTTATGGGTGTCATTCGAAAACTTCAATTCTCACTACATATTTAGATGAAATATAAAAGTCAAAGTAATCTAAATATGGGTTAGCTAAAGCAATATTATTTGATTTTTATTCTTAAATATTATGTTTTACGTAAATGTGGTTAGGAACTATATTTATTATGGATTTTTAATACAAAGGATATTAAAAAATATAACCGTAACTTACCGATAAAAACAATAATCAAGCTTTTGAATGGCGCTGTCAAAAATTACACGCCAGCCATAGACAAGTAATCCATTCAGATGTCGGCCGGTTATATTTGTGTCATAATACGAAATTTAGCGAGACAGTTTACGGCCGTAAATTGAATTGCCTGGAACTTGAATGGTTTTTTAAAACTTCATAATACGGGCCCAGAGCGGCTATCAAAATTATTACTTTTATCTACTACGTAGGGTTACGAAGGGGAATGTAAAAATAATAATTTTCGTCATTCAAAGATTGGCCAATGTAAAAAAAGTGTTTTGTTAAAAGATACATGATACTGAATAAATCCAAAAAATCGCTACATTACAGTACGGTACAGTACAAACAATACAGTTTATTACAATTACAATTTATTGCGACTCTGAATATCAATTCAAAGCATCCTGGATCGAAAATTCCTACGCCATAGACCCATCCATAGTGTAATAAATTACAGTATGATCCTGAGGTATGATCCATCGATCGACTTCCTTTCTCAATTCTCACTCACACAAGAAACAGAGAGAGCGAACAATAAATATACGCTGTGTATTGGAGGCAGAGATACAAATATATTATATCCTTTTGTACATTGCCGTGCAACTAATTATTCACACGACAAGTTTAACTGCGCAAATAAACTTTAAGGCTAAAACGTCGAGATTGGGTGCGAAATTAATTTTTTTCGTGATGTTTCGCAAAATTTTCGGCTAATATATTCTAGCTACGTACACACGGCTACAGGTTAACCTATACAAAACCAGTTTAACCGGATCTCGCATTGTATAGACTTCCCATACAATAAGAGGCTGGTGTAAACTGGTTTTTTAAAGCTTGATGTGTAGCTGTGAGTACATGGCAATAGAAATATTGCGACATCAAC
Source organism: Subacronicta megacephala (assembly GCA_958496365.1). Classification (NCBI taxonomy): domain Eukaryota; kingdom Metazoa; phylum Arthropoda; class Insecta; order Lepidoptera; family Noctuidae; genus Subacronicta; species Subacronicta megacephala. Next base: position 8,995,323 of record OY292516.1, on the reverse strand, counting down.
AATAACTTATTCACAATTGAGTATGTATTTTTACCCTGATGCTACTGTGACTCCATCCTAATTTAATGCATTTTTACGCACACTTTTTCATGTACACAAATGACTCTCCTTACTTCTACACTCCATACATGACATCAACTGTATTGACATGACTGATGACATTGACATGATTGACAATTTGACAACTGAGTGAACTGAGTCAGCGTTAGTTTACTTGGTTTAAAAGTTACTTTTGTGCAATTATTTTATTTGAAAACAAATAGGTGAATTATGAGGAAATAATGGCATCTCCTTACTTTCTTGTATCGTTAATGATATTCAGCTTGTGTACATGTAAGTATAAAATGAAATCCTACCTATCAATGCTTTGTTAATGAGTGATTCACAATCGGAAAATCAGCTTGCGTTTAGTATCTAATTATTCATATTTTGGACCTGGATCTTATGATGGGACTAGCTTTGTCCCGTAATTCCACTAGTGGTCCTAAGCGCGACTGCTACGCTAGACATCCTGGGTTCGATCCCCAGGTCGAGCAGTGTTATTGGGTTTTTCTATGAAATTCTCAGTCGCAGCTCGGTGTCTGGATTTGTGCCCAGTTAATGGCAATAGGCTCGCCCCCTATTGCATGGCACCTAAACATACCGGCGAAATGTGGGTGTACATAAAGAAACCTCTGCCTAACCCTTCGGGGAATACAGGCGTGATGGTATGTATGTATATACATATTGTATATAGTAAAGCAAAATAGGTTACACACGTTTTTATTTATTTTTTTAGTTGCAAACTCACAAAGGCTCCATGAAAAAATATACTCATCAGTTGAAGGAGGGGCAGCATGTTTCAGGCGTCTGAATGGGACTCACCAAACAGGATGTTCATGTATGTCTACAGGGTTTAAGTAATTTTAGAATTCAAATATTTGCATGCCATGGCACATAGCTACCATGTTAAAGCTTTTACTTCTTTGTGATATTGCATGTATACAATATTTAGGTATTCATAAACTTAAAGACATCTTTGTGTAAATAAATTTAACTTTATCCTTATTCTAATCGTTAAATAATTTGGCAAACTTAGCTTGGTGATCTCGGTAATACACTATTCTGCAAATAATGCCTAGTTGGAATTTTATTTATGGTGTATCTTATTGATGTGAAATTTAACCCCTCTAACGGTAACAGAGTTATGTGTTTCCAGATTGATGGTGAACAGAAATTTGTGCAGTAGATTATCAGCTTAGTTAAGCTTAATTCTCCACCTGAGCAGTTGCTCAGGTGGAGAATCACCTTTCCTCACTAAAATGCTCATATAAACTAAACTATAACAGCTATCCTCATTCTATAAAAAAATTATATATTATTTAATAATAATTTTGCCCTACATATATTTAATTATAAACACAATACACAAATCCTAGAAGTTCTATTATTAGTTGAAATTTCTGAATGAACTTATGAATCATAAATAACTTACACACTATAAGAATATAGCCTGTACAATAAATAAACTAAGCTGAGATCTTAATTGGTAAATTATATATTGAATATTAATTCTTATTACTGAGTAGAGTGTAAACACTATTAGATATCTATACAATTTCCTATGTGTGAAACTTTGTAATTGGCTCTCTGTTTCCCTGTTTACTATTGGTATATTTTTTTAAATGTGAATAAATAAATATATATTATATTCTAGCTCCTGACAATGGTGCTGTGGGAGTGGTTCATATGATAACAGATTTATCTGAGGCCCAATGGCTGGTACAAAATTCAACCGCTGGGCCATATATGGCTGTTGTAAGCACTGCTCAATTCTATGATGTTATTGAACTTCTGATGGAACAGCCTACTAATGTTGCTGGCATTTTGTTATATGATAATACAACAAATAGGTAATGATAAGGATAATTCTCTCTTATAAAATTTATTATTATGAACTATTATATTAAAAAACAATGCATCTCTTCAGTGCTTCAACATTCAGTCAGGAGTCAAGATGTCCAAATGAATATTCATCAGCTGAGGGAAGTAATTGCTTATCCAAAGTAGCTGGTGGTTTTGTATGGAATGAGAAGGGTACTGGACTTTTAAGGAAAGATATTCCATTCCCTATATTTTACTTGCCACAGTCAAGAGCTGAAGAAATTGATAAAGTTTATCAATGCTATAAAAAGTATGTTCATATTAAAAAGGAGGTATATTGAATTATGCATATAAAAAAAAATAAAAATTATTTGTTATTAACATTTTTAGGCATAATTTAGATAAGGACAATCAAAAGGGCAGGCCACTTTGCTCAGTACAGTTGCATTCTTTTATGTTTGCAGCAGTTGACACAGAAGTATGTTTAAGAAGGTGAGTCTATTAAAATAAATTCTTGATCTCATTCATTGTTTCTCAACATTTTCAACAGAATTCAACAAAAAAAAAACTTTTAACAAAAAAAGTAAAACCACCTACAAAAATAATAAAAATAATTTTGTCTAAGACAGTTGAATTGAGAACCTCCTCCTTTTTCCTTTTTGAAGTTGGTTGAAAAGGAGGAGGTTCGCAATTGGACTGTATTTTTTGTATGTTTTTTACCTCAGAACTTTTGATGGCGTGAACCAATTTTGATGATTCTTTCTTTATTTGCTGGTGCTTCCAGTGTGGTCCCATTTCAATTTGGTCCAATGGCATCCATGAGAAAACCATATAAGTCTTGAATTATTTTTTGTATGTTTGATACGCGATAATTCCGCCAATTATGGATCGATTTTGATGATTCTTTTTGTTTGGTAGGCTATACTTCATAGGTGGTCCCATTTAAACTTAATCGAAATAGATAGAGCGGTTTTAAAAAACAATTTGCAAAAAATAAAAATATATAGAAATGAAATATACAGAATATCATTTACTTCGAATCGTCGCTGTCTTATTGTTGCAACGAAACACATTTCAACAAAGAGACCGCTGAGCAGTTGACTTACAAGTATTATATTAAACAAAACATTCCACAAGAAATAAAAAAAATATTAACTTCTAACAAAAAAATAAACTGCCTAAAAATAAACAACATAATTATATGTCTAAAACAGTTCCGGAAGTCGGTGCCGGTGGCGAAAACAAATAAGAACCACTTAAATTAAAGTCACCGACTTCCCGAACTGTTTTAGGCATAACATTATTTTTGATATTGTTTGAAAGCGTTTTGCTTTAAAAAATAATATATAGTGTTGTGCTGCGACCCACAGAATGCCAATTTATTAATTTGACGTTTAACTTTTAAGGTGTTGTTGTGCCAACTGGTAGGTTTTGTTCAGCATAGCATACTTCCTGTTAAGCTATAAATGTACAAGCTTAATAAGCCTGATTAGTTATAATTAAATTTAATATAATATTTTACTTTATGGGACTAAGTAGTTGGTTTGTTTTAAGTAATTACAAATCTACACCTGGGCACCTGGAAATATATATATATATATATATATATATATATATAATAGCTAATATATTTTTTAATTATCATAATGATCAGTGATTGTATCTTAAAATTTTATATTTGATTCTGCAGATCAGCATCATCAGCTTTGTTAACACCTACAAAAGTGTGTGATCCTCTGGGTGACCACAATGTCTACTATTCTCTTTTTCCCAGAACAAAGGTTTGTATGTGATGCTGTTATGGTAGAATAATGTAAAATGCCTCTAATTTGAGTATTGACATTTATAAATTTAAATGATGTTTACAACATAATATGTGTAATAAAACAACAATTAGGTAACTTAATTTTATTTTATATTAATACTTGGTAGTACCGGCAGTGATAGTCCAGTGCTATGACCGTGGGACTGCCAAGTCAAAGATCTCGAAATCGTAACCAAGGCAAGCACGTATTGATTATCACTCGCTTAACGGTGAAGGAAAATATTGTGAAACCTGCATGCCTGAGAGACTTTATCGACGGCGTGTGAAGTCTGTAAACCCGAAAGGCAGTGTGCTGTTCCCTTTCTCTCTATCTGAAAGGAAACTCGTGGCCAGCAGTAGGACAATAAATGGATTGATGACGATGCAGACAGTTTATTTACAAAAACTAGAGGTACTTATTTGATAAGTAAAAGATGTAAACGTAGGTACCCACGATTATAAAATTTGACATAATACAAGGCTAAGGGAGTGATTATTTCTTGTTTTTACAGGAATCTAAGAATTCAAAGGCAGTTACATTAGTGACTGCAAGAATTGATACGACTTCATTATTTGATGGTAAGTCACCATTTGATTTTGTGGCAGCTAACATCGACGCACAGTGTGTAATTTTGCCTTAGTTGCGGACATGCTCGTTTTATGTGTTTTTTGGGTAGCTGACAATTAAAAAAAACTCTGATTAAAACTCCGCCCCGGATCTGACAACTAGTTTAAGAGAAATAAATATTATCGAGAAAAATCCTTAAAAACCATAGAAACGCAATATCTAGTTTTTGGATTTGATTTTTACACTAAATGTTTTAAGGTGTGATAGGAATTTATTGAAGAAACAATTTTCTTCTTGAAAACTTTAAAAATCTTGCTCACACAGGTCACAATAATTTTTTTTCTATGATTTCTAATTTTTTTTTTTCCGGCGATTCTCTTCATGGTCGCGTTTTTTTTAAAAACTTATTTGTAGACCACAATCATTTCTATCGCCACAAAAAAACACAGATACAACAACCCCAGGATCTCGGAAATATTGAATTTTGAAATTGTGGGTTAGGGTTGTCAATCAAACCTCTGTGCAACATATAATACTTACTAAATGTGATTAATTATTTTTTAGGTCACGTATTAGCAATTGCCTGTTTAAATTGTCACGTGTACATGATCGTTTATAGTTTAAGTTTATATTTAAAAATATTGCAGAAAGTGAAAGTCAAAATAAAACAACATGTACAATTGAATTTGATCACTATTTGTTTTAGATCTATCTTCAATGAAGGATATTGTGTGGGATAAAGAAGGGTTCGTCCTCGTTAGGCAAATGCTAAAACCTAACTCCTATACTATTTCAGTCAATTATATTAAAAACTATAGATACGTAACCTGTACTCTAAAATCAACTACAAGAAATTAAGGCAAATCCCCGGATCGCGTTTAGTTACGCACCAACCAGCGTTGCGACTCAGTGTGTTATTTTGCCTTAGTTGCGGACATGCTCGTGCTATGTGTTTTTTGGAAAGCTAACATTCTAACAAGACTATTAATAAAACTCCGCCCCGGCTCTGACTACTAGTAAGAGAAATAAATAAAACATTAACATTAACATTAACATACCATCACGCCTGTATTCCCCGAAGGGTAAGGCAGAGGTGCACTTAATGTACACCCACAGTTCGCCGGTATGTTTGGGTCCCATGTAATAGGGGGCGAGCCTATTGCCATTCACCGGGCACAAATCCAGACTCCGAGCTGCTACTGAGAATTTCATAGAAAAACTCAATAACACTTTGCTCGACCTGGGGATCGAACCCAGGACCTCTAGCGTAGCAGTCGCGATTGGGACCACTAGACCAACGAGGCAGTCCTCGAAATAAATCGAAAGAAATAAATAAATTCGAGAAAAAATATTAAAAACCATAAAAACGCAATATCTCGTTTTTGGGTTTGATTTTTACACTAAATGTTTTAAGGTGTGACAGAAATTTATTATAAGAACCATTTTTTTCTTGAAAACTGTAAAAATCTTGCTCACAGACGTGACAATTATTTTTTTCTATGATGTAGTAAATATTTTTTTACCAGTGATTCTCTTCATGGTCGCATTTTTGTTTAATACCTAAATGTTGATCACAATAATAACTATCGCCACAAAAAAATACAGATGCAACAAACCCAGGATTTCGGAAATATTGAATTTTAAAAGTGTGGGTTGTCAACCACACCTGTGTGCAACATACAATACTTACTAAATGTGATTAATTATTTTTGAGTCAGGTATTAGCAATGAAGGTAATGTTGGGTATGGTATGGCAGAAGAGACATGAAAGTGGAATAAATGCTGTGAAAATGCGTTCCTTGTGTAGTATGTGCGGTGTAACTAGGAATGACAGACTGAGAAATAGTGTGATTAGACAACGTTGCGGACTGAAAGATGATATAGTGACACGTATTGAATATGCTAAGATGGTTTGGGCATGTCGAGAGAATGAATTAAAGACGATTAACGAATGGAATGTTAGTGGCAGCGTCGGGAGAGGTCGCCCTAGAAGGACGTTCTCCGATCTCATCGGCGAGATTCTTCAAAAAGGTCAGGTGCGCAGTACTCGCAACCGCCGCTTGTGTATGAAAATATGTATGAATATGGAAGAAGCGAAAGAAATATGCAAGAGTCGTAGCAAATGGCAGTCCATAGTTTCTGCCTACCCCTGTGAGAAAAAGGCGTGAGTGTATGTATGTATGTATGTATTAGCAATTGCTGATTTAAATAGTGATGTGCATATGATACTTTACATAGTTTGTTTACCGCGCATTAGAATCATCGGATCCTTATTGACATTTTGTAAACGTCATAAACATCAAAAATCAAAGAGAATTGGCTCACATAACTGATTGAACTAATCAACTTAAATATTGACTACCTTCATACTTTGTGACAACCCTAATTCCATAGAAATTAAAAAAAAACTTAGAAACGCAATATCTCCAAGATCTCGCTAGATACATATTTAAAATTTTCTCAAGTTGAAGGTACTATACAACAGTACATTATGCAAATAGAAAAAAACGCGACCCGTAAATAGCTAATTTTATATAATTTTTTTTTGTTTATTAACGAAATCATTATTTATTCTCGTTCCTGGGACGTTAAGGACTTGCAATTTTTACAGTGTATATATTTCAAACTAACAATTAACTTGTAATTTTTAAGAGACTGACATATGCTTTATTCAAAAAATACAGGCGAAAATCTTTTTCAAGAAGGTCAGTGACCTTTCACTAAAATATTTGTATCTCCCAAATTAAGTGAATTAAAAATACAGGTATTTTTGAGAATGCTATATTAAGGTTTTATCTATAAAAATAAAAAATAAAACTGACATGTCCGCAACTAAGGCAAAATAACACACTGTGCGACGTGCGCGCACCACGCGCGCGGGCATACTACGGGCGGGCTACGGCCCGACGGTTGATGTCAGGCGGTTGTATATATGCGAGTCGCGCGGTAAACTCCACTTGCGCGATTCAGGATTTGCTCGACGTAGTTCTATGTAGCGCGCTTGATGTCGCTACAATTTGATATAATTATTATGTGTCTCCCACAGGAGTGTCTCCTGGAGCCGCGAGTTCTGTGGTCGGAATGGTGACGCTGCTAACAGCAGCCACAACACTATCTCAAATGATTCCCACCAAAGATGCACAACTATATAGTAAGTAGTATTTTATGCTGTCACTTCATTAAAAATCTAAAATTAGGACCAAGAATAGACAACTCTCTCTCTCTCTTACTTAACCAATGACTTATGATTCCATCAGTGACATAAAGGATGATCCTCTATTGCGACCAATCCATTTGTTATAATGATAACACCCGTTTGCTTCTCTTTTTATGGGGAGGATCAGATTATCAGAAGATTATTAGAATTGATTAGTGTTCCATGAATGAATTCCAAATATGGCACAGTGCCTCAAACAATGCAAATAATTTTAGATCAAAATGTTTTATGGACATTATTCAACGGTGAAGCTTTTGATTACATCGGGTCGCAGAGGGTCGCGTACGACATTAGCAGGGGTGCATGGCCCGCTGCCGCGCCGCTCACTGTGGCCGACATTCGTTTGCACGTGGAGCTCGGACAGATCGGAGGCTCGTTGGCGAACAATAATGATAGCACCTGGCCTCTCCATGCCTTTGTGCCATACACTGAAGTCATACCGGAGGTAAGTTTTACCATTTCTGCTATGGAAAACTAAGAATATAATGAACCTACTGTGCTGAGAGCGATAAGTAAAATACGTACATTAATCATATACATATTGATTATGAAACCGATTTTATTTGCAGATTACTGAATTCCTCAATATGCTATCAAATAATGCCCAATACAATATGTCAGTAACACCAGAATTTTCGACTAATTTGCCGCCATCATCGTTACATTCTTTTCGTAGAATTCTCAAAAATGTAACTGAAAGTGGAGCCTTGCCTGAGGTTTTGTTGACAGACCATAAAAATACTTTTAACAATTTGTTTTACCATTCTGCTTTGGATGAATACGAGAAAATTAATTTTAATTATCGTAATATTACTGTTAACAGCAACGGCACATGTGAGTATTAATCATATTTACAATATAGAAAATTACCTACTTAGGTTTAGCGATGTCTTGTACCTATCTATATTGTATTTCCTTAGTTTTATCGACCGATGAATTGATAGCAAATGGCATTATGAAACAAAGCGATGTTCAAGTGAAAATATCCCGCCTCGCAACTAAGCTAGCCCGTTCATTGTATCAAAGGGTGGCAGGAAAGCCCTACACTAGCAATATATCTGCATCTGCACATTTGGTAAGCGTACATTATTCTACATAGCTTTGTTAGTTAGTTTTTGATGAAGTTATATTATTTTTACAGCTTATTTTTTATGAAGTTATTTATGCTGGGACATCACAAAGGAACTAAAAAACGTTTTTTAAAATGTAGTCGATATGATGGAACCCCCACACTATGCATATTCGAATACACACTTGACCAATAATTATTTATTATTGGTATCCATCGTGTAACAAGGGATGTTGCGTAACTGCGGTCAACCAGTGGATGACCAGCGGTTTATTACTCTATTTTAGGTAGATGAGATGCTCTACTGTTTCCTGCGGAGTCAGGCGTGTCGCTTGATAATGGCAGCAGACTACGCGTCGAGTGGTGCTGAAGAGAAGCCGCCTGAACGACCTGCACCCTTGTACGTGGGAGTGGCCGCCTATGGCTCCACGGCGCCAGTGTTCGCGGGACATTTGCTCGCGCTACTCACTGGCACACCCTTGTCTGTCAACCGCTCGGATTGTGACTCTATGTCCATATCGGTAAGTACTCTGCAGGGCGTGTCGCCGCCTGAACATGGGTTTCAAATGAGAGTGGTTATTTCATCTTAAGTTATGGTTACACTTTTTGTACTCATGGAAAAATATGAGTACAAAAAAATCTAAAATTCCACTGTCTCTTGGAGAGGCCGTATGTTCATGCTCCTTCCTCCTGGGGCGCATCATACATGATGAGTGGATTACTTCATAACTTTTCTAATAAATATGTTAAGATTGAACTGAGCAGCTTTGGACCCCTGACAGGCAAATCACGGACCCCGGGTCTGTGGAATTACTTTACCATAGAATGTTTACGTTTCAGGGATTCTCGCATTACTGGCTTAGAGGATGGAATCACAGTGGAGTTTGTATGCAGACAACGATGAATATTAGTGCTGCTGTCAGTCCTGCATTTATAATTCCAGGTTAGTTGTTTTCTAATAAGCAGTACCTAATTAAATAGTAATGGACTGAACTAAGTGCTAAGTCACAATACTGACATAAAGTTAAAATTGTTAACCACAACATAATATTGCTTTCAATGTCCAAGTAGCAAATCAGGAACAAATATTGGCTTGTATTATAGGTACCCGGTTAACGTTAATAGGCTTGACCTTTATTACATGCCACCTAAATTATATTATATGATCACACGTATCCCTGAACGGTTAGGCCCTAGGTTAGGTACAGTTTGTTCGAAATAAGTAAGCCGATCGGATGTAGTCTGCAAGTCGCTGCGCAGCAGTCATTTTTACGACAAAATCAGTAGCGCGCATGCGTGGTCATGGCGCGAGGGGCGGGGTCAGCGCCTCTTCGCTATTTCACTCAATCCTTAGTGTTTGATGTATAATTCTGTCTCGCTCCCCCAGTGCAAGTACACAGTCAGTGCCAAAAGTGCTACGCGTTGTTTTTATTTTGACGTTATTGTTGTATAGTTCTTGTATATTGTTTTTGTTATTTCTCATTGCTTATGTATTATTGTGGTTTGTACATGTTTCTTTTTGCTGAAAAATTTCTAAACGCAACACTGTTTTGCAAATCTGTGGACTATTTAAAATTTAAATGACAATTTAATATTTTTTTGAAATTTCAAGTATGGATTTTATCAATGAAGCAATCCAGCAATATTACACGTAATGTTAGCAAATTTTTTATTTTATTTTCGAAATTATTTGAATACGTTTCCGAACGCTAACACTTTATTACGCGACTGTAATTGCGCGGCCCCAGAAAACGGCTAACTTCCGATCGGCTTACTTATTTCGAACAAACTGTAATGTTAATGTTTTAACCGATTTCAAAAAAGGAGGATGTTCTCAATTCTGATGTAGTTTTTTATGTTTGTTACCTCAGAAGTCCGTCATTTATGAACCGACATGGAAAAAATATTGTTTTGGTTAGATCACTGATAGTCACGTTGTTGCTGTTTTTGTAACGTTCGAGAAATGATGTCAACATAAATAAAATCTTCTACGCACTGCTACACATCAAGCTATTCTAATCTAGTATCGAATACCCTGCATTGTAAACGATTTCCGAACAATGCGGGGCCAGCCTTTACAGGATATGTATACCTTGATTTTTAGCCGTGTGTACTTGGAACTTCTTGACATTCAAAATGTTAAATGAGGAAAAAATGTTTTAACAAAAAAAGTAAAACCGCTTTCCAATTATCTTCTTCTTATATATAAAAATCAATCGCCGTTCGTTAGTCTCGCCTAAACACAAAAACGGCTTGACCGATTAGAATAATTCTTTTACGTTTCGTTTGTCGTAATACAGGGGTGGTTTAAGAAGAAAAATAATAGGGAAAATCTTGAAAGAACACTTAAAAAAGCATCAATAATATTTGTATAGAAAATCGTCTACATGACTCGCCAGTCATGCAGACGATTTTCTTTTTCGATTTGCAACTTATTCGACGATAACTCATTCCAGGTATACAGAAGTAGAAATTGCGACATTAATATTAACTTATTCACAATTGTGAATGTTGAGTAATTAACAAAATTACGGTAAATCTACTGTACTAACAGTGTGTATGGAAGAACTGAGCCTCTGTAACAAACTGTTTTATTTAGGTGAAATTTAAACTGAAGCAACAAAATACAATTGATGCCAAAACAAACTATCAATATCAATGCCAAAACACACTATCAATATCAATGCCAAAAACGCCCTTACGTAATTGAACATAAAGCTGCCAATAGAGTGTCATTATTGCGTGCATAGGTATCGAAAATAGGAAAGAGTAATTCATCACTTTTGTTATCTCATTCTCCCCTGACTATATTTTATTGTTTTCCCGCTCTTTCGCTACGGTTGTCACTCAGTGTGTCAGTGATTCTTTAAGCCTTGGACTGTCTCTCTCATCGCAAGCGATAGTGATACTAATGATACAAAGATACATTTGAAACATTATTATTGTTACAATCATTTGGAACACCTAAATGTTTCGAATCAGTGAGTCGACTCAGTAAAGAGTTACACACGCCTAATTGATTCAGTACGCTTCCGGGGTCCTTAAGGATAGTTCGTGTGTTGCTTATTCGCACACGCGCCCTTCGTATTTTTATTGTTGTTATTGTTTTGAGAACATTTTCGTAAATTTCTTGTTTTGTTTGTTGGATACGTTATTATTAGTTGTAGATTAGTTAAGTGTTGTGACAGTTCCTGCGAGATCGGACGCTTTTCTCATTTTTTGTTTGTGATAGGACATTTTATTAGTTAGTGAAGTTAGTGAAAGTGGGTGAGCATACGTTATCATCAGAGTACACCGACATTGTTGATTGAATGCAACCAAAACAGCGCTGCTGGTGTTACGAACATACCGACAGAGGTATATCGTACCTACCTATGACGGTGCTCATATGCATACAGTTGCATGGCGGCCATAACGAAAATTTTAATTAATCAATTGAACATTTGGACAAGACGTGTAGGTTTATTAAATTGAATTATTATTATTGGGCAAGATTACTATAAAGTTTGTGTTGAATTGTTGGTATCATCGCTCCGAGCGTCCTATCCTAATGTCTACGTTTGCAAGTAAGTAGGTACTTACTCGCCGCAGCGGCGGCGGCGACGTTGCCGCTTTTACAGGTCAGTATACTGATATTATTGAGGGTGATTTATTTCGAGCCAATATTTACGGTATTTATTTTGTTTGAAAAATTCAGTTTTTTATTTTTAGTTAAATTGATTATTTTATTACTTAAGGACGCTATCACATTTTTCTACAAATATCAGTGCTTTTCCGGTACCATTTTAACGAATTAGGAGCACAACTCCGAGGATATCTTGGTTTCAAATTAAAGATAATATATTCATCTCCACAATGATTCCATAAAAATTGTATAACCCTATACAACATTTTCACATAAATACGATTTCACCATCACACTAATCGCAAAAAAATGAAAAAAATGGGGTCTGAATAAGTACCAGTACAGCTAAATCCACTGCAAATTTAAACATAAAAATTATAGAAAAATGTTGCTTATATAGTCCTCTATACGAATGGCTAAAAATTTTGTAGCCAAATGAATAAATTTTTAATTTATGAGGAAAATATGAAACGCTGCCAAATTTCTCCATACAATTTCTACTCGCCGTTCGTCATTCCGCGCTCAAACGCGCTCGCGGAAGCACGGGTGTATCGCATGCTGTCGAAAAAAATATTACGTAAAAGGTGAGTGCCCTGTTGTATACTCTGGTTGGACTCGGTCTCGAAAATGTTGATACTTTTTCGGTCCGAAATAAAAGTAAGTACAAGTATTGAAATTTGTTTTAGAAATAAATACATTGTTGTAATTTTTGTATGATAGATGTACATACCATCACGCCTGTGTTCCCCGAAAGGTAAGGCAGAGGTGTACCAATGTACACATTTCGCCGCCACATTTCGCCGGTATGTTTTGGTCCCATGTAATAGGGGGCGAGCCTATTGCCATTAACCCGGCACAAATCCAGACTCCGAGCTGCTACTGGGAATTTCATAGAAAAACCCAATAATACTTTGCTCGACCCGGGGATCGAACCCAGGACCTCTAGCGTAGCAGTCGCGCTTAGGACCACTAGACTAATTAGGCAGTAATGGATGTAGATTACGGATAAATAATGATATTATTATCTATAGTACAAAAAAAATGGCGTAAAAAAATATTTTTGAGACATGCGATACCGTATATACTAATAGTCGATTTTGGTATTTTTGGGGGTGGTGATTACGAGTACGCACGGCTACACATTAAGCTATACAAAACCAGTGTACGCTGGCCTCTTATTGTAAGGAAAGCCTATACAGTGCGAGATCAGCTTAAACTGGTTTTGTATAGGTTGACCTGTAGCCGTGTGTCATTTATGTTTTAATTCAAAATGGCGGGTTTATTTTTTTTATAAAAAATCTATATTTTTATTGATTGTGGAGGTGATGTTTATGAATATACCAATATATCCAATTATTGATTCAAGATGACAGATGTAATGTTTTTGTGATAAATTGACTTAGTTGGTACGGTCGCCAGCACATCAGGTTACCACAAACTGAAAATTTTTTTCACTCGATAGTGAACTTAATCACCAACGCTTAAGGTTTAAAATAATTTGGTAAAATTTGACAGTTTTGTATATCCTGATGTGCTGGCGTTTGTAAATCAAACAGGCGCATGGCTGTAACTTTTGACACCAAATGTGCTTTTTTTTTTTGTGCATTGGCATTGCTAAAATATTGATATTTGTTATTATAGATGTGACTTCGGAAATTTGGACAAAGAGCAAAAAAACTGCACACGTAGCCATAAAAAAAATTAATGAGACTTTATTAGTAGTCAGAAATCTACTCTGGAGTTTTGTTATACCTTATATTAGAAAATATAGTAGGTTTTTTTATGGAGTGGGGAGTGCAGCTTAGATGTCTCCGTAGGTGATGATGACCAAAATGATATTTCACTTGTAAGTTTATTTGATTTTTCTTGGGTACCTACTAATGTTGCCTTTTTGTTTTCAGGAGCAGGAATAGTTCATGGAGATATAGCGTAACAAACATAGAAAAAAAAAAAGAAATAAAACACAGACGAATCGAGAACCTTCTCCTTTTTTGAGTTCGGTTGAAAAAAGGCTGGCCTTCATTTTAATTTTGAACTTCTTTGCAAAAACTTCTTTGCCGTCTGTTAGGACAGATCAACTCAAAGCTTGTAAAATTCACATATCTATGATGTTATTATTGTCTGGACTTTAAAAAAGACCATGGTTCTCTGAGTTTGTTTCGACATTTCTTCTCAGACGTCGTCGGTATTATTAAAAAAAACGATTATTATTTATAAAAAAACGATTATTTGTTAATCTTATTAAAAAAACGATTTTTTAAATCGATTATTATCTTATGAAAAATAAATTTTTATATAATAGATTTTTTTGAGAGAAATAAAAATCGATTTTCAAATAATCGATATTTTTACCGTAAAGTCACATCCCTAGTCGTAGGGAAGAAAATACTGATCTCAGTAAATAATATACTTACAGTTTCCATAAGGGAATGATCATTTTTAAATATCACAACGAAAGTGTGCTAGGTATAAACTCCCAGGCTAATATTTGAAAATATATTGATCCAACAATTTTATTGTCAGCAGATAAGTAGTTACATCTTTTCAAAATGGGGATCGTAGGTTTTCCTTGTAGTAGCAAAATAGTCGTTAGTTTCGTATGAATATGGTAATTAATCCATTTATTTCGGGTACCTACATTATGTACGTAATGAGTGATTGATAAACTATAAAAATAACTGAAAACATCACGCAGATGGTACCTACTAGGGATAATCATGTTTACATGGTTACCAAAATCGATTGCAAACTTATTACTAATTTGACTCAATTAACAACAGTAAAATAAATTAAAAAATAATACCTTCAAGTATCAAGATTAGTTAAGTTACGTATAAAATCGTCCGGACAGCGGTTTCAATGTGTGCGTGCGCGTAATGTTGTTGTGTTGCAAATAAGATACCTAAACTTGAGCAAGTTCAAAATGTGATAGCGTCCTTAAACAGACTAATGATAACTTGGAATGACCGCTGTTTAATTTAATGTGATAACCTAATCTCCACCCGATATAATTATTTATATACAAGCTGGCCCGGCAAACTTCCTTCCTCCTTGAATTACCTTGAGATATACAAGACTTTTTCGTTTTGTTGTATGGTGCTAGAACTAACAACGCTGATGGTTTGCCGACTCGACAACGATATTTATACGACAGATACCGTTTTGTCGATTTATCATCATCATCATCATGTAACTCAATCCAAAGCGGAGCGAAGTTTGCCGGGCCAGCTAGCTGCACCATACTATCATCAAATAATTAATATCCCTTCACGGAGCTGGGAGCTGGGAGCTACACATAACTGAAGCACCAGGTCAACATAAACATAAAAATAACTTTAATTTGAGCGTGAACTTCCATTCTGTTAAGCATTATCTCTGGTTCAAATCGGCACACAACTCGAAGTACCAGATCAAAAAACATGAAAATAACCTGGCGAACTGTTACCAAAGTCGTGCTCAGAGCGGATGAACGACACTCTGGAGTCACACAAACGCTTCAACAACAGACGAAGTCGCATATAAGATGAAAAGAGCTCAAGATTGGACTCCGTGGCTTAAAGAGGCCTACGTCTAGCAGTGGACGAATACGGGGCTACGGGCTGATGATGATGATGAAACGTATAATACGAGGGCTGCACTAAAAGTATCGGGAATGGAATATTTCCACTGTTCCTGTCATATTTAAATCTTTTTAATTGAAAACTTCAAGGTTTTAAAAATCGAATACCATTTATTTATTTTAAAAAAGGTTCTCTGTCTCGTCACAAGGTTTTGTCAAACTTGTTTAGTCGTTGAGAAAATGGAATTGACTCGAGAAAATTCAAGAGCGATGATTTATTATGACTTTCGAAGTGGTTTAACACAAAAACAGTGTGTTGATCGGATACTTTCTGCATTTGGTGATGAAGCCCCATCCAACACCCATTTATCGCTGGTTTGCTGAATTTCAACGTGGACGTATCAAGCTCAGTGATGATCCCCGTCAAGGTGGTCCAAAAACTGCAGTCACCCAAGAAAATGTTGATGTTGTGCGTAAGCTGATTGAGGAAGATCGACATGTGACATACCGCGAAATTCAGGCAACTTGATACCGCATTCGCTCTGTGAAGAGCAAAAAGCGGCTCGCGTTACTTGGTGCGTCAGAACTCTCGAAAGATTCCACGCAGGATCCTCAAATGCTGTATACAACATCGTATCAGGTGACGAACCTGGATATACGCGTACGAACCCGAAACAAAAAACCAGTCACGAGTTTGGGTGTTCGAAAATGAGTTAAAGCCAACAAAAATTGTTCGTTCACGGAGTGTTGCCACAAAAGTGGTGGCCACGTTTGTCTCCAAAACCGGCCATGTTGCGACTATTCCTCTTGAGGGACAAAGAACGGTTAATGCAGAATGGTATGCTAGCATTTTTTTGCCACAGGTCGTTTCTGAACTCCGTAAAGAGAACTGCAACCGCCGCATCATCCTCCATCACGACAATGCGAGTTCTCACACCGCGCACAGAACAAAAGAGTTTTTGGAGCAAGAAAACATAGAATTATTAGACCATCCGCCGTACAGCCCCGACCTAAGCCCTAATGATTTCTATACTTTCCCTAAAATAAAGAATAAATTGCGTGGTAAGAGATTTTCATCACCTGAAGAAGCTGTGGACGCCTACAAAACGGCCATTTTGAAGACCCCAACTTCCGAATGGAATGGTTGCTCAATGACTGGTTCCATCGTATGGAAAAATGTGTCAAATTTAGCGGAGAATACTTCGAAAAGCAATAAATACATTTTTAAATAGTAATGTTGTGTCACTTCCTTGATTCCCGAAATTTTCAGTGCCACCCTCGTAGGTACTTACCGTACAGGTAAATATCGTTGTCGAGTCGGCAAACCGTCCTTGTTGTTCGTTCTTGCACCATACGAAAAAATTTTGTAAATCTCAAGGTGCTTCAATAAAAGGAATCTAACAGGGTGTAACCCAATCTAAGGCAAACTGCCAATACTATAAAAGGATGGACGATGGACAATGTAACATCAACGCTTTTAGGATGTTGTTGCGACTATCTCGTTTTTGCCAGTGTCTCAGAAATGTTTGCGGTTACCCATACCGACGAATTTGACGAATTTATCACAATAAAAAAAACGGTTTCACTTCTGAGGAGGATAAGTAGCACTCCAGTAAACAGTGCAGTAAACAGCATCCTAGGCTACAGCGGGAGATCCTTTCGCTAATAATAAGGCAATTTGTACGGAGGCTCACCTACGTTGCTGTGTCTTGCGTATACTGTTGTTGGGTGATATTCGCACAAATTGCATATATGTTAACCTAACTAACTTTTGAATATTTTTATAATTTGTTACTAATATAAGTATTTTAAGTGTGATACTAACGAACTGGATACTAGTTATCCGAAATAACACGATTTTATTTTTATTTATTATTAATGATGCTAATGTAAATATTCAGACTACGACCTGAAGTCAGGGGTGTACTCGTCGTGGACGGAGTCAGTGTGGCAGGCTATGTGGGCGCGCGTGTTCGTGAGCGCGAGCGGCGCGGGCGCACGGCTGGCGGCCGGCGCGGGCGCAGCGACCACCGCGCTCGCTGCTCTTCTCACCTACTGGCTGCAACGACATGCACACCGCATATTTGCTAACACACCAGTTGAATCCATTGTAAACGATGACGCCGCTTCCGGGTAAATAGTTTTTATATTCTCACCATCAGTTTTTTTACATGAAACTTGGCAGCTATTTATGTATATACTAGCTTCCCGCCCGCAGCTTCGCCCGCGTGGACAACACGATTTTGACTGTTTAGTTTTTTCCAATTCGGGCGGGAAATTGCAAATTATCCTTACATATCTTTCCGTCCGCTTCTTTGCTCGGGTACACCACAAAATTTGCGCAACTTTATTATTTACCGAAATATAAACGCAGCTTATATCCTTTCCCAATAGTACGAGAGCCCACGACCAAAACCATGTCTCATAGCAATACGGCAAAAACCCTATAAAATCGTTAGATTGTATGATTCTGAACCCGACTAGGTGTGTAGTAACGGTCGAAAGTGTAGCAACTGCGTGGGACGCCATTTCTGCTGTGTCAAAAAAAAAGACAGTCGGTATTACAGCAATACGTCTGATAGTGAAAATGTACATAGATTTTATAATTGTATTACGAAAAAGTTTGTTTTCAGACATTTTGCGCGTAGCATATAGCCTGAGCGCATTTTTGAAAATGTCAACAAATTTAGCCGACCTGTATCATAGCAATACGGATAATTTTTTTTTCAACTTTTCGTATTGCTGCCATGATTACCAAATACCTGTTTTCAGACACTTTAAGTGTAGCATATACTCCCAAAAAAATACTTCATGCCAGTTTCCTTTTGTGCGATTTATTTCAGTCCTTCAACTTCAATGTTACGGTTTCGGGTAAATTCTTTGTTAATTATCATCTAATAAATTCAGGGTCGCAACGTATTCATTGGTTTGTAACAGAAAATTCAAGATGCCTCAATACGATTTTTAAATGATATATGAGTATCGAAAAGTTGTCTGATAGAGAGACTAGGTGCTACACTTAATTTGTCTGATATAAATTTTTTGCACATGTGGACAACTTATTTTATCATGTCCAACAATTTTCAGACATTGCTATGATACCGATCGGTAAAATTTGTTAACATTTTCAAAACGGTCTCGAAATTTAATGCGTTCACATTTCCGTCTGAAAATTGTTTTGTTCGCATCAAATAACCAAAATTTACTAATAAAAAAGATTTTCAGACGTATTGCTATGAGACATTTTTTTTGTCTCATTTTTAATTTTTTTAAGTGATTTTACGGGTTTGCGCTACACCACTAACGTCTGAAAAATATGTTTCCGGTATCTCAGAACTATCATTCAACTACAGTCTGCAAATCAGACATATTGCTATGATGCAGTTCGGTAAAATTCTTTGACAATTTTGAAAATTCGGTCGGATCAAACGCTACGCGGAAAATGTCTGATATTGGTATTTTCGAGTTCAGGATAATCGTATATATCGATTTGATGCGGTTTTGGCCGTATTGCTATGAGACAAAAATTTTGGTCGTGGGCTCTCGTACTACAAGGTCTAGTCTACCAAAACCAAATAGTACCAAATAGGTTCTTAAAACTTGGTATTGCTAAAAATTCCAAATTCACTCTTGGTCCAGTCAACCTGACGCAGACTATTTTTGTACCAAATTTCGTCAAAATCCAAACGGACTTTCATCCCCTTTTTCACCCCTATACAGTTTGAAATTTCAAAAACCCCATATCAAATATTGATTTATTTATCCTTTCCCTTTCTTTTCTAATCTATTTTTGTACCAAATTTCATCAAAATCGGTACCGAGGTTGGGCTTCAAAGCGTGCCTTTGTTTGGACTTCCATATATGAACTTTCATCCCCACACAGGTCGATCTTTTTAAAAACGCTGGAACAAATTTTTACTTCTTATCAAGTGCCTAAATTCTAAGTTTCATCGTTTTATGTTCAACAATGATAAACTCCCATACAAATTTTCATCCCTTATTTCAACCCCTTTTTTACAACAAAACGTAGCTTATATCCTTTCCCTAGGTCTAGTCTATTTTTGTTCAAATTTTCATCAAAATCGGTTCCGGGGTTAAACTTGAAAGCGTGACTTTGCTTGGACTTCTAAACGAACTTTTATCCCCTATTTCATCCCCACACAGGTCGAAATTTCAAAAACGCTAGAACAAATATATATTTATTTCTTATCAAGTGCCTTAATATAAAGTTTCATGGTTTTATCTTGAAAAATGACGAACTCCTATACAAACTTACACCCCCCATTTCAACCCCTTCAAAACTATTTTTTGCAATAAAAGCATATGTCCTTTGTCAAGCTGTAGCCTATCCCAGTACCAAATTTCATCAAAATCGGTTGAGTGGTTTAGGCGTGAAAGCGTAACAGACAGACAGAGTTACTTTCGCATTTATAATATTAGTAGGGATTACTTTTTGTAGTATTTTGGCTAGATTACTATTTAGGGTGCCCTAAGTATATTCTAGCCACGATAACGGACCACAGCCTCTCATGATCGTGGCGAATGTTGAGAATCCCTTAGCCGTGACTGGACAAGGGAAGGAAAGTGTGATTTTTAGTTACTAGTCCGACATACCCTGCCGTCTCCCCAACCTACTAGTGTTATAAAAAAAACATATTTTTTATAGTACGGAAAATCCTCATGGATATCAAGACAACTTTCTTCCCTTTAGGTCTTCAAAGTAAATATGTTTTTTACGAAAGCTGAAAGACTTCAGTTTAATACCAGCAGTTATACTATATCAAAAAATATAAATGGCACTTGGTTTTGTTTCAGCATACTGAGGACTGTCAACTGTTGAGAAATCACTGTTAGCGAAATATTTGGAAGACTGTCGCGTGTGTGACGTAATCCTGTGATAGCAGAGGTTTGTTTGTGAGCTCTGGAAGTAGTATTTTACAAAACATTCCACGTTTGATTAGTGAAATAACACCACAAAATATACAAACCTTCTTAACAATTATATAACGTAGGCGTAAATGAAGGTTCGTTCATAGATGTAATTCATTACTTATTTATTTTGCAGTGTTCTTCTGACGCAAAATAAGTTTAATTAAAGTTTTGGGTTTGTGCACGAGTATTGCGTTTTTCTAAAGTATCTATATTAGAAATGTAATACCTCTCCATATTTTGCTAAACGTATAATTTTATAACACGCAATGACCATGCTCGAAATGACAGACAGGAATTATGTATCATAATTATAATTTTAATACATTAAATATTTTTATTGTTCCACATGAATTATACACTGATAATAGGGTAGTTGACTGGTGTTCAATTCATTAAAAGTAACTTATTTTGAAAAATATAATTAAAAATAATAACTTCATAGTGAAAAAATAAAGTTCTAAGATACTGTCAATTTCATAGGAAAACCAAATTTACTTTGCGAACTCAGGACTTCTAGCATAGCAGTTGCGCTAAGGTCCACTAGACAATTTATTTGTGAATTAATTTCAAGTTGGTTTTTGTTGTTCGGCTATACTTATAGTCAAATCTTTTATGAGGCTTTATAATGATAAAAATAATCAGTCAACTTCTATTATTTTGACATCATAATGAAATTCTGTTGACGACCGTGATGAATAAAAGGTGTAAAGAAAACTTACTCTTTTATTTAATTTCATAACTAAAAAGTGTATATATTAAAGATTGCGCAAGACATTTGAAGAAATCTTTGTATAACGTCTGAAACGTAAACTGCTTCCAATATTTATTGACATACTTCACATACAAATTTACAGACGATGTATCAAACATAGTTTCGTTTATGTAATCGTGCTTATTATGTAGGTTGAGACAAGTGCCGACTAACTTAGAACCATGTAATAGTTTTGTTAGCCATAATTTGCTGTACCCCAATAATGTCATATCGGGAATATTTTCAATTTTAAAATTGCACAGTGTACTGGCACATTTCTTCCCAAGATCTTTGTTTTGACCTGATATCTCGTCTAAAGAAAATATGAAAGAAGTACCAACACCTTTGTTAACGGTAAAATTTATAGTAGCATCTGACTTGTTCAGGTTCAGGCCTATGTCAGAATAAAGGGCATACGTGTCGTCGCTAGTTTGTGATGAATTTTCATACTCATAATGTAATTTACTTATTGGAAAATCACTTGATGCTGACTTTGTGTATGTTATTGCGTCAAGTGGCTTGAATGTTTTTCGTTTTTCATTACTTTTATTTAAGATGTTCCAGGTGTCTATAGACGTAGATGTTTGTAAAATATTTCTGTGTTCATAGTTCCAATTAACGGGCCCAGATATTGAATAAAAAGGGTCATCTTCATAGAGTGTGAATGCTCCGTTCTTTAATACAAAGTTAATTTGTATATTAAAATTCCTCGTTGTCTCTGTGATAACAACAAAATAGAGGTTTCTCATAACATTTAAAGTATTAACGTTAACATTGCTTAAAAGTATTCTTAATATGTGTCCTTGAATTATATTCCGGATATACCAGTTTCCTATCCAAAGCGACGGAGTTTTAAATTCATATATAGGAAAGGAATATCGGGACAAATTACACACGGCTGTCAAAGTATCCAAGAGGTTCCTGAATGAATATTTGCACACCGATATTCTAAAACCCATGCATTGCTGTTCTATGGTAATATCAAAAGAGTTTTGTGTCACATTACTAAATAATACAGTTGTATCTCTAGCCTGGTAATCAAAATCCCCGACGAGAAATTCTTTTTTTGCCTTGTATTTATCGACATTAAAGAAATCCTTTAATTTTTTCGAATCAATCACTAATATAATCATGCTCAAGTCAGGGGTATCTTGCAATGTAGAGGTTTTTAAATCTTTTAACAAGCGCTGCATAGTATCGTTTGTATATTCCATGAATATAAGTAATCGATTTACATCCGTCCCGGAGTAGTTGTAGTGACAGTCTTGAGCAGGTGCATTGTTGAAGCCACTGTAATAACATTTATGTTTTGTGTCATATAAATAAATGTTCTTTTTAGATTCTTGTATGTAAGCATCTATGGGGCTGCTATCTTTGGGTGCCTTAATCTTGTAATATCCATCGTATGAAGATATTTTGTTTTGTTTGTAGTATTTTATCGGTCTTCTTAGCCCATCAGTTTGGGTGAGTATATTATATTCTTCAGATTTTGAATAGCTATTAAAATCATAAAACGATCTATTTTTTTTGCGTTTTGTGGTGTTCATATCTCTGTAGTAAGTTTGTTTACGCTGCATGATAAATATCTGCGTTCTTTTCGTTGGTGAAGTTAAGTAGGTATATGTTCGTAATTTATAACGTTATTTCGCACTAAAATAAATAATACATTTGATTAAAATTAAAATTCTATAAAATACTTAAGTATTTAATAATTAAAAATAAGAAGTTTCAGCATCTGAATTGCCTCAAGCAAGACCACATGGAATGGAAATTTAATCTTGAACGTCTTCTTGATCACGTTTTGTGTAGGTCTAGGTCACGGAAGAGATGAATAAGGTTGGAAAGGCCCTAGCTGCTACTTTGTACTAGGACCAGTGTCGCCGCTTTACTCCCACTATTTCAATTCTCAAACATACGCAACATTATCTTTACAAGTTTTTCGCACACAATCAAATCACACACACATAAATCTGTGGGCAGCAATTTGTTCACACACTAGCACCAAGCTCCCGTAGGCATAAGACACACACACAACAAGCATACGCTAGTGCTTGAAAAGCCGATATTTTTTATCGATAAATTCTGTCTGTTATGTATTTTTATATTGAATAGGTAAAAGGGAAACATAAAAATCAAGAACTATTTTTATTTAATATTAATTAATTTAAAAGAAACTATGTCCTTGGAACAAAACGTAATCATTAAGCAATTGGGGAAAACCTAAGGGTGTTACCACACCAATCGATCAATCGTCGATCGATGTAATCGATCGATGGTAGAATGGATTAGTCGATGTCGATCGATAGTTTCTACCACACCAATCGATCGATAGTCGATAGATGCCATCGATCGATGGTAGAATGGAATTGTTAATACATTTCGAAAGAAACTGATGGAATATAGCCGGGGTCAATCGATCTACGTCGACCGATGCTGTCAACCGATGCAATCGACCGGCAATCGATCGATTGGTTAGTCGACCGGTATCCGTCGATCAATTAAAGCTACCACACCAATCGATCAACGTCGATCGATGTCGATCGATGATATCGATCGGCGATCGATCGATTGGTGTGGTAACACCCTAACATAACATAATAGAATTATAACATAACATTATTATAATTAATTGCATAAAAAGTATATCGAATAGAATCAAATATTAATAGTATATAAAATATTAATATTATATACATATAAAATAGTGGGTAGGTATAGTATTTGACTAGACTATATTGAATCTATTCAGTATTAAAATCTAAGTAAAATCAAATAGTCTACATGCTGCTTCATCTTCATTCATTCAATGATTCATACAATATAAAATATGTACATCTAACTAAAAACATACTCTCATCAATTAAATATATGTATACTTATTATTTCAAAAATAATCTTTGTCAAACGTAAATATAGTTGAGAATTCTATCGATGCTTTTATTTAACTACACGGTCACCTCGATATCGATGGATGTACGCCGTGCATCACTCACGGCCAACCCCGGCAAACGACGAACAACGGCCATTGTTGAAGTGTAGAGAACGCAATGCATGCAGTACATTGCAGGCGGACTACGACATCGCGTTGATTAGGCGAGAACACATCGGGCAATGTATTTTATTTGTAACTTGTTGCAATAATTTGATTGATGTTTGGAATTTCATATTGATCAGTATTTTTTTTATGTTTTTACCAATTATTCTGTAAATAAATGCTATTTTTGACTTACCGACGGAAAGATATACCTCCTTGCTATATACTGGAGGTCTGACAATTTGTCTATCACGTAAGAATAACACAACAAGGCGTTTTAAAGCGGAGCTGTGTTCTCTGAAGTAGTCCTAAGCACACTAAACGCGGCGAATGTATGATTCGGGCGAGTTATGATTGTCTAATCGAAACTGTGGCGCGCCTGCCCCGCCCACATGGCCATTCCAACCTTATTTATCTCTTCCGTGGTCTAGGTGCACACGGCTAAAGGTCAACCTATACGAATCCAGTTTAAGCTGGTATCGCATTGTAATGCTTCCCATACAGTAAGAGGCCAGCCTAAACGTGCGTACACACGGCTACACATCAAGCTATACAAAACCAGTTTAGCGGATCTCGCATTGAGACTTTCTATAAAAGAAAAGAGAGGCACGATAAGAGGCCACCGTAAACTGGATAAGTAAGTATAGATCGACGTGTGTATATGAGTACCTAGGTATTTTTTATTAGGAAAATTAATTATGTTTTTTCCACTTACCGATTAGTTATCGTTACCTACCTGAAGTTGATTTTATGAGGGAGCAAACCCAGTTTGGGGCAAAAATATATAAGTAGGTAATTATTTGCGGTAAATGCAGGCTTTCATCGCAAAGAAGTTCATAACTACTTATTTATTTTCGTCTTAATTATAACATCTTTACAGTATCTACCTAATCCTAAATAATTGATGCTATTAGTGAATCTATATTAAAATTATACTTAGTTACGCATACAACTTGTTAGACCAACATGATTGTGTTCGCGTTTCTACGAGATAACAAGCAGCAACATGTCAGCATCTAATGTGAGCAGCAGAACCGACAGCAGTAAACTACAAAACTCGGCCCGACCCAATGTGAACCAGTTAATTTTCGACAAAGTGCCTTCGCTCCCAACGGATATGGTCTAGTTTTTGTTAGCAAACAACCTGCTTTACGAAAGATTAAACCCAATAAAAAATATATTTAGAAAAGCAAATATCTAATCACTAATAAAGATAACCTTTGCGAAGCGTATCTACTTACGATAAAAGAGATTTGATTGATACACCTAATTATATATTTTAATGGAGGTATCATTTGAAGATTTATAACTTCACCATTTAAATGCGAACATATACATTTTTTTTAGTTTACTTGAATAATACTCACATATCGGAAAAGTCTATTTTAAATAGTTGTGGTGTTTGACACAAAAGATTAAAGTCAATATCGTTGAAAATATATAAATGTAAAGAGTATTTACTTATGATTTTATCTATCGGATGCTACGAATAAATAATATCGGATGGATGAATAATGGCCTGGTGCATCCACACATGCCGCCGGCAGTATTTGCCGCCGGCTTTCAGACTGACATGCCGCAAACTTTGTTTCGGGCTTTATTTCGTACCGCGAGCGAACTGCCGCTGCCGCCGAGTACCCGGCGCCATGGCAAGTGCTCGGTTGGGTACCTACCTACTGAGTAACTGCAGCGCTGATATCTATAGGTACTAATTACTAATAATTATTTTTGTTCATCTATTATTTATATCTATATACTTATATTATTTTATTTTAATATTATAAAGGTGAAGAGTTTGTTTGTTTGCTTGAACGTGCTAATCTCAGGAACTACGGGTCCGATTTGAAAAATTCTTTCAGTGTTAGATAACCCATTTATCGAGGAAGGCTATATATCATCACGCTTAGACCAAAAGGAGCGAAGCATAAATGAAACATGTTGCAAAAACGGGAAAAATAGAAATGCAGAAAAGCCGAGAAACCAGGCGGGCGAAGCCGTGAATGGAAAGCTAGTATTATTATTAGTGCGTTTCGCTAAGTAAGTATTTATTGCAAGTTCTGTTTACAACGAGGGCCTATTTTCAGAGGCAGGATTAGTCCTACGAAATACAAAGAAGTCAACGTAGCGCTAATCACCAATTTTATCACCGTATTTTGTGTGTGAGTATACAACGTGTAAGCGCAAGACGTAGATACTGAATCAATTAATAAAATAATTATAATACATACATACATACATACATATTGTCACGCCTGTCTCCCATGGGGGTAGGCAGAGACTATAGATTTCCACTTGCTACGATCCTGGCACACTACTTTCGCTTCATCTACATTCATTAATCTCTTCATGCATGACCGTCGGTTTAGGGTGCTCGGAACCTGGCCTTTTTTAAGAACATCCGCAATTTGGTTGTGGTACGTTCGCCGAGGTCTTCCCCTTCCAACTCGTTCATCCATACTCACCATATATACTTGTTTCGTCAATCTCCGTTCATCCATTCTCTCTACATGACCAAACCATCTTAACATACCTACCTTTCTCAATCCTTGTTACTACATCTTCTTTCACTCCACAACGCTCCCTTATCACACTGTTTCTCACTCTATCTTTTAGCGTAACACCACACATACTGCTCAAAGCTCTCATCTCTACAGAATTTATTCTGCTTTCATGTTTCTTCTGCCATACCCAACTTTCACTACCATACATTAGTGTGTGTAATTATAATACCTGAAAGTTATAGAGAATCGAACCCTGTGTCAAAGAAGTAAGACAATTAATTCACTTTATACTGGCCTCATATTTGAGTGGAAGCCTTTATTGCGAGATTAGCTTAACCTGGAATTGTATAGGTTGATCTATAGCTGTGTGTACCCAGTCGTAAAGCGTTGGCAAGAATGTTTTAAAAATTCTCATTGTTTAACATTTTTGAGCGTAAGTGATCACTGATTAGCATAGAGTATGTAATACCGCCTCATAAAACAATAACTTACCTACACGTGTACGTTTCGTTACAGGTAACACTGGCGATGGCGATACGCAAAAACACAGCTGACACTGGCGTCTGATACGATTTTCGTTGTTGACATTGTGACAGACTGACAGCTGTCATTTAGCATCATGACTTCGCTTTTGATTAGATCGTCGATTTGCATCATTTGCAATGATATAAAGTTCCCGGCCGCAAGAGCATCGCCCATTGCAAAGAATTTTATTAATCGTCTTTTTTATCAAGCTTATTCAGTTACGCCTAAGCAAAACCCTAAGATGGCAGATAGGACATTGCCCCAAATATTTCAGTATGTAGATCAAAATGTGGATTCTTATAAGAAACTTTTAAAGGAAGCGGTTGCAATCCCTTCTGTTTCGTGTGATGCAAAGTACCGCAACGACTGCGTTCGAATGGTCGAGTGGATGCAAGAGAAATTGAAGGAGGTTGGCGCGACTACTGAGCTCCGGGATGTCGGCTTTCAGACTATTAACGGGAAAGAAATTAAATTGCCTCCGGTTTTAGTAGGCGTTTTAGGAAATGTGAGTATAACTATAATCTATTGTTATTTAATATATCTCCTTATTAGTATTTTATTTTATTCTGGAAGTTGTGTCATGCTGTGTTACTAGCGTGGACCTAGTTCCGAATCCTAAAAATATTGTTAGTCCCTTTTGTATTCCTTCATGATATTGACATAGAACATGATGCATGAAAATTAGAATTAAAATTCCCTTTTTAATCTAAGATTTTCAGTGAAATCAGTTGAGCCATTTTGGAGCCTATTTCAGAAAAACTTTCAGATTGACATACATATTTTAAAAACATAATTACAAACATTACAGTTCAATTTGGCATGCATTTTAAATAAATTATTAAATTTCTATTAACATTAACTTTCTTCTGGAAGTCTTTAGGTAACCATTTATAACTTGGCTTCTAGTAATAACATAATTTCCAATTTTCCATTGTATGATAATGAAACCAAAATGAACTGTGCAAAAATGTGTTATCTTAGTAATCCTTAAAGGAATCAGTGTAATAATATCCTGCAATGGCATTATATCCAAGATTAATGTTACACTATCTGTAATGTTGATAATAATAATAGATTATGGTCTCACTGGAAAATACCGTATCTAAAAAAAAATCTATCAAGACTCTATTGAGGACACGGATTCTATCACGGACTCAATGTAGTAGTAGATCCTTGATTTTCTGTCCAACAACCAAATTAACCTTTCAAATTTTGAAATATTTTTTTGAATAGTTTCAGAGATTGCCATATGGTCAACATATGAACAAACTGACAAAATGTGGTCTTTCTTTTTATATTATTAAGTTGATGAATTATGCTTATGATCAGACTTATGTGAAAGGCAGATATTGCAACAATTTGTGGCAGCTTTTCGATAGCATTTACAGGAAATAACATTATTATGGAATATTGTAAAATTTGATTAATTTTTCCTTTGAACAATAAGATTAGTAGAGTAGATGTTATCTGAGATAAGTCTCTGTGGTTGGTGGTGCCTATGGTTAGTAGTAATAGTTCCATTAGTAATTCTAGTACTGCAGGGCTACATTTATGGCTAATTGCCTATCTTCACAAGAGATGACCATGAAGTAGTGTGTTTGCAGATGAAAGCCAACTGTCTATTACTGATGATGTAAAAAATATTCTTTCAATATTAGTCTACTGTTATTTTTAATAATTTATTTTTATACCAGAAAATGGACTCATTTGCTTTCCTAACTTGTAAAGTATAAGTATCAAAATATCAGTCAGGACCCAATAACTTTTAAGAATGCTTTTCATTAATTCGTTTGCAAAATTTAATGGTATGCAAGTATTTGTGAATGTGAAGGTTCTATATCCTTAATTATGATTTAACAACTTCTGATTGTCTTTTGATAAGAATAGCTATTAACAGTCTATTCCAATCAAGGGACAATTAAGGGATGTTGTTGGTCATAATATTTGTAAATGACATATCTAATAAAGCTATAGACTTGTTATTATCATGCTTTATGTATCCTAACTTTTATTACCCAGAATTTATAATGTATTTTCCTTATGTTTTATACTAATTTAAGAAATACGTATTTTAAATTGAAGGACCGTATGAAGAATACTATCTGCATATATGGCCATTTGGATGTTCAGCCTGCATTAAAGTCTGATGGGTGGGACACTGAGCCATTTGAGCTTGTGGAACGCAATGGAAAGCTGTATGGCCGTGGTTCTACTGATGATAAGGGCCCCGTACTTGGCTGGCTTCATGCTATCAATGCATACAAGGGCATTGGTAAAGAGGTATGTTTGTAAAGCTACTTATTTAACTGATAATAGTAGTGTTGTTGGTCAGAGAGTAGCCTTAGGGGCAGATGTTTGTATATTTAAGTTCTAGGTTGATATGAAAGAACTTGTTATAGTTCTTTGTTTTACTTTATGTAATATAACTTTAACAATAGCCATATCTTTCTTATAGACAATGGTAATTTATATTATAATGGTAATTTATATATTAATTTGATGTATAGTATGATGGCTCCTCTGTATAATATTATCTTTTTCTAGTTTAGGTATATATTTTAATTGTTATTATTGTGAGAATAAACTGAATTTGTTTATAGCTGCCTGTCAATTTGAAGTTTGTCTTTGAATGTATGGAAGAATCTGGCTCAGAGGGCCTTGATGCTCTTCTTATAGAGAAATTAAAGCCGGAGGGATTTTTCAAAAATGTGGATTATGTGTGTATATCAGACAACTACTGGTTGGGCACCACTAAGCCATGCATTACATATGGCTTGCGTGGTATCAGCTACTACTTCTTGGAGATTGAGTGTGCTAAAATGGATTTACATAGTGGTGTCTATGGTGGAACTGTCCATGAAGGTAGGATTTTGCTACTCTCATTATCAAACCAAGGGACATCAGAGAATAACTTTATAATGTTTTTTTTAATTACAATATGTATTATTTATATTTATGACTTAAATAGTTCCTTGCATCTTCCCAAGAAAAGGAGGTGTCATATATACCTACATATAAAAACAGTAATGTTTATTATGGCAATTGGCAAGCAAGCTGGCGCCCTATATCGGTTATACATCTCTTCCCTACTATTCCTACTAATATATCCCTACTAATATTATAAATGCGAAAGTAACTCTGTCTGTCTGTCTGTCTGTTTCGCTTTCACGCCTCAACCACTCAACCGATTTTGATGAAATTTGGTACTGGGATAGACTAAAGCTTGAGAAAGGGCATAGGCTACCATTTATTGCAAAAAATAGTTTTGAAGGGGTTGAAATAGGGGGTGAAAGTATGTATGGGAGTTCGTCATTTTTCAAGATAAAACCATGAAACTTTATATTAAGGCACTTGATAAGAAATAAATAAATATTTGTTCTAGCGTTTTTGAAATTTCTGAATGAGGATGAAATAGAGGATGAAACTTCATATGGAAGTCCAAACAAAGTCACGCAAAATTAGGTACAAAAATAGACTAGACCTTGGGAAGAGATTATAAGATGCGTTTATATTTCGGTAAATAATAAAGTTGGGCAAATTTTGTGGTGTACCCGAGCAAAGAAGCGTACGGAAATATATGTAAGGATAATTTGCAATTTCCCGCCAGAATTGGAAAAAACTAAACAGTCAAAATCGTGTTGTCCACGCGGGCGAAGCTACGGGCGGAAAGCTAGTATTTCTATAATTTGTCTGATTTGTTGCATAACAAATTAACCTTATTTGATAACCTTCCTATCCATTATAAAACCCATAGCCTATTGTCTCTAGCTAATGGCAGTGTTGTGATAGGTCATATCTCAGACTAGTAAAATAGGGGTCATATGTTAAATATAAAGTATAGTCCATGATCCATATTAATGATTATTGCATAGTAGGTACTTTTATGTAATAAGTTGAACCACAACAATAGCTAATGTTGCATAAGTATTAACACGTCAAAATAATGCTTCATAAAACTGATAAATAATTAATCCTTTCATGGTAATTTTATCTACATAATGATTTTGATAAACGCAATGTAGCCGTACTTACATATTACGAAAGTTTGTTACTAAGGAATTTGGTACTATCGGCGCCTTACTTATCTATCATAATTAAAAGATTTCAAAATCTATCTATTACCGAACAAAATATTTTTTCATTTATTTTTACTGACTACAAAAAGGAGGCGGTTTCAGTTTGTCTATATTTTTATTATGTTAGTTCGCGCAACTTTACGACTTCTAAATTTCTTTATGAAGTTAAAAAAGTGTCTAAAGTTAAGTTCTATGTAGGTACAAATACTGAATTGAAATAAGTAAGTGCATTCACAGTTAACTTTGGATTCAAAGTTCATAGGCAAAGACTTGCTTCGTAGTACCTTAGTGTGTTGTAAAGACACTTATCTATTAATCTCCAGGCCATCGCAATAGATCACGTATTTACAACAATATTTTTTTATTGAATAATAAGCCAATTACGACTGTATCAATTGAGAACGATTGTTTAATTTACAGCAATGACCGATCTGATTTATATGATGAACCAGCTTGTGGATAAGAATGGCAAAATATGTATCACCGGTATCTACGATTCGGTAGCGCCGTTGACGGAGAGTGAGAAGAAACTGTACACAAATATTGATTTTGATACAGAAAGCTACAAGTATGACAATTTATATTTATTTCTTACTTGTTTAGTAAAATAATTAGTATTTACTTCTGCCTCATTAATATGGTAGTCATCAGCGAAACTGCTACGCTAGAGGTCCTGGTAGAATTCACAGGTGAGCAAAAGAGTTTTTCTATGAAATTCTCAGTAGCAGCTCTGAGGTTGGATTTGTGCTCAGTTAATAGGCAATGGGCTCCCCCCTATTACATGGGACCTTAACATATCGGGGAACTGTGGTTGTATGTACCTAAGTAAATTAACATTTGTATATTAACCTAACCTTTTGCGGGAGTAGTAAAATCAGAGGGACACAGTGTTGATCTAAAATCAATCGATCCTAGTCTTTTGAATCGCAAAGAGTCGTAAGCACACATAACACGCAACAAGCCTATAACAAAGCGTGCCTAATACATGTACTCGTGATCGTCTCGCCTTGGGATAAAAAGAATCGGCAGAAATCTCAATTTACACCACTGTCTGCTATCAATAAGGATTTTTAAGCAAACGTTGCAGTACTCGGTTTTGAATACATTATAGTTGAATTCGCAGTTACTGGTCCTCGCGGTTCATACAATTTGCTAAA
The DNA here is from genome assembly GCA_958496365.1 of Subacronicta megacephala. NCBI lineage: Eukaryota > Metazoa > Arthropoda > Insecta > Lepidoptera > Noctuidae > Subacronicta > Subacronicta megacephala. The sequence continues at coordinate 8,962,642 of OY292516.1, read as the reverse complement.
ACAAAAAAATATATAACTTGATTCCCAGAGCGAGACGATCCGCCTTAATGAAGTCCACAGAACTGAATTGAGGTAGCAGTAATTAATGCTATTCATTTTATATATCACTGTCCTTCCTCAGCCTTTATCATCCTTTCACAGCCAAAGCATGATATCAATACAACTTTATAGCGCATGTCAGACATCTACGCTTGTTCATAGGTATAGTGAGTCAATATAATTATCACTTTGTTTGCGATATCGCGGTCTTTGAACTCTATCTACACTGTTTTGATTACCATTTGTACAAACAATGTAAACATGTGAGTAACGGATCGCGGTATTGCGATTTTAATTATTGAAAGTTAATTCAACAGTGACAAATTTAGATTGCTTCTATTTTAGATACCTAGTTTTTGTTTGCATTCGTTGAGTTTCTTAACTATTCATACGAAAAAATATAATTTAATTGTCTGTTTGTAATGTCAAAATAACAGCTTTTTACAAAATGCATAAGTATATGAATAATATAGGTACTTTAACAAAAATGTTGTCAGATTATGCATCATGAAATTCTGACAGACATCTAGGGGTAACTAGGGTATTTACCATCACGCGACGACCCATAAGTTAAAGGCTTATAAACAGGTAAGTAGTTCATAAAGAAATCTAATACCATAGAAAATTTTCAGCCATGTTCTATATTGCTTGAAATGTTGTGGTCGTCCTTGAAGAACAATACTAAACATAAAATAACATACTATCACGCCTGTTACTCGAAGCGTAAGGCAGAGGTGTAATAAAGTACACATTCGCTGGTAAGTTTAGGTCCGATGTAATAGGGGGCGATCCTATTGCACTTATTAACCGAGCACAAACTCCTAGCTGCTATTGAGAGTTGTATAAAAAACTAAGAACATTTAGGTCAACCAGGGAATCGGACCCATGGGACCTCTAGCGTAGTAGTCGCGTTGATGTACACTACACCAATGAGGGAGTGGAGTACAATTAATAATCGTCACATCGTATTTACGGTGGCCAGCACATCAAGTTACCACAAAATGTCAAATTTACTCAGTGAATTTCGAACTTAATCTTTAACATTTTAAGGTTTAAAATCATTTGGAGGAATTCGACAGTTTTGTATAACCTGATGTGCTCGCGACTGTACATCACGATCATCGTCATCGGTTTGTACATAATATAGTTATGATGCTTTCGAAAAATATATAAAGATGTAATAATGTTCGTCGTAATATAATGACGTATATCAATAAAATAATAGTTACTAATACTGTTACCAATTATGATTTTTATAGGCAGTCCATAGGAGCTCCTAAATTAGCCCACAATGGTGACAAGGAACAGATACTGATGCACCGCTGGAGATATCCCAGCCTTTCACTTCACGGCATTGAAGGTACAAAAGGTTTATTCGACGGTCACATACTAATTTAATTATTGCATTGAATATTTTATTAAAATACCTTTTCAGGTGCTGCTTTTCAACCCGGAGCGAAGACTGTAATTCCAGGAAAGGTTATTGGAAAGTTCTCAATTAGAATTGTGCCGAACCAAGAGCCTGCAGAAGTAGAAAAACTTGTGTTTGACTTTGTCAACAAGAAGGTATCAGGCCAATGAGTTTACAATTCAATGTTTTTTTTGTAAATGCTCTTTTATCTGAAGAACAACACGATACTTTTCGATAGAGATTCTCAGCAATACCTTCAGATATTACTTTAGTGCTACGTTCTTGACAGGAATGCGTGTGGTAACACAGCATGCCACTATCTCAGGCCAGTCACTGGTCGGAATCAACTTACTCTGCTTTAAATAACTTGTATTAGAATTATAGGACTGTGATTATTTACACAATGCTTTGAATTGTTGCAATTGAATACATCATATATAATAAATTGAAAAATAAAGACAAACAACCAAAAGTGAGTCAGAGGCTTTACCACAACAATGCGCATGCTATTTTCATAATTTTATTACATACGATGTAAATATAAAATGGAATAAGAATCGAAAAAGGTCCTGTAAAAATCGGAGAAGTTATAAAAGTAAAATTGCCTTACCTTTATTTTTCCTCTAAGCTTTATTTTTGTGTAAGTAATCATAATTATTTTGAAGAAATCTGCAGGAACATATATTTTTAACATAAGATTAATATATGACACGACATCAAATTTTATAAAAGTAGTTTGATTTAAAGACGTTATATTAGCGCAAGAGTATAAAGTTATAAATTATTTTTATTTATTCACAGTGGCAGGAAAGAGGATCTCCAAACAAAATGCGTATCACAGCCCAGAGTGGTCGTGCATGGACTGAAAACCCCGATCACCCTCACTACCAAGCTGCCGCGCGCGCTACAAAACTCATCTATCAAGTAACAAATAATCTCTTACTATTAAACGTTCATTAGCTTAGCGATAGCTGAAGTGGTTTTAAGTTAAAAGAGAATTAGTAACCGTGGAATAAGGACCGAAGGACGTTATTTTTGACTGGTGAAGCAAACAATGTGATTATTTTCTCAGTCAACACTTTCTACTTACAATAGAACGTAAGGTTAATCATGGTTGTTACTTGTAGACGGATCCGGACATGTCCCGCGAGGGCGGGTCCATCCCGGTGACGATCACGCTGCAGGAGGCGAGTGGACGCAACGTGTTGCTGCTGCCGATGGGCGCCGGCGATGACATGGCACACTCGCAGAACGAGAAGATCAACGTACGCAACTATATCGAAGGAGTGAGTACCTACTTATTATAATGTGCAATATAGTATAGAATAGCGGCAGAACTAAACACACCGCTATGAACTGCCATGTTATTATACCGGGCACTTTGTCAGGACTAAGCCGAAAGCATACTATTATAAGTAATCAATAGAAGAAGGATAGGGTGTTGCAGTAGTATTTTACATGGAACTGACAAGCTTAACGCAGGCATGTCATATGGGTATTGGGTATCGAATATTTGGGATAGTTATTCCCTAAAGCATTAGCTTTAATATCCTGTGTTAATGATATATTATAATTACACGTATGTAGATAGTAGACAGTATGAGCTGTCTATGTCGAGGTATGAGCTCGATCCTACGTTACAGGCACAGTTATCGCTAGGAGCTAGTTTATCGCAATTAATATTTTGCTCAGATAACTAGATTCTTTGTGCGACTGCTACGTTGAGGTCATAGGTTTCATTCCCAGTTCGATTGTTAAGAAATATATTTTATAAAATGTTTACTAAAGCCAAACACGTATGAATCTCGTAGGTATTGTTCAACTCAAGGCAGGGATAACGTTTTATTTTATCCGAAATGTTTACAGTACAAATTATGTCACCCTTATAGAACAATACGGAGATGCTTACCTATTATAGGTAATATCACATCATTGATAAATCGATCTGTACTTATATAAACACGTTGTGGATACGTCATAATTTTCAACCTGCCACGGAAATGTAGGTAGCTACAATGTTTATGTCTTTATTAACCTAGCTTGATTCAATTTGTACAATATCGTTAAAAATACAACAGCGTAAAAACCCAATCTTTTTCCGTCAGAGCCTTCGTGAGTCTTATCACGCATTTCAAAATGAATATACCTAAATAACAACTGATCATCCAGTTAAGATAAATCCAGTTAAAAACATTCGTTTTGTACTACCCTGAATGAACGACGCGCCCATTCGGGCAGATAATTCCTTTACTAAGGTTCAATAGGCAGGTATTTTCGTTTGGTAACACATTTTCGAATATCTAGTTCAGTTTAGTTCACTACTATAAACAAACGGAAAACTATTTTCAACTACATTTACACGTTAAAAAAAATTATAATCATGTTTTACCTGCGTTTTCGGAGCACTGACAGTGTATGCTTTAAATCAGGAACATAAGAACTTTTTTAAGAGGGTTTTCCTCGCAAGGTTCTGTCTGCTTTGTATCAGTACACAACTGTTTCATACTTCACAAGTATTATGGTAATTTTGCTCTTGTTTTTTGTTTACATTGAATTGGTATAGTTTTTATGCAGTGTATTCAGATTCCGGTCTTGAGTTGGGCATGGCATCAATCATGTGGGATTTTTTCTACTTGTATTGAGTACAAAACTCGGTATTTGCAGTTCTTAGAAACGATATTTTACCTTACTTTCACCGATCTATTTTTATGATGAGATACCCGTTCCTAGATTTGATCTTTTCAGGCAAAGCTCAGCACGAATAATTTATAATTACAAGTCACTAACAAACCTTCTTCTTTTAATAAAACTGTTGTTTTGCGAAGTGGCTGCAGGAATTATTCGATTGAGGATATCTTTAAAAAACTGCATTTTTTTAATACTTTAGGTTCTTGAGATATTGAGCTAGAGGCTAGGCTAGAACTAGAGTACCGTTATAAACAACTGTTAAAAAAACAATAACTTTATGTATTTTTTTTGTTACAGATAAAGTTGTTTGCGGCTTATTTCTATGAAGTTAGCAAGCTCTCAAAGTAAAATATTCAGTGAGTATTGTAGGAGGAGCAGTATTTTCCGAAGGGATTGTCTACATTCCTACCGTAAAGTACAGATTGCATAATATAATCTGGCATAATAATACTTTAACGAATTACAGTGGTGCATTACTCGTTCACTTTAACTTGTGTATCTTTATTTTACATGTTTTTACATATCAGAATGTAATATTTTAGGTTATGAAATACGAGTTAAGTTTCACGTTGTATGTATAATTTACTATTAATGGGTTTATTTTAATTTTATTTGTACCATGTATAATATTCAGCATAATAAATATTTTCTTATATTTATTAATATTATGTGATTTTTATTTCACTTTGATTATGCCACAGAGGTATAGACTACAGAAATTCCGATCATGCAACGACAAAGTAAATTAACACTGCTTACAATAATAATAATTATTATCATCATCAGTCATAAATACAGATCCATGAACGTCCACCGATGAGTCACGTTTTCAAGGTCAGGTATTAGTTGCTCTTAGTATTGAAGCAGTATGTTCAGTGGTAATAACTAAACTAACGTGATAATAAACAACCTTTATGAAATTGTTGGTACACGGAGCTGAGAAGAAACAGTTTATGAACAACTTGCTTCTGAGATTCCGAACGATCCGGGATAGTAGGGAGTGGGGCGGCGGCAATCTTTTGTAGGCCTATGGCAGCCAACGTATCAAATCCGCCTCTGAACCAGAAGTAAGAGGTAGGAATTCAAGTGGGTAAATACCCTTTCGAGCTCCAAGCTCGCACATTCATACGGTGCACAGAAAAATGGTTTAAATGATTTAAGGCGTTCTGTTATTTCTGCCTACCCCTAGAAAAAGTGTAAGAGTATGTAGTAGGACATATATACATACACTTTTTTTACCCGACTAGAAATTTAGAAAAGGAGGAGGTTACTACATTCGTCTGTATATATATTTTTTTTCTATGTATGTTCACCGATTTCTCCGTCAGTTGCGGACCGATTATGAAAATTATTTTTTTGGTTTGAAAGTATATACTCTCGAGGTGGTCCCATTGTCAGCAAATTAGGATCTGATGATTGGATCCTGGAGAAATCAAGGGGAACTCTTCAAATATTATAGGCAAATCTATATATTTTTTTAAATTTATTGAAGTAACTCGTGCATTTTCTCTCGGAAAGCATCATTTGGTCAAGTGGAACTGTTGATGGAGACCACGACCACCACCCCAAACAGTGCGACCGATTTGGAAAATTATTTTTTGGGAGTCCCGTGAATTTGCTCTTGGGAAGTTTCATTTGGTGAAGTGAAGCTGATGATGAAGACCACCGCTGCACTGCAACTCCTCAGTGATAGGTATTTTAGGGATTTGAATTTGATTATTTTAATATATGTAAGTATTTGAATTTTATGCTCGTCACAATGCATATGATGAAGTACCAGGAGAACTCCTCAATAAGCAACGACCCTGCATTGGGAAAAGCAATATTTTGTAAAAGGCAATGAGCGGTTGACATTAGGTGATTGTAACTGAGGTAAATTAAAAACCAACCCACTGAAAAACGAGAAAATATAAGGCATTTTACTTATTTGAAAGTGTATGCTGTGAGGTGGTCTCATTCAAATCTGTTGAAGATGTGATCACAAAAAATTTTGAAATAAAATAATTTTTAATAAAAAAGTATAACCGCCTTTAAAAAATAAATGGTTTTTAGTTTGAGTGGATCTTTTGTTTTCGCCACCGACTTCCGAAACTGTGTTACACATACCTAACATTATTTTTATTATTTTTTAAAGGCGGTTTTACTTTTTTATAAATTATTTTATATCATTATTCCTTTAAATTAAAAAAAATATCCCGCCATTTATTTATTAAGTATATATATTTCGGAATGAATTAAGTATTAGTAGGTAAAGCTTAGGTATTTCATTCTTTGGCGTTTTTTACGTAGATACCTACCTTCACTACATAGTATAAAACAAAGTCGCTTTCTCTGTCCCTATGTCCCTTTGTATGCTTAAATCTTTGAAACTACGCAACGGATTTTGATGCGGTTTTTTTTAATAGATAGAGTGATTCAAGAGGAAGGTTTATATGTATAATACATACATATTTTAGTATAGAAAAGCCGAGAAACTACGCGGGCGAAGCCGTGGGCGGGAAGCTAGTTATTTAATATAACAGTACCTACTTACAAAAATGGTGTCCCTAAAAAACAAAATTTGAGGCATCAAGAATTGAATCGCTATGATACTGTTTGGTTCAAAAGAATTTAGAAGAAAAGAGGGTTAAAGATAAGAGTAATAAATAATCCAATAGAAAGTTCCAAACTAGGTATTTGGGATTTTGTCCATCGTTCTATTGTTGTCAGATGAAGGCGGGGATGACCATTCAAAAGTAGTTACGTATCGCACCCAATCCGAGTCCGAGTAGGTTAATGGAACATTTCGCAGCTGAGTCCATGAGTTTCTTCCGAAATATTACCTAGTCAGAATTTTAACATAAATAAATGAGATGGCTAACCGTCTTTTATATGTTAAGTACGACTTTTGAAACTTTGAGATAAATCGATGTTGTGTTATCCCTTATGGATAGGTAGGTATAAAATCATTTTAACATGTATAGGTAGGGACAAACGATTCTGTCAAATGAGCTTTTATTTTGCATGTCAGGTAAATAATTGTTTTAGTACCTACTTATGTACAGTTTTGGTAAACTAGGCTCAAACATACGCCGATAAACGCTACGACCACTGCAGACATTATTGACACTCAAAGCCTTACAGTTATGTGACCAACACAGTTAACGGTTACGCGCAACGATTAATTTATCTGAGATTACATCTCATTTAGCACGCTTTTGATCCGATGTGTATTGTGTGGGCGATTTAATAAAAATTATATTCTTTAAACTTTACCTCCCGTTGACATTGGTCTGTACGCTAACGCTACCAGTTTCCAATACTAACATAAAAGAGGATGGCAACCGGCCCTCATTCACTCAGTCTGTCTCCGGGTCTCGCTACAGTGCAACGTTACGCTCCGCATGGTATTTAATACACAAAAGTAGCATGCATTCAACTATTTGAAAAATAAATTAACAGCACTATTATAGTGAGGCGTCTTAGTTATAGTTATAAGATAATTATATTCTTAAATTTAACCAAAAAATTATTGAACGAGCATCATACACAAAAAGGACATAAGCTCGGTGAGTTGTTTGTTTTATATCATTTTTAGTTGTTTCTTGTTGGTAGTATTGAGCGCTGCACTCATTTAATATAATTTTTGCTTTTAGGTACTAAGCAGGCATATGTTTTCTTGACAAAATAGTATGACAGCGTATCTACGCTGTCATACTAGTGTAGGGACACTGCTGACGCATTACATTTACACTGTACTAGCTTAGCGACTTAGCGCAGCGCGGCAGTCGTCTCCCCGCACCCAATCAGTTAGGTCATTAGTAATAATGTAGTCAATAAGTATATGTATTAAATCTGGTACCAGTAAAGTATTATATATAATGTGACGACCTTCATTCCACAACCACCTCAATACGAACCCCTACATTGGTGACCCGCGACATTTGAACACGCAACTTTCGGAGATGATACCGGACATCGGAGTACGAGCACGCGGACAGCGTGGCAAAAGCGCGCATGGGCAGCGTGGCAACAGAGGACGCACAAAGAGGTAACCGGAGCACGCAATATGGGAGGCGACTCGCTCTTTTCACGCTGGGGTCAAAAGAGCTGAAGACCTAACTGCACCATCAAGCATTATTCAAGGTAAACAGGCACGGGCACAGTGATCATCATAGTCTCGGGAGGACGCTCTGCAGGAGTTAGCACACGTCGTGGAGGTGTAACGCGGTCATTCGCGGCACATAACGACGATTCTGGCCTCTGGAGGACACGGGATACGGCGGCGACACTACAGGACAGTGTGCGCGTCGTATGCAACGCATCACGCTTGGAGGCGTCGACAGAACTCCGCTCCAGGTGGTGGAAGGCGCAACCTGTCATTCCATGGACACGGCCAGGGAAGAGCATACCCATGAGGATATTGGCGGACGGCAACTGACAGAGGATCGAATCAACGTAGATATATTTGCATCATCGTACGAGCAGCTTTTAATCAGCGTCATACGGAGAGCATAGTGAAACGTGAATGTGTAGTGATTTAATTATAAAAGTGTCAGTCTTAGAAATAATACAGTGCCCTGCTGTTAATTTGTTAATTTTAGAGTCGCATTATATTGTAACTATTTAGTCCACACAGTAACCCATTGTATTGTATTTTTGTTAAGCTTGCATTATGAGAATTGCGCTCAGGAAACATGATATCTTGTTTATAAGTAACACCTTGTTATGAATTCCTTTTAACGAGTCAGATTGTAACTATATGTAATTGATTAGGATATTTGGATTGAATTTTAAAAAATGTACAATTTTTTTGTAAAAGGGGGGAATATTGTAGGGACACTGCTGACGCATTACATTTACACTGTACTAGCTTAGCGACTTAGCGCAGCGCGGCAGTCGTCTCCCCGCACCCAATCAGTTTGGTCGTTAGTAGTAATGTAGTTAAGTAATGTATGTATTCATATCTGGTACCAGGCAGTAAAGTATTATATATTATTATGTATAATGTCACGACCTTCATTCAACAACCACTTCACCACAAACCCCTAAACTAGTATCTACTAGGTACCCTATATTTTCAGTTTTCCATGATTATTTCACATCGTTCTTAAGTAATCAAACAGACAAGTTCTCAAAGAATATTGTGTAACTGTACTACAGATTGTGTTGTGTGTGTTGTATCAACACAATACAGGTCCGTCACCGCCTGCCAGAATTATCATGCACGCTTTCTAATTTACTGTGACGAATTTTCGCAACAGTACGCGCACATAAACATCCATGTCGCTTTAATTCGTTGCACATTACTAGATACACACCTGTTTAAGGCTGATTAATCGAAATGACGTATTTGGATCTAATAATTACCTATTATATAGTTGAATAAACTAGGCAGATAGAGAAGAGATGACAAGCTCTTTGAATTCGATGTGCTCTTCTTTATTGATGTTCTGCGTATAAGGCTTTCCGGTTTCTTAATTAAAAAATTTGGTAACCAATCTGACTATCACTACAAATCACACATAATACAAGATAAAAAATAAACTCATTTGGTAAAGAATAAATTTGGACATGTGTGAAAACGAACTTTATTGTTATGTAAGTATGTCAAGGGTTATACCTACCTACCTACATCGTCTGGTAGCATAACAGCCTATAAATGGAGCTTGCGTTGCTCACCTACCTTTAAAGTCTCAAATATCATGATACTAACGAATTAAAACGTTCAGCAGGCAAATTCTGCTTATTTACGTCACATATCTATCGATTGATTCACATTTGTTGATTTTCAGTCACGTTGCCTGCGTATAGATAGTTTGAAATGACGAGTTTGTTGGAAGTAGAATAGTTATTCAGTTACTACTACTAGTTACCTACTTCTTGGAAATGTTACTTCTAACGTGTGGATTTCTAATTGGTGAAGAACCAATATTTAGAAATAAAAAAAATTGTATTTATTCACCTGAATGGGTTCTAGGGGGGCGTATCAACATATAATATGCATCACATTGTAAGTTAAACCTCCAGCAATAGATACAACGGTGAAAATAGTATCCAATTTGTGCAGTAGTTTTTGCTTATATCGATAATTGTTTTAGCTTCTGTAGCTCTTAAAAACCCCTTATATTATATTTCTTAAATATCTCCTAGTAAAGGACATCGGCCAGTGACCTACAACTTTATTGTATTAGTAAGTAGGTAGGTATGACAATAATAATCTCATTATTGTCCCTCTGCTGGTCACGGGCCTTCCCCCAGTTTTCATTAACTGTTACCTACAGCATTAAAGGTAAATGGGCATCTAGGGGCCAAAGTGGCCTGAAAATAAAGAATTTATTATTATTATAATGTTGTCTGAGAGAATGTATTTCTTCCTCAATTCGAAGTCTCGGTTGCACCCCTTAGTTCGATATCGGACCAATCACGCTCGCAGCGTACCGGTCAGCACTTTAGTAGAACTGTTTCCGTAGTTCTACGGAAGTTGCTTACCTAGTTAATTTTTATCAAACGAGCCTATTGCTCATGAATAAATGAACAATAGTAGAATTTACCAATTTCTAATACATACAATAGGATATAATCTATAGGACGTAAAAGCGACACTGTAGAGCCGGGTTCCCTTTCATGCCCAGGCGTATAAAAGAAAATTCCAGCGAAGCCAACAAAGGTTTATTGTACCTAGATGAATAGGTAGATGACATCAGTTGAAGAACACTCGTGAAACTGAATAGAAAGTTTTTGTCAGCTCTATACAATGGGGGTAAACACTAAAGATCATATCACACAGAATGGTAAATAATAAATGGAAATTTGTTTTCTATATTTTTTAAAATTTCTTATTTAGATTATTTTTGTAGTCAGGTATTGAACAAAATTTGAGTTGCGGAGGTCTGATGACATTGATGAATGTCGCTGCGTGTAAAATGGCGATATTCATATCACCTATGTAACAGATTCCTTGAGGATCTGACCCCTCTGCTCCTTCCTTCTAATATTTTGGCGTTTCGAGAACCTATTCGCCGAGCGATCGCCTTATGTGCCACAGGTTCTGTTTTTGATACTCGTAGATTATCAGTAGTTTTGCCGGGTCTGGGTGTATGTGTATGTGAAAACTTCTGTTTATAAACGTTGAAACCTAATGAGGGACAACGCTTTAAAAAAATACAGGGTAATTATTTATTTAACATAAGAACTTTCTTATTTATTTTATCGTGTGGAATCCGGGTGTTTCGTTTCGCAACTTTGAGCTGGGGCCACATGAGCGTATCCTTACGTTTGTACTTTGTAGCTAAATTTCTTAATAGATTGTTTGTATTAGGTTTAATCTTTAGCAGATAAATACTTACTTTGCATCGATGTTTCTTTATCTTCATTGTTATTCCGGCAGCGTGCCGTTCTGTTCGAGGTTCTTATTCAACCGTTAACTTAATGCTTTTGAAAAATTTACCAAACGCAACGAGGTCGTAAGAAACATTCGTGATGTTGTCAAGGAAGGCATAAGAATATTTCTGTTTAAAAGCCTTAAATATTTTTTTGTTTTATAGCAGAAATCTTCCGCGAGTATTTAGATTAGCCTACATTTTAAAATCACAAATTACCCTAAGAATCTTTGCAGTTTCATTACATGCTTGAGTAAGTAGCACTTTAATGCAGTAAGTATCTATGCAGTGATATAAAGGTTGTTTTTATGTCCACAGTTTCAGTGTCTCAAACAAGAGGTGCGATCAATCAAATAGGTACCTATTTGATATTGTAACGTGAAAGCTAAATCTGTTTTATGTTATGCTAACGCTTAGCACATTTTATTGTACGCAATAAAAAAGCCGCTTTTCAATTCGCAAAGTTCACTTTACCTCAAATAAAGCCGTTAGTACCTACATCGAGCAATACGCGATGCGAATACGCAGATTGAGTCTGACGTGTGCTAGGAAACGCAGTTTTATATTACACACAGTTCAAATGAAATTAGTTTTGCTAAAATACTCGTAAAATAATAAATAATAAGATCAATTTACTGTATGAGTCTTCAAAAGTCGGGATTGAAGATAATCTGGAAATCTTATAAAGGAAGTTTGTGTTATGGAAATATGGGAGAAACCAGTGATGTTGTGAAATTTCGAGCCATCATTTGTTTATAAAAGGTGTATTTCACTGATTTACATTGTATTTGAACAATGTAAATCAGTGAAATACACCTTTTATAAACAAATGATGGCTCTACAAACTTTTTTGTTGGCTGCTGGCTTGGTGCTATGTACAGTCGCCAGCACATCAGGTTAAACAAAACTGTCAGATTTCTCCATATGATTTAAAACCTTAAAATGTTATAGATTAAGTTCAAAATCGACTGAGAAAATTAGACATTTTGTGGTAACCTGATTCACAATTCAAATAACAATTGTTATTGAACAATTTTAATATGTAGAATATATCTTAAGTTAATCTACCGTGGACGACTTTAAAGAGACTAGATTTTGACTGCGTTTTCACTCGCATCTCAGACGACTTTTTGAAACAATCGTCCGTCAGCTTATTGGTAACATAGTGTGAATATGCCAGGTAATATGCCAGGGATCGCTGGCATATTACGCATTGTATATATTTGAATAATTCACTATATTTATCATAACGGATAAGGGCAATTAACCGATACTTACTTAGGTAAAATTATGTCAGAACAAATATTATTCTTGTGACGCAACCAAGCAAAGATGCGGAAAATATTGTAGTATCTTTCTAGAGATATAAATATCATTTTTGTTTTGCTGTAGCTGATATATCTAATAATCATTATTTTATCTTACTTTTTGCTTATACTGACTCGTTGAATTAATTAGTTTTACACATCGCTTTTGGGCCTATTGATTATCACTTGACACTTGTTTATTTAAGAAGGGAAACCTACAAAAGGCGATCGATTTTTGGGGATTAGGCCGGAGAGTATGGGATACCCACTAAAACACTGTCACCCGCTATGTGCTGATAGTGGAAACCGGAGTTTGGTTGCCACTATCAGTACATTGAAGCATGGACCATCGCAGAACCCCCCACTAATAAAAATGGCAAAAAGATTAATTATAGGTGATCAGAACGCCAAAGAAATGCTTTGCTTTTTGGCAAAACTCCTGGAGTTACACAACACAACTCCGTTATGCGTATTGCGCCTGCATGAGTTCAGTTAAGTCGTGTAATTGTTTTATTTTACTAAGAATGCAGATGGAAAACTAAATTTTCTTAATAACCTACCACCTTATCTCATGTCTTGTTATTAGAGGTAACCGTTTCACAATGTTGTAGATATGTATTTTATTTTAAGTATCAAATCAGTTGCATGCTTGTATGGTATATATAAATTATTATGATAATTATAATTCTAGGTGCTTCTTACATATAGGAATTACTTACCTAGAAATATATTTCAATGTTTTAGGTAGGTAGCCCTTCCCATCCAGGGGCCCTTAACTTAAACCCGCCCGAGTCAACTTATCTACACCCCTTGTTAATTAACACAAGGCTTATGGCTTCTTATTTCTGAAACAAACATTGTTTAAAAAAATAATTTTCTTTCTACAAATAGCCATAGTAGGTACCTACTTGCTGAAATCCATCAATATAGTTTAGTGGCATTGTATTCGCTTCGTCAAGATTTCTTAGTGTTTTTAAAATATTAACAATACCGTATTGACATGGTTTGCCGTTCGTCAGCTCGTTGTGTAACAAATGTGTCGAGGATGACGTTTTGCTTGACTTTCGCCGAACGCATTGATTTTAAAGGAAAATCCGAGTAGGTATTGCACCCAAGTGGCGCTAGTGTGAGCGTGACCCACTCGCGGGAGGCTGGGATTCCCCCTGACGTCATCAGATCTCTCTTGCTCTCGACGCTCTTCAGAAATTACTGATAATATCATCTTATTGCACTTTTGTAAAGACTACGAAAAATTACAGATCAGATTCACTAAAATTATTTTTATTTACAATATGTTTAAGTCATCATCATCATTATGCATCAGATGTCGTCGTAAACTCAGATGTACAGTTTTTACTAGGTACTGCTTGTTGAGCCATTACAGTTTTCACTGTAGTTTCATTGCATGCGTCAATGTTCATTCGCGGAATCATACATAGATTATGATGAGTCATTTTTGACTTGCTTATTTTATCACCAACCATCAGAATACCCAAATATACGAGGAAAACCAGTTTCAGAAACCACTGGAACTAATTTTACAAGTTTTCTAAATATCAACGGTGCAGCAATGCCATTGGCTGGACACTGTGCAGAACTGCAGACAAACGATAGCATAAACGTAATAAAACATATCAATGTATATGTACATATGTAGTTGATTACACTACTCATGTATGCGCGTGTCGGTTATCGGGTCAAGCTTTAACAAGCGTTACATACAATACAGCTGGGGTTTTCCCATCCGTATAATCAATGCAATCAGGAACAGAGTGGGGCGTTGGGGACAGTTAAGTCATAGCAACCTCGGACGAGGCTGAGTGTGGTCGATGCGAGGCCGTTAATTAATTACATGCTACATCCGGGCATGATTGAACAGCCAACAAATATGACCCTGATTTTTGAACCTAGGTTATTTAAACTTATTTTTTATTATTTTTTTGCATTAAATATTGCGAAATTTTCACAAAGAACTGAATTTTCTAATTAAAGAAAATTTCTAGTGAAAGAAAAATTCGATATCAGGCAGGGTTTGAACCTGCTTCTCTCTGGTTAGAAGCCTCTCTGGCCCTGCCTGAGATCGAATTTTTCGAATCGTCTAATAAATTAGTTTTTACTTTCCTACGCTTTTATAAATACAATTTGTATAATCTGTGAATAGTTAGTTGTCTTGTGTCGTTTACAGATTTACAATCGAATAAAATAATATAAACAGTAAAGTTTGTAAAACGTTTAAGTATTATTGACACCGTGCGTCACGAAGTAAAACAAAATAACATACTATCACGCCTGTATTCCCTGAAGGGGGGTTCAGCAGAGCT
Organism: Subacronicta megacephala; assembly: GCA_958496365.1. Classification (NCBI taxonomy): domain Eukaryota; kingdom Metazoa; phylum Arthropoda; class Insecta; order Lepidoptera; family Noctuidae; genus Subacronicta; species Subacronicta megacephala. Next base: position 8,947,515 of record OY292516.1, on the reverse strand, counting down.
GTACTATTGTACACCCACATTTCGCCGGTATGTTTAGGTCTCATGTAATAAGGGGCGACAAATCCATATTCCAACTGCTACAGAGAATTTCATAGAAAACCTAAAAACACTTTGCTCGACCTAAGGATCGAATACGGGACCTATAACTTTGTTCATATCTAAGCCAGGGCCATGCCACGAGGCAGTCAATGCATTTTCTAAGAATCTAAATTGATAATTTAGGAGTTATAAATACATACTTATTTATATTTGCAAAAATACTCCGAGTTATACCTACTAATGAACCGTAGAAGTCTAGTTAAGAATAACGTTGTTTTAAGTTTACTTAGATCATCTTATTCCTGGTTTGGTTTGACCCAAATATAACTAAGCGTGATTCTAAAATCGAGACTGTCTTGTCTAATGATAAGTACTACTATGCTCGTATATTGTTTCGTGGGTAGCTGACCGCGGACGCTGCCCCGCCTACCCGCTAAGAGAAAGCGAAGTGAAATGCCCACTGATCAACTGTCTGACTGTCTTAGATTGGCTCTTTATCACCATGATTTCTATTAAATCTAGCCCTGGTTGTATGGCGCACTGACGCTTATTTTGTTGTTTATTTACTTATGCATCAACTCGCCTTGTTTTATAATTTAGGTAGGTACGACTACGTTCTCACTGTACAATAGTATTGTTCTTGTTTTATTATTGTCTCAAATACTAACCTACGTCATTTCTTTTTACAAATATTACTATTGTTCATATATTCATCAAAGTTTCCCTATTTTCATGACATAACGTTAAAAAAAATTACACAACAACTTTAAATATGGTTCAATTATTTATTATCTTGTGTGCATATAAATACTCATAATAGAAGCGTGTTTCCTTTCAAACATTTATCCAATTGTTAACGTTGCACTTATTATAGGTACCTAGTATGTGTGCTAACCGTCCCATAGATACTTACAAGTCATTAGTGATAGGTATAATCATAAGGTGACAGAAGCGAAAATTGTATAAAAGCCTACCTGTCTATACCTGGAACGACCACAGTCATAAACATAGGACGTTATGAAAGGAGTAAAATTTTTTTTAACTACGAAATAATAGTTTAATATAGGTTCGTAACTTCGTACTTATAATATTATTGTTTTAGATACATCATGTTGAAAGTAGTCGTGGTGGGTTTTCTGGTCCTAGCGACCGCCAACAGCCAGTGTTTCTACAAAGATGACTCGTCAAAGAAGCTGGACCCCGAAGCCCGCTCCTCGTTATACAGAGGACAGCTGGAGTTTACGCTGAACTTGTTCAACGCGATCAACAAGGCGATGCCGGACGACAACATCTTCTTCTCCCCTTTCTCTGTATACCACGCGCTGCTGCTAGCCTATTTTTCCTCGGGTGGACAAACCGAGAATGCGTTGAGGGGGTCCTTGCGAATTGCTGAAAATATGGTAATAGTTATTAACAATCTGTTATTTTTGATTGTTTTTCTTGCTTTGCGAACCGTTTTATGATTGGTTTGCGTTTGTTTTGTTTATATTCCCCGGAGGCAGGGGTTTACTAAATACTTACTATTGTAATATACACCAACATTTCACCGGTATGTTTAGGCAATAGGCTTGCCCCCTGTTACATGTGATGTAATAGGGGGCGAGCCTATTGCCATTAACCGGGCACAATCCCAAACCCCGAGCTACTACTGAGAATTTCATAGAAAATCAAATGACACTGCCTGACCTGGGAATCGAACCCGGGACTTCTAGCGTAGCAGTAGCACTAAGGACCACTAGACTAATGAGGCGGTTCTATTATAACAACCCAGAAAAATTAGTAATAGTACAGTAAAATATCATTATGTGAAATTATATGAAATACGCCTAATATTAATTGGACCATATTATTGATTTCAGGACAAGATTAACTTGATGACAGCATACAAGGTGGATCAGAGGTCGCGCGCTACAAACAACAATAGCGACAGTTACGAGTTCACGAGCGCTAACAAACTGTTCGCTGACTCCGAGCTGCAGGTGCGGCAGTGTATGCTGGACCTGTTCGGAGACGAGCTGGAGACACTGGTAACCATCCTATTATATTATACTACGATATCCACGCTATATGAGTTACAAAACTGTTCGAAAATATGCCACAAACGCCATAAAACTATATAATTATGTATATGCCTTACAGCATCAATGGTAGTCTTCTGCTGTGGGTCGGAAAAATAATTCTTCTACTGTGTGATGTATAATATAAAGATGCCATGGGAACAGATTAACCATTTTCCATAGTTTATGCAAGAGAAGTTGCAGCAGGCTCAAGCGAGATTTAATCAAAGTCTTATGATCTATGATGAAAATAAGCAATAATTACAGCTCATTAAGTTAAGTAGGTATAACCTGGATACCTAGTACGTTAAATGACTTATTATTTTCAGAACTTTCACGAAAATCCCGAAGCAGCTCGTATGTACATCAATGACTGGGTCACCCGAATCACCAAGAACAATATCAAGGACCTCCTTCCAGAAGATGGAGTAACCCAGGCTACTAAGCTAGTTCTCGCCAATGCTGCATATTTCAAAGGAGTTTGGGCCTCGAAATTCCCCTCGGAGAGGACGAAGAAAGAGGCCTTCTTTGTATCAGAAACACGGCAGACGCTGGTGCCGTTCATGAAACAGAAGGGAACTTTCCACTACAGTACGTAATTATAATCATCCATGCTGCCTATACTTTTCTTTATGTAGGCATCCTAGGAAAACATATATAAAAAAAATTGTTTGTTTGGAGCAAACTGATTATTTACTTTTAGGTACTGCGGTCTATTGCAAATAGGCATCTGCTTACTATCTAATTATATTCCTTGCAATTTAAAAATACGGTATGTGCCAATGTAATACGTACACGTAGGCAGCCTTCACGTTCCGGTCATAATATCTAATCCGATTGCAGTTATTGGACGAAGTATTTTATCGGGTACACAAAAACGGGTGCTAAGAGTGAACTGAGGAATTTGATTCCCAGGTTGACCAGTAGCGTTTATCAGTTATGTTAGCACTGGGTTTAAGTATGAACTTTTATTTGATATGTGCACGGTCGACCCGATTACACCTATAGGTTTAAAAAAAAATAACTATGAAAATCGGTAGACACTGTCTTCCTTTCAAGAGAATACTCCTATTTCCCTTGAAATCAGATATGACATTTAAATGAATGCATAAATAAGTTTTGGTAACATAGCAGGTTTACAGAAAGCGGGAGGTAGCCTAACGGCTAGGGCTTCAGACTTGTTATCATGTGGTTGCCGGTTTGAAACCCACCCATTGCACTACAGACGTGAATCCACTCGCAACACAAGCATTTTGCTTAGTACGAGGGTTTAACGAGATTACTATGTGCTACCCACATTGCTAGTAAGCTTTTTTTTTTAAAAGCTGTATTTTTATTCACGCCGTTCATGTCTTTCAATTGAACATTTATTATTTTCACAGTGGTAAGCGACGAGTTGGGTGCCCAGATTTTAGAGCTGCCGTACAAGGGTAACGACATCAGTATGTACATCTTCCTGCCTCCCTACTCCATGAAGGAAGGTGAGTCAATATTAGGTATATAATTGTAATGACTACTTCATTAGTCTACTGGTCATAAGCGCGACTGCTACTGTTAATGAGCTTTTCTAATTAATTCTCAGTAGCAGCTCGGAGTCTAGATTTGTGCGTGGTTAATGGCAATAGGCTCGCCCCCTATTATATGGAACCTTAACATACCGGCTAAGTGTGGGTGTACATACACACATTGTAAGTACACCTCTGCTTAACTCTTTGGGGAATACAGGCGTGATGGTATATTTGTAATCCGATCAATTATTGTAGCAGTGTAATAATTTTACTTGATTATTTCATAATAATATTAGTATTCCAAAGTAGTTTTAACTATTCTAATGAAGACAGAACATAAATTACCCGTCTAAGAATTGGTTATTAAATCAAACGATTAAAACGATCTATTAAGCTTTTACAAATTAAAAAAAAAACACAATACAAGGTTCATGGCTGGGAACTAGTTTCCTATTCTATATGGTATAATAGGTACCTATATACATAGTATTATTGATAAAATTGATAAATTAATGATCATTTTAGTTTTAAGATCACTCACGTAAGCGACTAACTATGGGACCAAAACATATCAGTGATATGTGGGTATGGTGGGTATAATACACACGGCTACCCATCAAGCTATACAAATCCAGTTAAGACAGTTCTCCCATTGTGAAGGCTTTCGGTTAAATGCAAGACCAGTTTATACTGGATTTGCATAGGTTGATGTGTAGCCGTGCAGGTTGGATTGTATTTTATGTATTTATCTGACTCACTGACACAAAAGCGCTTGCGATCATATCGCTTCATTTACGATCGATAAAAACCTAAACGCTTAATCTGATATGAATGATGATACTTACGGTTAGGCACCTGAGGTTTCTAGTTCAGTCGGCTGCTAACGGTACATTTAAAGCTAAGTAGCATTATGGATATTATTTTGCGGTTTGTTTGACCTTTTTACGCTCACGATCATGCTCCTCAGGAGGTCGCATATTGTTGAGCCTCCATTAGCATAATTTTGATTACGATGTTCACGTACTAAGTGTACCTACAGTAACCACAAAGTGTCGGTACATAAAAATAATAAATAATTGTAAGACAACCTACTATTTCTCCAATCTAATTTTATATCATAAGGAACTAATAGTTTTAATATCAAATCAAATAAAAATTATATATATGTAGGTGTGTTCACTTTGAGAAGCTAAGATTATCCCAATCCCGGTTATTCTTCATAAACAAATATAAGTAGGTACATGGATAATGTACATAAAGTTAACTTGAATACTGGTTGGTTCATGGCTGTATTCACTAAAGGGTTATAATGAAATTAAATTGGTTTTTGTAACCTATAAAGTATTCCTACATGTATGTATACTGTATACTTGCTTTTTTATATCATACCATCACGCCTATATTCCCCAAAGTAAAGTCCCCAAAAGAGGTGAACCTACTTAATGTACTTCCACAGTTCACCGATATGTATAGGTCCCATGTAACAGGGGGCGAGCCTATATTGCCATTCATCGGGCTCATATCCAAACTCCGAGCTGTTGCTGAGAATTTCATAGAAAATTCCAATAACACTTTGCACGACTTGGGAATCGAACCAAGACCTCTAGCGTAGCAGTTGCGTTAAAGACTATTAGACTAAAGAGGCAGTTAACTGCTGCTTTATAAATCTGAAATTAACAATGGTAACTGTTATGTGAAATTAACATTGGTCGGGTCACCCCCTTCCCTCTAAAATGACGAGGGGGCTGATCCGTGCGTTATACTCGTGAACGGGTGCTGCTTGTGGTGACTGGTCGACTTGCTGGCTATCGTGTCTTAAATATATATATTTAATATAACTCACAAGTTGACTGATTTGCCTTGTAGGCCCTAGTATGTATCATGCATAATATTCTTTTTTCTTTTACTTGTTTTGATTGTATGATATAAAAATGTAAATGTGAGTACTATACATGTGGGTTAGCTTTAACTCGTATAAGATTTATGATTACATTTTCTGACAGTTTTGAGTATTTCACATGACCTACCCAAATGTCTTGCTGATCTGGTATCGTTGTGCGACGGGTCGTTGTGCTCCCTATAAAATGGTTGAGCTACACGACGACTGATGTATGCGTGCCATCAGTAAGGACTGGTCAACTCAAAGCTGCTATGGTTCTTTCTTCAAAAGCCTGTTCAGATTTTACCCTACATTGTAAAACTTGCATATCTAATAATAAAATATAACTATTGTCTGGACTTTAAAAGAAACCATGATTCTCTGAGTTTGTTTCGACGTTCCTTCTCAGAGGTCGTCAGATAGGAAACGTCGAAGCCATCTAGTTAAAAAAAAACGACTTGTAAAAGTGTCTTAAAAGATCTATTTACAGAAATAAATATCATTTCATTTCATTTCGTTATGTTACTCTATTATTTTATCGTGGCATTAGCTTAAGGTGATTGGTCTACAGGTGTTAGCAACATCATCGCGAACATGACCCCAGAGCGTCTAGCTGCTGCAGTTGAAGAGGGCTATATGGGCCGCGAGGTCATCGTTGAAATTCCCAAGTTCACCGTCGAGAGGAAAACGCCCTTGAAAGCTGTAAGTTACTAAACATTGCCGCTTAGTATTGGTATGACCGTTATAGAGTTCATCAAAGCATACTTTATTCTTAAAGTAATACATAACACATAACATAACATACCATCACGCCTGTATTCCCCGAAGGGTTAGGCAGAGGTGAACTTAATGTACACCCACAGTTCGCCGGTATGTTTCGGTCCCATGTAATAGGGGGCGAGCCTATTGCCATTCACCGGGCACAAATCCAGACTCCGAGCTGCTACTGAGAATTTCATAGAAAAACCCAAATAACACTTTGCTTGACCTGGGGATCGAACCCAAGACCTCTAGCGTAGCAGTCGCGACTGGGACCACTAGACTAACGAGGAAGTAATACATAATTATATAGGTATAATCATTAGTAGAACATTCAAAAAATTTAAACTGCTATCTTACTTCCTTACAATAATAAAAATTAAATCACTGGGTGAAGGAATCTTAAAAAATCGATATTGGGAAAAACTCATCTACTTACATAAAAACGAAATCTGCGTAACCGTCAAAATAGTCAACTTGTACATGCATAACTACAAGTAGAAGTGAGAAATGCCTATAATTTCTAAATTAATAAATATTTTGACTGACCCTTTCAGTTCCAGAATACTGTATCATATTGTAAAATATTTTTCTTTAAAATGATTAAAATAAAAAACCATGGCCCAGAAATAGATCATTTTATTCCCTTGTCTTTAGAACTAGCCAATTATTTGTAAATGGAAAACTATCCGCTCAGGCAAGAAAGTAGACTAGATTCGTCATTAACCCATTACATTGTCCCACTGCTGGGCACGGGTCTCCTCTCAGTACGAGAGGGATTAGGCTATAGTTCGCCACGCTAGCCTACTGCGGGGTGGTAGACTTCACATGCCGTCAAGAAAATCTCTCATGCATGCAGGTTTCCTCACGATGTTTTCCTTCACCGTTTAAGCGCGTGATAATTAATTATTAATACGCACATGACTTCGAAAAGTCAGAGGTGCGTGCCTTGGATTCGAACTCGAGACCTTTGATTTGGCAGTCCAATGGTCGTATCACTAGGCTATCACTGCACTTGACTAGATTGATTTGACAAAGAACTGAATTTTCTAATTAAAGAAAATTTCTAGTGAAAGAAAAATTCGATCTCAGGCAGGGTTTGAACCTGCGTCTCTCTGGTTAAGTACACCAGACGCTTTGCCAATTAAGCTACCGAGACCACTGCCTGTGATGTCGAATTTCTCTTCCACATTCTACGTCTTGAGGCGACGTCAGCACCATCTATTGGAGACATTACTATGTCTTTCAACCAACACGACTGCCTTTACAGGTAGTTCTAGAAATTTTCTTTAATTAGAAAATTCAGTTCTTTGTGAAAATTTCGCAATATTTAATGCTAAAAAATAATAAAAAATAAGCATAATACGGTAAGGCAACATCGTTCGATATTGAACTACCTGTAAAGGCAGTCGTGTTGGTTGAAAGACATAGTAATGTCTCCAATAGATGGTGCTGACGTCGCCTCAAGACGTAGAATGTGGAAGAGAAATTCGACATCACAGGCAGTGGTCTCGGTAGCTTAGTTGGCAAAGTTCAAACCCTGCCTGAGATCGAATTTTTCTTTCACTAGAAATTTTCTTTAATTAGAAAATTCAGTTCTTTGTGAAAATTTCGCAATATTTAATGCTAAAAAATAATAAAAAATAAGCATAGATTGATTTGACTTGTATTTTTTTGCATAATTTGTGTAGGTGTTAGAAACATTAGGAGTTGGAGATTTGTTTAACACGACTGCTGACTTCAGCACGCTGTCGGAACAGCCCGGCATTCTGTTCGACGATGCTGTCCACAAGGCCAAGATTCAGAATGACGAAGAAGGTATGTAACCGCAAATCAATTAGTGTCCATGAGTTTGTAATTCAGCAAGTCATTGACGAAATCTTTATTCAGATCATTATTATGGTCATTGTAGACGAGCAGAACGGACATGCGCGGTAATATGAATCACATCGCTCTTGGCGAAATTGGGACTTTCACTGTTCTGTTAAAATAACAAAAAGAAAACAGAATATTATTTTGTATTCTTTGCAACGTACTAACACGCGTAGGTACGTAAAGGTATATTTATGAGACTTATATTCATAAAAAATATTAGTAGAATACGTAAGTAGGTACCTACGTAATAGGTTCCACATGCAGGAGAATCAAGTAAACATTAAAAGATAGGAAGAAGAACACAATACCTATAAATATTGTTAGCACCATTTATTTGAAGTGTTTTTCTTTATTCACAGGCACTGTGGCTGCAGCGGCGACAGCAATCTTCGGATTCCGATCATCTCGTCCAGCGGAGCCAAGCCGTTTCATCGCCAATTTCCCCTTCGTTTACCTTATCTACGAACGCCTCACCAACTCTATTCTGTTCATGGGGGTCTATAGGGACCCCAAGAAGTAAAGTTCTCATAAGAAGTGAGGCGGATGTAGTCTTGAAATCAAAACCAACTATTGTAAGAACTAAAAGACATACTACTTGTATCATAAACACCTTTTGGTCTAAACTGACTATTGACAAAATTCGTGATCATAAATTATGTATGTCAAGTTAATTTTATAACGGTCATAATAATATTAGATTTTTTAATGTACCAGGATACTGATATTTCATACTTTTGTGATATATAAAAACAGGGGTAAAATGACACAAACGCGTCTGTCGCGAGTGCACTTTTGTTTCTAGAGAAGTTAGTTGTGTATTTATTTATTTTTATTCTAAGGCATTTTAATGCAAGAGAATTAATAAACGTCTTTGAACTAATGTCATCTAAATTAGGCTAAGCGTATTTGTAATTTTGTAGTTTTTTAAATATTTGTCATTATATTAAATTTAGCTATGTCTACATGGCATATTCCAACAAACGTATTTTATTGATATTCCTATATATTTTTTTATATTTTAAATTATGTTGTTGTGATTTTAAAACAAAGTAAAATAAATGCAACCTACTACTCAAATATTACGTCGTCTAAAAAGTGCTGCCGACAAAAATCCATACTTTTAGGAACTATCCATACTCATCACATCAACAACACGATGACGAATATTGATTTTGTACATTTGTTTAGCAGCTGGTAACATTAATTTCTCTTAGTAAGGCTACATAATGAATTATGGACAATAAATGAGTAGTTAAACCATAATGAAAGCTGGTGTCTGTAATAGGCACAGGACCCGTATTACAAATAAGCAGGATCTGCCTTAAATAATCATTCCACTGTAGGTACGTATTCAATTCTGTTGAAACAAACAAAACAGAATTGCTATCATTTAATCTATGGATTGTCACAATGGTTAATAAATTAAACTGCTTTGTAATTCACAGTTTGCAACATACCTAAAAGGCACGCAAATTTTTTCGTGGATTTCCTCACGAATACCTATATATGTAGTTTCACCGAAAAAAATACTGCCGGGGCTTGGCCCATAACAGGGGATGTGAAAAAACGGGAGACATCTAATTAACAAGGGCAAAAGTATCCAAATCTACACATGATTTCATCTGATCTTCTAAGACTATAGTAACTCAGTTATTTTAAAAACACTTACCGCGTAAATGGGATACCGTATTTCGAATGCCGCTGCGCTTGATATTTTTATACAAGGAAATGATCAACCAAGTCTCGATCAAAGTGGCGACAACTCTCAGGGCTCATTATTACTTTATTTCATTCACCGTACATCTTGATAAACAAGTCATTAGAGGAAATTACAATAAAAATGCTAAACACGGATTTCGCACTACATAAATTTTATGATTCTATCAATTAGTGACTCTACATTATGTCAATCCATACGTAGACTGACTGCAAATGACTAATTAGTGTTAAATTTTTATGTTATAACTGGAAAAAAGTGACGCCGTCATTGCCATTAAAAAAAAAACATAGTAGCATACTAACGTGATTTAAATCAATTAATAAAGTTAAGTGACATAGGTATCAAGTATGTTTTTTTATTCTGGCATTAGCTGCATCATTACTTAGGTGTCCGTATAACTCTCCCTAAATAAACGTATAACATGCGTCTATTAGAACTCTTGTTTTTGCGTTTAATGCGATTTTGAATTTAAATGAATTACGCATAGACGGTATTTTTGAAAAATCTCCCGTTTCACGGCTATCATACCACGAGAAAATAGATATAAATAGATTGCAGCATCTAGCTCAGCTTATGACAAAATTTTGTGTTAATACAGCTTTCGTTGAACTGAGTAGTGTATGTTAACTAACTTGTGTTTATTTTAGATATTCATCAGTATAAAAACTTCAAGTGTCTAGGGTCAACTGAAACAATGGATGGTTAGGCTAGGTTAGAACTGCGACCACAACGCCAGAACCGAATTCAACTTATTTCGCTTAATTCAGGCGAAATTAGAACTTTTTGTATAATCACCAATTTGGCAAACGAATTATTTAGTCATGTGATTATTTTTAAAATAATATTTTAACAGTTTAATTATTTCCTAAGTAAAACATTTGCGAAACTTGTATTATGTCAAATGATTGTTTTTAAAGTAATATGTTTGCGAAATGAAAGTTTGTCAAATGATTCGTTTTTTTCAAACGTTGTTTGTAAAATGATCTTTTGTCATACGTTTTTTGTAAAACAATAGTAAACCGTCTATATAGTATGTCGCATCTACATACAGCACAGATGATATAACTGAAGTTGTACGCAAGTTGCCACTTTTGATGAATCATAATATGATTCACGGACACACGGCTACACATCGTGCATTTCTAGTATCAGTTGACGCTGACCCGACACTGTATAGGCTTTTCAAACAATAAAATTGTGATTGATCATAAGTGGATATTTAAGCTCCCGTGGATAAAGAGATCACGAATGGACATGGCATGTTTTCATTACGAATTCGTGATTATTTTCCTTACAATTGTCAAAATTTTTGTAAGTACACACTATATTCGCCGTTCCGAAAGCCTAAGCTTATAGAAACTCTGTTATATCGTCAGTTCTTACATTACAAGTACCTAGAGAATCTCTCAAATGACGATAGACCATCAGTAAGTTGTTGATATTTGATGTCTTTGAATTTTAGCCCGGCCATTCATAAAAATAGAATGTTACTACACTTGTCCTCGTCATTTCGAGTCAATAAAGTGAATAGACGATTGGGATAAAACATATTTCAATTGGGATACGACTACATAATTAGTAGGTACCTACAATACCTACTCTTAACCTAGTAGGTAAAAATTATAAAAAAAACATCCAAATAATTATGTAACTTATAAAGTTTATAAGAATGCCTTGCTATTAAAAAAGATAGGCAGAATGATTTATTTGTAAATTGTTCACAACACACAACAATCTACTGTTCGAAACATAGGTGTTTCGAACAGTAGATTGTTTTAAACTAAGTATTTTATAAAATGTTAAGTTTTTTTTTGCGAATTTAATATTTTGTAAGATCGCACGGATGGTCCACGTAGCTAACTCTTTTGTTGCGTGAACATCATGAATAGCATTCTTTTGACATTAATTTGTCATACCTTTCAAACAACGTATTCAAACCAAAATGTTAAGTTGTACTTACTAACAAATACATTTATTGTTGCAGAGATTTTCGCCTACTATTAATCCGTTCCTGTACTAAAATATCAATTCTATTACATTGTCAGCTAATGTTAATTGTTCGTAAGTTTCATGGAACGACAATAAATTAGTTTCGTTATGGAGTCTACATCGACGCGATGTTATCTGCGCACTGTCCACTATCTCTGCTGTATGTAACTTCCGTGTAAGTTCCATAGTAGAAAGTAAGTGCGGTTAATGAAAGCTTCATTTTGGTAGTTATCATTTTTTATAAATCAGCTTAACAGATTTTCTAATCGCTATGAAAAGGTTAACCCTTTGATTTTATATGACGCGTGAGCTCAAGTCAAGTAACTACTTACGAACGTGAAGCTGTCTAATATGATGATTATGATAGATACGTGGGTAACGGGTGGTTTTAAAGTGAATTAGAGATCACGACTTATGACGTGATGTATGTAAAAATGATATAGGTACATGATAAAAATCTTCAAATTTAGATTTTGGGTAATCATATCAAATGATAATAACTCTCCATAGGTCCTTTATTTAATCTGCCGATATGAAATAGGAACAAGTTACATGGGACCATAGTGTATTAGATTTTATTACACTATAATGGGACGGAATGAAGCCATATTTTAGTCGTAAATTATGTTTTTGTTATCTCTCTGTTCTGCTCTGGACATAGAATCATCAAATGACTTTTCAGGGAATTAATAGTATTACTTATATTTCTTAGGAAGTATATAATAAATTCAAATAAAATAGGCCTTTTTTCCTAGGAAATACCATATACCAGGATGGCTCACATTATTGTACTATGATCTCGTACGGAGACGGACGATGCAGATACCGTGTACCTAAACAAGAGGCCACCGGCTGGTGTACTATCGTCGTGTACCGCTAACATAATATTGACTATAAATATGTACTTACTACTGTTTATAATTAGACTTGCCGTGAGCATCCTCATCATTCAGTTGAAAATGTAGAATGTTTAGTTTTCACTCATAATGTACAATTTCCTGCAACCGGGCTAGCTAATGAAGTTTGCTTGCGATGTACACTTCGTTGTTGTTTTCACTGAGCCTACCATTTATCATTTGTTGTTTTGTTCATTTCCTTTAGAAGATTTTTAATATTGCATTTTGGAAATTTACGTAAGTACCGACTATGTTCTTTTTTGGTTTTACTCAAGTTGAACTAACATTACTAGCAGGCAACATTTTTTGTCGTATCTATTTGCCTTACGGTCACGGAATTTTAGAATAAACCCAAATCATCCCATTTAATTAGTTGCATCAATCAGCACCAATCAAATTTTTTAAGTTTTCTGAAAAATTTCGCACGACTTATTATTTGCAATTAATTTTATGTTGTTTGTTCGGGAATCGGTTTCCAGTTGAACCAGGTGAGGCTGGATATATTACTCGAAGAGGCTGCTATCAGAACTTCGCAATCCAATTTCCGGGCAAGGAACTTCATAAACGATTGTCAGAGGTACATAAGACAACCGGCAGCTGGTCACCCGTACTGAGGGGTCTTGATGTGTTAATTATGGTCTTAGTGACCGCAGGCAGGCCTTGCAGATGAACTCATTTGCTATGATCAACTTATCATCGCGGCAGTTATTATTTATTCGGCTCAGATCCGGTCAAGGATATAAATATCCACTGACAGTATACGAGTTCACCCTAGTAAACCAGACAGGGGGAAAAATTACCGGTACAATAAATAGCGTTTAGTTATTCTATAAATCTACAAGACAAACTTTAGAATTATTTGAATCTTCGAAGACCATGTGAACATATATATATATTAATATATATCTGAGTGATAACTGGAAAATCATCTATAATTTATGATGATTGACGGCCCATCACAAGGAGAAAGTTGAAGTACCTCACAATATTCACAAGTCTGTTTACATTAAGCATGCTACAGACATTTGTAGGTATATTTTCTTCTTATTGGATAACATGTCATACTACATGGTTCGAGTCATGGTGAACTTGATGTGTTTTTTTTATTAGTCGTTAGCACACGTAAACTGATACCGATGTTTATGTGAAGGAAGGTCGTCCGCTATACTTCCGTTTTGCTGTCCGCTTTCTTGAGCTCATAACTTAGTTATTTTGAATTCGTACGATCGCTCTGTTTACTCTATAAGGATTGTGGTCTGCCCTTATGTGTTGCTTTTCCCTGTTGCTATTGATACGAATCCAGTTTTTTCCGTTTTAATGGCGCGTAGTTATGGTCCTTATATGAACAAGAGAGGTGTTTATCTACATGACTAATCTAAAATTGTTTCTTCACCTTTTATAATTTAATATGTTTCAATGACCTTATAAACTGTTAAACATATTTTATAAAGTGCAATGGTTCGAGTAAAATTAATTGGTCGCGATGTTCTTTGTACCGGTCCGTGGTCGGCGAGACGGACGATTAATAAAGAGCACATAAGTAAACAATGAGTGGAAAGCAGGTACGTAAATCCATCGGAAGTATTTGTTGCATCGATAGCATCAGTCCGTCCACAATAGAACTAATTACCGCCATAGGTCGGTGCGTGTGCGCCGGAACCGCCGCGGGAAACAATACCCGCCGACGACCCGCCATCTATTTATATTATGCCTTTTGTTAACTCATCTTAACCTTATCACAATGGCTTCGGTGAGGCCCCGAAGACGGTAAATTATTCCGAAATAACACTAAACGTGTAATGTTTCAGATCCTTGATTAGTCGTACAAGCATTTTTAAAATGTTGAATCGTCAAATTATGTAGGCGTTTCTACACGCAATGGCTTGTATTCTGAAAGCTGTATTTCAGAATTGCTCTCGATTGGTGTTGTGATATAAGTAAGACTTTGTAGTATACCCATAGTAATTTTATGTGAATTAAACCAATACAACTACTTAAATAAAATGGCAGTTTCCGTTTATAATGTCAAAATAACAGCTATAAATGCATTACTAGTACGTATGGCAGATAAAAAAAATTTACTGTCTATAAGTTTGTTCCGGCTAATTTCCAAATTGATTGGACCGATTTTGTCAAGACTTTCACAGGCAGATAGCTGATTTTATAGGGGGCACGCAACGATCCTTGAAGCTGAGCAAAAAAAAACTGAAATGGCCGGTGTAACCACAGGGCACAGATAGGTTAATATAAAATTAGTTTGATCTTTCGTTTAAAATTAAAATTAAAATATTTTAAATACAACCGGAAGGGTTAACACTCGCCGTAAGGCAGTCCTCGCATAGTTTATTCGCCGAAATGTTTAAGATTTTTATAGAAATACCCAATAACAATAAGAATTAAATCCGCGTAGCAGGCGCGCTTACCACCACTAGAATGATGTAGAGGTTTCAAGAGCCAATATGTTGATATTGGCCCTTGAAAGGCGCTTTAATTTGAAACATTCAATAGCTAAGAGACAGCTGTATTATCAATTGGATCGGCACGACCGGGGAAGTACTACCCTCCCACCGGTTATTGGCATACTGTTGCGTTTCGTATGGTGAGTGAGGAACGCCGGAGGCCCAATCTTCCCTCAGTCCCTTTCCTTCTCTCCTTCCCCTCTTTTTTCCTTTAAAGGGTCGGGAACACGCGAGTGATACCCCTAGTGTTGCAAGCGTCCACGCAACGGTAACCGTTTACCATCAGGCGGGTCGTATGCTTGTTTGCCACCGTAGTGGTAAAAAAATAAAACAAAATTATACATACATACATACCATCACGCCTGTATTCTCCGAAGAGTTAGGCAGAGGTGTACTAATGTACACCCACACTTTACCGGTATGGTTAGGTCCCATGTAATAGGGGGTAAGCCTATTGCCATTAACTGGGCGCAAATCCAGACTCCCAGCTGCTACTGAGAATTTCATTCAAAAACCGAATAACACTGCTCGACCTGGGGATCGAACCCAGGGCCTCTAGTGCAGCAGTCGTGCTTAGGACGACGAGATTAACGAGGCAGTTAAAATGATAAAGACAAGTGTGTTTTATTTGTAATTGGTTAATAGAAGTTGAATAAGCGTTTTGGAAAATGTCGCGTAGTGATGATTAGTGATTTTCAGCTCATTCTATAAACAGCATGTCCCACGCCCTTAAATAAATCCACTCACTTTTACATTTTCTATGTGACAGTAGCAGGGATGTCTATCGTCGACGGCCAAAAAAAACAAAGTTTATATAATATAAAAAAAACATTTTATTAGCAAACTAACATAGGAAAGTAAAAATATAAGAAATTCATTATAAAACTGTAAATGTTGTAAAAAATTATGGTAGCTACATTTATTACATTACATTACCTTACGGTATGATACTGATTTAACTTGACCAGATCTAATCTGACAATGTCTGACACTACGTTAACACTTGCGATACTTCTGCGTCGACACAAAAGTTTACATTCATGGTGAAAAAAAAAATCAACTTAGACAAGGGGTTGTGTCTAGATAACCATTTTTTATTAATATATATTGTAATTTTGGTGGAATTTTTCGTCGGACAACGACGGTGATCATGGCACTCGTGAAAAACTCGAACTTACTTTATAGGTATTGTGTTTCGGTACCAAAAATTCATTGTCATGCGTACAAGTGCTATAGATACGATAAAAAAATATCCACAATGTTATTTTTATATAGCGTTAAAAATGTAAAGAGCCATAGTGGTGAGTATTATTATGAACAACTTTTATTATGGGAACAACCCTGAAATGTTCGTTCACCTGTTCCATACAATAATGTTCACTATAATTGACCAAATGTGGACCAAATGGAATAGATGAAATTTCTTACGCGATTTCAGGGATGGTTGCAGAGTATAAGTGGCGCTCTTTATCTTACGGTATTAACATAAATATCAATCATATTATGACTAATTACTTTCAGGGGGTTTATGTGAAATGCGAAACCATGATCACATTACTATACTGTCTTCTAAAATTTAATAAAAACTCAATACATTGCGTTAATACATTACATTACGCAAAATATTAGTTACAGTACCCATTACTTTTGTTTTGGCATTTCGTTGTAGAATAGTCGTAGAACCAAAGTTACTATACATTGCTAATAATGGTCCCTTTCGTATTGGTATAACTATTTCTGAACAACCTCTATAAATCCAGTGTCATCTGTTTTTCCCGGCGGCAGGTCTACAAAATTGTGTTTGTTAGAGGCAGGCGACGCAGGAGCATTGCACGTGTACATAGAGCTCGGAAGACCTCTTCAGTGATTGAGTAAGTGAAGTGAGCACAACGACAAGCATTACACTCGCACTGTCTAATAGATATACAGATAAGCAAAAAATCACAGCTCCGGTTAATCAAAATACAATTATGTTTTTGTTTTCATATTTTCTTCACCTTAAAATATAATTCTAAAAATAAATAATGAAGTATTGTACAGGACGGCTAAGTTTAAGGGCGACGTAGATAAACCTTATCAATATAATTAATTTTCACGAAACAGTACAAAAAAATTGGCACATGCCAGAAATTAAGATTGAGTAGGTGTGTAGATACTCGTACAATGAAGTTGAAGATCATATTATTTTTAACGAATACAATTAAGTGCTCATAGAGATGTCCTCGCGGACAGAGGGACGATCATAAATAAATAAATAGTATTTACAAAGCATTTAATATAATTTGACGTCGATGATATTTATCATCACAAAGTGAGCATCCACGTCTCCCTTACAACAATACCGATACTATATAAAATTAAATTATTCATGCAATAATTAATCATAGAACCTTATAAACAAGACATAATTATCAATAAATTCTAATAATCAACTCAGGAACAAATGCAATAAAAATCGATCAATATACTTCTTTTCAATAATAAACCTTTGCAAAATAATGTACTCAAAACAAGAACATAACTTAATATATTACACGAATATATTAACAACCATTTATGCACTCACATAATTTATGAAGGTAGCCATAGTATCTTAAAGTAATCTGGTAAATCTCTCAATATTTCTTATTTAGGTACTTATTAAAACTATAAATTCGCTAGTAAGTAATTCAAATACCATCTAATGAGATACAAGTGGTAGAGTAAAATTTACTTCCAAAGTCAACTTTTCTATAAAATTCATTCATGATACATATTTACAAGGTAATGAGTATTGTTAAAGAGTTTCCTCTGGAAACTTTATAACTATTATTTTTAAAATATTTACGACAATCTCAAGAGATAACTTGACAGCACACGCCACATACAGGAGACAGTGTAGATACAAGATTCAGTCATAAGAAAAAAAATTAAAACTTGCTGCATGTACTACTTACTATTTTGTTTTGAAAATAATATGATAACTTGGTAGATATTAATCAATCAAAGCTTTCCTATAGAACGTACCTACTTAGTACTATATATTTTAATCATTAATATAGCTACAGAGTTTCATAATTAAATATTGTAAAAATTAAGCGAGCCATGTATTAATTGAGAAATAACTGTTTAAAAACACTGTTTCAGAAATAAGTCTAAATTTAATTACCATTGTTCTGAAACAATTAAACCTGTTGCCGTGAACACTACACACATGTTGGAAGTGGGGAACAAGCAAAATGTGGGGATTTTATTGTTTAAACATCTGCAAGACTGATTACTGATAACTAAAACAATTAGATTAAACGATCAAATCTTACCTAAATAATATCATATCTTAAAAAAAAACATTTGTTGCGGTCGCAGTTCGTGAGAAGAAAAAAATAGAAATTTAGGTAGCACACAACAATACTCAGGCGACATATTCTAAACTCTACTGATCTGAACAGCAATTACCCTGAAACATTATTACTGTACATTGTGTGTACAATGAACACGGCTTATGAAAAAAAAAACGCAGATGTGTATCTACGTTTTTTTTCATAAGCCGTGTGTCTGACACATTATTTCTCAATTAAAACATATATGACTTTAAAGGGTTGAGATTCAGGACTATTCTAACCTAAGTACGTCATTTCCATGCGGTTCTTATTGTAATGTCACACACGAGCATCACGAGGGCAGTGTTCGTTTACAAATAGCTAAATACTGAAAATTCATTATCAGTATTGCTACTGGCAAGATGCGTAACTATAGCGGCAACTTAAGTAATATTCCTAAGGAGTAGAGATGCTTAGATATCAGAAATATATGTGGAATATAATGTTGTTAAAATTAAATTGAGACCAATACAACTGACGGATACTAGGAAATACTATTGTGATACGATTTGATGAGATAGCAAGCTGTTAAAGATACTAATAAATTAGTTACTGGTATCTATAAATCTTTAACGAACTTCTAAATCCAATTAATTTGTTGATTTATAATATTGTTTAATTAATGTTTTCCTATACTTATAATAAAACAATTTAATAAACATCTATTTCATTTCATGTAGTTTTCTATTAAATTTTCATGAATGCGAGTGAGAACCAAATCTATTTTACCATAAACAGAGCTAGTAGAGCCTACCTTAATTAACTTATCGGTATAGACGTAGGTAGATATTTATGTATTATACGCGGACGGAAGGGACGCAGCGAGGCTTACGATGGCTACATATACGAAATATACTTTACATGAAAGTGAAATTATTAAGATGTGTTAGCGTGAAGAATTGAATTAAATGAATTGAAAATGGGAAATTAAATTTTCATGATCGGATCCGTTACAGTAGTTAGTGGTCACAAGTATGGTGACAAGGTGACAATGTAAAATGTGTATGTAAGTAATTTTAAGAGTAGGTATATAAGAATATAAGTAAGTAATTATATAAGTATTATACCGTGGACAATTTTATCAAAGTGATTTCTAAAGACAACGCATAATGGAATAGTTTAATAAAAAAATGACTAGGTCGTGCTGTAATGACATTGTGTGTGATACCGCGCACTTGACGTGCGGAGGCCGAAATATTATAACTTGACCTTAATTCTGGTGGTTTAATTTCAATCAAGGTACATAATTGAACTATTGTAACAGACTCTGCATGCTATAGCCTATTACCGTATTTATTGTATTGATACATTGATCACGTCATTGTCTAAGTATAGTGCAAAAATGTTACCTGTTGGTGCATGGCTAGGTACTAATTTTATTATCAATTCACCTATCTTTGACAAAGATAACATTTTGTTTATTAATGTCGGAAGTCCGTCATATTTTTCCAACGCCGGCGCATTTATAGAATCGTGATTAATAGTGTAATCCATTACACTTCTTTCTAGAAACAAAATTACTTTATGTTTTACTAAATATGCATTCGAGTTTTTATAATATAAGTATCTTATTTAACTGACTGCTACAACTTGAGTATAATTCAGTGTAGTCGAAATGTTGATATCATTATCATGTTTTTGAATTAGCTAATTTACACTAATTTACATTATGGTCCTCAATATCCAGTCCCATTATATGATAATCATAATTGAGCGCATTGGCTCCCCAATTTGTAAAAATGCACATTACGAATTATAGTATTTAATGGCTTAATGTTATTTTTTTCTAAATTCACGTGCACGGCAAATGAAAGCTCTTTCATGAAACTTTCTGGCTATTCATTGAGTTAAGTGTGATTGCTATAAAAGACGCGATCTCAAAGGCCTCTCTTTGAAATTGTGACGAGAAATAATGAAATGAACAGATCTATGGCAGAAATAAACGAAGCAAACACCACCTGACTGTATAGAAAGGTACGTATCTGAAAATGTCAGTGAAACAGATTAGAGTGATGTCTATATTAGGTAATTACTTTCACTAAGTGGAAGGTAAGCATGCACAGTACTTTCATGTACTTTCATCGTCAAGATGATCGTTTCATGGCTAATAACTGGTAGGCTATAATGGAACGACATGAAATTATTACTTACATAGGTGTCCAACAGTGAACAATGTCTAACAAACTATCAAGCTATGTATCTACCTATATACTAATAAACTCGTAAATAATGACAGGGCGAGGCCCTGTGTTATAAACACACGGATGGAACAAAGAAAGGCCACTTTGTTAGACGAGAAAGGGAGCACAATTTTAAAGACCGCGATTGAAACACCACTTCTATTTATAATTTATAGCAATCTGAGGGCAATCAGGCCTCTCCCAGTATTGGGCGAAAGATGTAATATTGGGAATGAGAAACCGTTCACTGCGTCGCTTCGTTCGATATGGACACTCGAATAATGGTCTCACTCGTCCCGAACAAGCTATTACGTTCCAATTTCCGAGGAGCACATTATAATAATAGCGCAAGTATTCAACTTTTTGTACAAAGCTTTATCTTAAACATCGCAGAATTACTCTAAGTAAATAGAAATGTCGAAAAATGATAGTGCAGCCATACTCGAAAAAATAAAAAATCACTGTTCGAACCGAGAGGAGCACACAGTAGAGATGCGATAGTTGAGCGGTGAAAGATGCTGGGTTCTGAATACCCGTTCTTTTAGTCATATTTTTTTTATTTTTAGAAAGTTCAGTCGGTCGCACAGCGGGAGAAATTACTACGGCGCCGCGGCGACCAGTAACAGCATTGCTCATCATTGTTCAGTGTTTATCAGATGTTACTTTGAGTCATATTGTCGATTATCCAAAATTTTTAATAACTACTACATGCCGTACTTAGAGCTGCGGAGGTTTTATGCAGATTGAGGAACTAACGTCAGATATCCACCTACTTCTACCAAAATGCATAAAACGTTGTTTATAGATATGACTTCTAACAAACTACTTAGTATTTATGACTAATAAGTATGAAATATACTTAAGTCGATTTTATATAATCTTGTAAAACACTTAAAACTCTTCTTAGCTAAAGCTAAAATGTATACGGTAACGGGCGGAATTACATACAAATTAACAAATAAGATTAACGACCGCGAACCTTCACATCTCTTTTTCATAACTGTCTTATTTCTCTATAAATTATTTACTTTATTAGCACCTTACCAAATTCATCTGTGATATTTTCAGCCTTTAAGTATCGATTAAGAAAAAAATACATTTGTTATCATATCACCATGATAAAGTTTAATTGACTATCAATGTGGTGTGAGCGGTGCAGCGAGAGGCGCGGCGCGGTGCGGCGCGTTACCTCTGCTTGCTGGGCTTGACGGAACCGTTGGCGGCGGCGCTTTTCTGCGCGATGTGTGTCTGGTAGTGCTTGGCGAGGTGTGCCTTCTGCCGGAAGCTCTTGCCGCACAATGAACACGTGAACGGTTTCTCGCCCGTATGTGTCCGCACATGCACGTTCACTGAGTACTTATCTTTGAATCCTTTCGAACAAATAGAGCAGTAGTGCAGAGATCTCTCTTTCCTCACACCATTTGAGGTGGAGGTAGCCGCTTGAATAGCGGTGCCGGACTGCGCTTGCGCCGTCGGCGCTGTGTTCTTGTTCTGTGGTTTCTTGTATCTTCTGTTTCCGGGCTTCGTACTGGTGACAGTAGGCGATGCTGTCACTATTTGTAAGTGTTGGTTCAGCTGGACCTCTCCGGCGGGGATCATTGTCACTAGTTCACCGTTTACGTGATGTATATTATAGACACTGCGCGTAGGATCAATAGGTTCTACGGTACAAAACGGTTGCATCGATTCGCCGAGTTCCTTCGCTATCCTCTTCAACTTCTCATAGTCATCCGGATAGTTGGTATCAAGTCGTGACAACAAAATGTCGTCTACACTTTGCGTCGATGAAGGATTTTCCCCGTTTGCAACAACAGTTGTGTTAGGATCTTCTAATAGTATCGATATATTTAATCGATTTTGTGACGGAATAGCCATCAAAAGTTCATCTTTGCTATCTTGGTACATTGATGGTACATCAGGTTTGTTATTATTAGTCGTGATAACTCCTTTCAATTCATTACTTACATCAACTTTTGTGGGATTTTTTTGTATAGTACTATATCTAATAAAGGCTTTTCCCTGTAATGCACTTCTAAGTAAGGATTCATTCGATTCCGTATTTTGATCCGTTATTTTCCAATCATTATTGTTATTATTGAATTCTACTTGACTTTCTAATAGGGCTGGTGTTCCGAGGAGTGATGCACCTTGGGAGTCATCTTTTTTGTCGCTACTTGGAAACTCACTTTCCTCATAACTGTAAGGTTCAACTTTCACTAAGTCACTAGTACTCAAATCAGCATGTTGGCTTTCTGAGTCGCCGTCTTCATATGTGAAGCCCTCTACTTTTGGTAAATCTTGGTTGAAATCATTGGGGAACCCGTTCATATTAAGTATGGATTCGAGATCTAATGAATTGTGCGTTTCTATGTCAGTTGGACTAGACATAGATACATCTTCTTCTTTAGCCCAGTATCGACTTGAACTGGTTTCCGTCATGTCATGATTGAGTACGGTCAGTGTGTATATTTGTCCGTCTGTGTTATTAATTAATTTATTCGAAATAGCCGTGTCTGTACAGGGGTGCGTACCATTAATATCGCTCTCCTGGTTCCAGTAAAACTTGTTGAGATCCTCTAGCATGGTATTGTCCAAGCGATCACGTTCGCGGTCTACGTTCCAAATAGAGTCAAAACTTTGCAGCGTGGTGGAGGTGGTCGCAGTGGCCAGGCCACTATTGGTGCCGACCTGCGCGCCACTCACGCTCAACAAACTATTGTTGTTTTGTTCTTTGGGCTCCTCTGAGAGCAAAGGGTTTGATCTCGAGTCGGGTGATTCCATGAACACATTCACAGAACGCATCTGTTGTTTGTACTGAGCATCAGTAACCTCGTTGGATGTCACGAAATCAAAGAAATCCGACTTTGACAGTTCTGGGGCAGTGGCCGTCATGACTACCGTTTCATTCACAACCGAGGACGACAACTCGGTTCGTTCTCCTGTCAGTTTTGCTACATCAAGCTTGCAATGTTTGTGTTCAGTTTATTTTTGTACTACAATAAATATATCTAAATTTAAATAAGTGAATAACCCGGTATGACTTGTACTTTATTGGCAGTCGCTAGAGCGTCGGTAACTGAGAGTGCGGGAGCGCGGGCTGGGGTGCTACTCGGACGTGCCCAACGTGCTCGAGTCAATCGGCGGACCAATCGAGTTTGCGAACTTGATCCGTACGTTGCTTTTTCCCATTATTCACCCCAACCCTATTCCTTGCTGATCGAGAACTTAATTAACCAGGCTTTTAGCAAAGTAGAAGCAGTCGATCATATTATTCATAATGTTATGTAGGTGCTCGAAGTCAGAGGGCGAAGTCAATCTGAAAAAAAGAAAAAAGGAAAGGTTATTGTCGTCATTCAGATAAAAAACTAGTTGTATATAAAGTTTATATTATTATATAGGTAATATAATTGTTTTTTTTTTATCACCGAAGTTATACTACTGTTTAAGCTTTGCTCGGCATTAGGTTGAATATGTCCGTATCTGAATGTTTAATTAATAAGCTCGCTCCGTGTCTTTAGATCCTGTACAAAACCAGGGCGAGCAAGTCACGCGTCGTGCCTATCAGCCATCACGTAGCGGCCGCGCGCCGGAATCGCGCAGCCGACGCGACGCGACGCAACGCGCGACTCCGCCGCCCGCCGCACCCCCCGCGTGCTTTCCGAATGCGAGCCTTTCAGCGCGAATGGCAAAAAATAAAACTGAACGTTAAATTATATTAAAATGAAAGCAGAAACGAGATCATCACACGGTATGTAATTCTAGTGGTTGTCTAAATATTTTTACTTTCTACATTATCATACTCATTTCCACATCCTTCGTTTTGTGTAGTTTTTTAAAGTGTTTAAAATGTAGAATTGTTTTCTTTCATACGTTTATATATTGAGGTTTTCATACGTGTTCGATATAGATGTCGTAAAATGAGAAAGGTCTGTCAAACGACACGATGAATTGGAGCAAGCGCGAGGGACCGAAACATTCGATATTAAGTTTCATCTGACAGCTGATACAATGGTAACTCGTTCATATTTGACGAAATATTATTTACTTGCTGTATAGTTTACAGACACCAGTAATATCCTACTTTAGTTTATCGCTTTTATTATGTCTCACATAAAAATTTAAATAATCATAATGACTGAAGATTCAAGTAGAGTTGTCAAAGTAAATATGTTTTATTATTTCAAAACTCGTAGAGCTAAACTTTATTGTTTTTACATTAATTTACCCCAATATTTAATACTTATTATAGGAAATAATTGTAAGAGTATGTTCAAGATTCAACCAAACATTCTGTACATAACTTTGAAATGTCATTATGAATAATACAATATCTCATCCACAATGTAATAAAAAACAAACAAAATAACATCTATTCTTTTGGTGTGCTTTATAACTGTTGTTAAGTTTTAAACGGAACGTAATACTTGTCTTGTAAGCAATAAAAATTCTGGAACGAATCGTTAATTAAGAACAATGACGTTATTTTTTGTTTAACTGTTTGTTTGTAGTGATTCGGGCTAGCGTATTTTGCTACAATACCTAATGAAGTATACAATTATAAATGATATCTATTGTATAAAGCTATGTACCGCTTTATTAGTTAGTTTGTACGGATTTGTTGTATGCAGATAAAGTTTATATTATCTGATGATTTCCTGTAAGTTAGTAACATCGTCAGACAATGAAGTAAGGTCGCTAAGTGATGACCATAAATTAATCTATTTATTCTCTTGCAAGCGACTCGTAAAATATCAAATTCAATCAGTACTTTGCGTCATTGCATCACATAGATATTTTAACTGTACTAAATTGTATATAGCCTGTCATTACTTTAAACGAAACACTAAGTTAACATGCGAAATTGTTTTGCAACTAACACTGTTAAAAATAGTGCTTTTGACATTACTTAAACCTTATTTCACAATCGTTAAACGGCTGGAGCAGTAGATTAACTTTAAATTGCTTATAGGAAATATTGTTGATGGCTCTTGAAACATAAGTATCTATTATAAAGGTAAAAAATATTTGGCTAAATTGCTGTATGTCTACATTTAAGCTTGGCAGTGGGTAATCCCAGGCCGCGTCGGCAGGTAGAGGTGCAGGCAACCATTACAGTTGGCTGCGCTAAGGTCGCCGCAGTGGTTTTTCTGAGAATATGCTCTTGTAATAGCTTTGTAAGCTATTAACTTAACCGATAAGCGTCGATTATTGCAATTGGTTCGGGTTTGCATTCGCATCACGACAAAATAGTTTTAGCGAATCATTGTAGGTATATTGTGTAGGTATGCAAAACTTAATTATATTTAAATTCCGTCACCTTTTGTCGCAGTGTGGGGATTTCTGTTTTGAGTTATTTTAAGTTGCATTTAGTTAGTTTAGTGGACCTAGATTGTTTTATGGAACACTAAGTCCCTATCTGTTTTGGTGCCTATGGGGGATAAAATTGAGCAGTTTCATCTTATTCAGAATTAAAAATTAAATTCGTATTGTACTTATTGAGTAATTATTTAATTTAAGTTTTAATCGACAAGTCAGGATATGAATTTGATGACTTTGTATTGAGCAGTGGCAGCGCGGCTGCGGCGCGATGCATGTGGGTTAACGAGCGCGGTTGCGCCACGGACGCTGCGCCTGCGCATTGCCGACGCCGCGCGCCGCCGCCGTTCGACCGATGGCTTCAAACATTAACTACTTTAAAAACGTTATTTAATAAACTAGTGTTATTATTCTAAATATCTGCTTTTCCTTGGGACATCTATAGTGTTTTTATTTTAATAAAGTCAATTCTTCAGAGCACCAGCAGTCTGGAACGTGGTAATTGGTTTTGTGGATACCAGACTACCCCATTATGTACCTAAATCTGTAAGCACGTCCCCAGGCCAGGTTACTAATAACATTTCTACTACCTATTGATGCTACTAATAAGTTGTAACCACGGAGAAACCTCACTTTTCTCACGTATACCTATCTAGAAATTTGAAATTGCAGCGTTCGTTAGTGCGAATACCCATTACATTTTATAACCATTTGTATTATACCCATTTTACCTTCATGCCATCTCAGGCAAGCAATTAATGTCTCTAATAGATTTATGAACCGGTATCTATTAATAGCATTCTTAAATTAATTGAAGAATTATTATTACAAACGCACTGGACACGTTGCCGTAATAAGATGTTGCCTTAGATATGATTTACTACTTATACAATATGTTAGTAATTAATTTAAGAATAAGTGTAGTTCTGCGTGGACGTTGTGTTCTTTGAAATTCTATGTTTGAAAATATAGTCGATTTTATAAAATAGTCCACTTGATATCGATAACGTAGATCTAGTTCGATATCTTTAATTAACACGAATAAGCGGCCTCGATATCGCAACTACAATGCCCGACTTTATCTCGGAGAACTATCGAACGATGTCAACAAATTGCGTCGTATTTACAACAAAAATACCCGGACAATTAACTGTGAAGTTCCGATGTGGCGATAATGGCTAGTCGGAGAGGTGAGCCAGGTCCAGCCCAAGATCCAAGTGTTGCGCGGAGCGACCAACTGCGGGCCGAGAGCTCGCGACCGACTCAGATACGGATCACGATAACTGCGACCACATTGTGACGGCTTTAATTGGACGTTTTACATAGAATTGATTCAAAATAAACCTGAACATGCCACTGGTCATTTTCAAGGCGACGCACGACGTGCAGCACGATGTTATGACTGTATGTAACTACAAGTTACTTTATTGGAGTTGTTATTTTTAATTATTATTTGAAACAAAGCAAACTTTGAGTGCCGTTTGGTCTAACCTCTACTACAGACCCATTGATATTTTTACAAGAAACGGGTAATGAAAATAGCTTTAATTATCTCTGTCAGACAAATATCTAAAAGTTAGACAGAAGAGATTGATAAATACCCATTTGACTTGTAGAGTACAATAAATGTTGAGTATGTTGAGCAATAAATGTTGAGTATTAAATATTGAGTATTGACTTATGACTAAATAACATGACATGAAACAATGGCAATGATATAAGTAGCAATCAATCAACAATTACACAAATGTATTATGATTCGTTTAATTATCGCTCTGTTCCATATGAATTGGTATTAGCTAGGTAACCGTAAATTGGAGCTGGTTGCAGCTCGCTCGCATACCAGAGCGCGCGTCACAGCCGCGGTCCGACCTCTGACATTTGAGATTGAGACGAAGATGACCGCTTGCTACGTACGTAAAGCCTTTGATCTCTCATACTGTTGCAATTTTATGCCAGATTATTATAACGACTCGAATGCTAGTAAAAGTGAAATTAATGTTCTGTGCTGTATGTGTTGGCGGGCGGTACTATAATCTCTAATGACACGCGGTTAATTGCGGTTCACGCAATTAAAGGGCTCGACTACAAGTTTGTTTCGAAGATTCCCCGAGTAATATTTCTATGCTAACATTTAGCAGCATTATACTTTTCATAAAGCACTTCACTGAACATTGCAACTTATTTAAACACACAAATATAACGATGAAATGTTTTGCATATCCACCGGTACTTATTACGCTCGAAATATAGTTGAATAATTAATTTGATATAATAAACGTTGCGGTAGATACTATGTTGTATGAGTATATAAGACCGTTATAAATGCCAATATAGGTCGATTGCGGTTTACACACTGATTTATGGCAACTGGGAGACCGGTGGCTACGCAAGGATGCACAATCTAGTCGTGACATTAATGACGGAGATTACTTGCTTACGCGCAACTAGAGTGCGTCGAATTCTGACGTAAAATATGGTTAGTATTTATATATCGGATAGTGGTTGCTCGAGTTCCCACGCGGCGAACATTGCGCCCGCGCCGACACCAGCTCTCAAGTTATTGGACACATGCAAATGTTGTACAGATAGATTTCAATGATTTTGAATATATAATATCGTGGATGTACCCAGTATCGCAATTCAGTAATCAAAGTCAGTAGTGTAATTTTAGTTTCAAGAACTAAAACTAAAAAAGATAAACCCCCTGCAGCAACAAGTCGAAGTTACCTGGTGCTTGCGATATCATTGAAGTACACAGGGTACCAAATTTCGAATCGTTCAGGCCTATGGAAGTTGCTCACATCCTCACATCCTTTCATCAACTAGAAAAGAGCTGATGATCTAGAAACAGTTGAACAGATATTCAGATTGAATCATAGCTAAGAACACTAAATCAAGTTACCTTTCAAACTCTTTTAAAGTCAGGTGCTAAATCAAATTCCTAAGTATATAAGTGCAATAATAAATAATAATAATTCTGTGCTGCATGTTTTATTGATCTGAAAGGTCTCCATTGGATATTTATGTTTTACCGAATAGGATAAGTTTTATTTATGTCGTATAGCTTGGTAGGTATAATTAATTAAACGGTTAGACTCTGCATTTCTATGAGCGGGTGTGCCGACCTGTCGTTCAGGTTTACCTCGAATAGGAGCCAAAATTATACTGAGATGACCGCTTTGTCCTACCGAATAGTTCAGCGGCTCAAGCTAATTGGACACATCATTAAGCAGGATTACGTAATGCGCCTGATTTCGTGAATCCAATTCACGAACTCAATTTGCTCATAAATTTTTAAATCTATAATAACATAGTAGACCATATAGCAAATTAGTACTGGGTACTGTATAATTTGATATAACATTAGGTCTCCTAGGTTCCAAAATATAAACAATACTTATAAGCAGGTATAAAGGTCCATATAAAATTTTCTAACGTGAATCTAATTATATATAGATACTTAATTAATTCACCAGAAAAACCTCTTTGAAAATAAAATCTATGAGATTTTCAAGTAACCTACTACAAGCACTTTCTAACCCAAAAGTGATCTGTTTATAAGGAATGAGTGATCCTAAATTCAATTTAAGCAAGTTTTGATTATCACAAGTTATCTTTGTATTAAAAATACAGAAATATCTACATACAGACGGTACAAAGTATCAGATCAACAGCAAAGCATATAAATTGTAAACAAAGGTAGTTAAGTTATATTCCGTATTCATCTGCATGGGACAATGTGTGGGATAAGTGTCAATCACGATTTCGTGTTGGAATAAGCCATGATTGGCCTACATCACAGGTGCACTTACAAAAAAGAGAAACTGCTGTATTGCGGCGCACGAAAGAAAATCTTATTATCGACATAAGGGGCGATATTCGAGACGGCCGTCTGCTCCAGTTACAGAAAACGCTCCCTCCGATTTGGATCCGGTTCGATCTGGTTTCGTGCGAACCTACCTTCACTCTCTTATGGTGTTTTAATCACTGTTATTTACGGAGTACCTTTAAAGACGTTATCGAGACAATAATCTATATTGTTAAGTAAATAAAATAAAACTGCTTCCGTTCAATTTAAGCTTCCTCTTCGAAAACCACTATGGAATCCATTGAGCTTGTAAGTATAGCAAAAAACTTATAGTAAAAAACCATCATGTATAAAATTCGTAGTTACGTAGGTAGTAGGTAAATAACGTATAGTAACGTTAATAAGGGCATTGAAAGTCAAGCATATCGCAGTAAATTAAAGTTAGTACGTACTTAACAAAAAAAACATACAGATTCATTTAACTTAACATTGATACGGTAGAATGATTATTTTTATAAATATTGATTGTAAAAATCATCATTTTATATCAATGTAATCTATCATATGTTATGCAGTGCCCACTGCAGCATAAATTTTGAACAAAAAATAATTTTAATAAAAAGGTATTGGCGCGACGACATTTGATGTCCAGACAAAAATGACAGCGTTTGACAGACGAAGTCTTTTAGAGTGGTGAAAATAAATGAAGATATTTGACTAATTTCTAGTTAACATGCACGTTCGATTATGTGCGAAGCGTGCTAATATAATACAGAGGCAAATTGGCGTTAAACTTTTGACAGGCGGGTCAATAAGTGGCTGGAAAACGAAAGTAGCACCTGGCGTACTAGTCTTGCTTTATTATTTTTATCGGATAGTTTTTCGAATATTAAATTACCCGGTCGGGCTTGGATGTCACGGCTCACTTTGATACTTTTAAGCACGTCAGTGAACATTTTATACCGAACAATGTTTAGAGTACATACAATGAAGGTAGGTTCAGATTTTTACACGCGATGTAGTTAGTAGAAGAAAGTGTGAACTTACTGTTATACGGAAATTTATCCGGATTTCTATTTTTGATAACTTTCAGCTATAATAAAGTGCTTCTTAAGTGATTGATGCCTTACAAAAAGTTCGACAGACCAATAGATGTCCAATTAGGCGGTAACGCTCCATACACAAAAATACAACGGTAGAAGCGGAAAAACAAAATAATTATCTATCATTTTAACGTGGTAACCTAGAACATAATCTTCAGACGATTTTAATATGGATCTAACAAATAGTAGGATTGAAAATGAGGATTTATAGCAAAAGTTTTCTTTTCCGAAGTAACTTTGTTTAACAGCCACTTGTTTGTTTAAGTTATGCTAAATAATTCACAGACTAGCGTCACACCACTGATTAGTCTAGATAGTTGATGAACAGCGTTGGCTAGAGTAGCACATAGTGACCAGTGCTGAATCAAAGAAAAAGGCGCGGTAGGTATGAAAAATGGAATATTGAGTACCATGTAATAATTCCGGATTTTGTGTTATTATAAAACCGAGGGCAAAAGTCAATGTAATTATTCGTTCACGTATTGATCTCGGTACCTATAAATAAACGAGTTGTTGCAACTTGTAACTTGCCATTCGGGAAGTAAAATTATAGCGTGCATAAACGCTAATGTTTATATAAACTCCATACACATATAATTTTAATGTTTAATGACTATTTATAAAAACATAATATCCGTAAGTACATGCGAAACCAGAATATAGTTTGTTCAGAATAAGTAACTGAATCGATTCCAATCATTTTTACAGCATGTCATATTTTTCCCAAAAATTTTAAGTACCTATACCAAGTACCTATTCGCAATTATACGCGCACAAAACAGTCACTACCGGTCATAGCAGCACTAGGCGCGGGCGCACAGCAGGGCGAGGGCTAAAACATCCCCTTCAGTCGCCTGAAGTCGATGCGAAGTCGATGCTTGATGCGATATACAACCAGATAGCATAACAAGCTTATATATAGTACATAGATTTTTTAACTAAAAATACTAGATACGTGTTTCGTGTTTAAGTTGCATAAATATAAATCAATTTAACTAATTGGTAAGATAGTTTTGTTGATTTTCGGTTGACTTTTCAAGATAAGCATTTATATTAACTATAAAGATGGTTTCCACAATTTCAAAATTACCACGTTTTCATATAGGTATACCGTTAACTACTATAGAAGTACTAACAAATACGAAGTTTACTTGCGATTGTTTCAAGTTCAACGTTTTCAATGGTAAAAATAAAAATATTATAATAAGTTTTCATAGAGCGGACCGACTTTAATGAGATAAAGCTTCAAAATTAGGCTATAAGTTTAAGTGGTTATCATTTGGTTCTCACAAACAAACAGAAATAAAAAAAAGACTGTATTACTTATTCTCATTCCCCTAAATTAGTTTGAATTGTAAGTATAAGCAATAAACAGACCAGAGAAACTTACATTCTTATTATATGTAGGTATTGGTGATGATGATGATATTAATAATACATATTTTTTCGTATTTATTAGCATATTGCCGAATGCAACTGCTGAATAATAAATAAATAAAATATTTAGATTGAAACGCTGCATACATACATTAATATTTAATTGGTGTTTTAATGAGCTATTCATATCCATTTGACTTAATATAAATCATCTCATTTCTTTAATGAATTTATATATTGGATGCAGGAATATTACATATTATCTTGAGCTAAAGCAAATCGTCAGTATGACATTTCTTCAATCAATATTTATTTATTAATCTTCAATATTTCTGGTACTTGAAGAAAATCGAAGTTAGGATGTATTTTTAAATATGTAATCAGTGTAAATGGATCTTTTATTGATTGTTCCGATACAAAAAAAAACAATGGTTATTTCTTCAGCCCAAAAAGAGAAGCACAGGCATTAATCAATCTACTTAAATATGTGGGTTTGTCTGTGATATATATCGTAAGTTCTAGTCGGATGTTATACTATACAATAATTTATTAAGGGGTTATTTGCAGTGATACTATAGCCACAACACGCCAGTAAAAAAGAGTTATTTATTCACTAAAATTGAACGCCTAAAATCAAATCGATATTGTTTTTCATTCGAATTCCGTAGGTGCTGAAATAAATTATAATTAAATTCAGCACCTACGGAAAAAATTTGCTTCGTTTTTGTGAACTTTCTTAATTTTTATAAAATAACTAATATAAAGATAACGTTTCCCTCGTTTTATAGTTTAGTTATGGATAGACAACAACCGACAACAGCCGTGTAATAAGATGTATCTCGGTTTGCAATTACTAACGAGTCGTAATATCTCACATCGTGCCTAGCAATATGTCTAGCACGAATCTTAATGAAGCTCATCTGTATAAATGCAATCACAAGAGGCTGGATCGTTATGTGCACCAAAAACAGCTCGCTTCACATGATTGCAATGGTAACCTATGTAATCCAATCAGTAGATATAATCAATCACGATTTTTACATGCATGCCATCCAATCAATTATCAATAATTTTGCAGATATATACAATAATGATTCAAAGAATCGCGGAAGAGAAGCTACGCTTTATCATCTTAACTCAAGAAAAGAGGTGACGTAAACTAATAGATAGCTATTATTGTTGGGCGTTGTCTAGACAGTTTGGACAACGATACAACTTTTGTCATAAACTAAACATCTGATTAATTTAAGATGAGCTAACGTTATTACAATAAATTTGGAAAAAAGTTATAAGATAATGCGAACAGTTTTTTTTCTTCTGACTGAGAAAAGTTCGGTTTTTATTTTAGTTTTAAAAGTGTCAGGAGTGTCTTTAATTATTCATCGAGTGTAGACGTATATGCCGCGTAAGCACCGTCTCACAGACACTGCGTAGTCGCAGAGTAGAGTCCAGTAGCCCGATTCACCTAATGAAAACTGTAGCGATGTCGTAGCGACTTAATCGTTAAAAAAGTTTTCTTAGATATCCGTCGATCGGACCAATTTAGAAGTCGCCCCATTGAAAAACCGTTGAACTGTATTCACACATGTTCGGCGAGAATCGTTCTAAAACTTTGGCTTGCCAGTATTCACATAACACTGGAAAACTGTTTCAACAATTAAGTCGCTACGACATCGCTACGGTTTAATTACGTGAATCGGGCTACGGGTAGACGTCGTGGACGCGGAACGTAGTCAGCATGTTCACGCTTATAGGCGCCGCGTATACACTACGACTATGCGTCTACGCCTACTGTCTTGTACAATTGAAACCGACTACTAACATTAATTTTCTTGTTTTCAACAACGAGTGTATGAAATGCGGAGAATAATCTTTAATTATGTAGGAATCGTAGTGTTAAACGTCTGCATTGCATAGTTCGACAAAAGTACTATACAGAGACAATGCAAAGAAATTCATAGATATCGTTTTTTAAATTAAATGGCCCTGGTATTTCAGTGAATTTAATATTAAGCTAACTTAAACTCCAACTTTGGATATCCTACTTCGGCATGTTCATAAATCGCTTCTAAGTTACCCAGCACGTCTACAGAAGCAGTAGTCGTGTCGCATAAGTAGGTAAATGTGCATACAACACGGTGCAGATCACTTTCCACGGTGTAAATGACTTCAGGTTAATAATTTTCAAATCGTGATCTCACATCAATTTATTTCACCATTAATAGTTTGTCCTTATTTATATGTAGGTATTATCACGTCTATCGGTTGGAGAGCCGGAGCAGTTTCGTAAGGCTGCAGTTTAACATCATTTGCATATTCCACGGCGGTGTCGATGTGGCCCCGTGTTGTACATCGAGCGAAACACTAATAATTACAATTCACTGGCTACATGTATTTCTAGTGAACCAATTTTTGGGCAGCGATAACTAGAACCTACGGGGAATTTCATAGCGTACGAATAGGATTTCGCAGTAGACTATAAACTTTTATACATTTACTACATGAGTTTGCTGTCCCTGGTGATTGATGAATGATTTAGTTTTTCCAAATGTGGGATTTTCCCAAAACCCATTTATATATTTTAAATTCATCAGTTTGAACTGTGCGTCATCGTAATCAGTCACTTAGATTTAGAGGTTTACTAAGTAGGTATAGAATGATGTTATTAAATCCTAATCATCGTAAAAGTTGATTCAATGAGGCAAGCGCCAGGGGATTTGGTTAATTTAAAAATGAAAGTTTATTGGGTCTTTAATGGCAGGAAGGTACAATTGAATTCAAATCAAACATGCTTCCGTCAAAGTGACAGTCATTACTTCAATATTAATACTAGTTATAGCCGTTGTTAAGTTTGTTACAAATTGGCACAACCAGTGGTCGGATTATTAGCCGGTTGGGCTGCGCGTAGGCAGAAGCACGGCTCGCGGATGTCGCGGTCGGGATGATCCAGATTCACAACGAATCCTTTCACCGAGCGCAGCCTTGAACACGCCGAGTCCCAGGACTGACCATTACCGGCGCACCGTTGTTAATGTCCTATCGATTAACATAGATCGGTGCTAAAAGATTTAGTGCGCTCCGACTATCGTTTATAGACTACACTATTGTGTTCGACTTCTCGCATTTACGATATGCACAACTAGTGAATTGGGTTAGCAAATGTTAGGCCAGTCCCAGGCCATCCGAGTTGATGACGAAAATACCGGACATGTTGTCCGCCAATTAAAGCTCCAAGCGACGACGACGATGGCCGCGCACCGCATCGCACCGCGACATAACTCCCTCTTTTGCAATTTAAATCGATAAACAAGAGGTCGTTATTATCGTTGTTAATTGTTTTTTTAATTCATTCCAGTAAATTATGTTCTTTTCTTATGTAGATCCTAGATATTGAGTTAGATCAACGATTTTGTCTGGGATCAACGACATTTACCTATCTATAACAAGTGAGAGTCAGAATAAATCATTGAATGCACCACTATATACTTGAGTTATTATTAATCGACTTTCGTACATTATAATTTGCGATTATTATGTTGCTCTTTAATTTTCTTTCACAAAGAAAGTTAGTATTATCTATGCATCTAATGAAATATTTTAGTTTTTATGCTTTTGAATATTTTAAATAATTTACCTGTTTCAAAAATGGAATGGCTTAAATATCAACATTTAAGTAAATGAGTTATATTAAAGCGTCTTAGTATCCATATTAAAATCTTAAAGATCACTTCCTTGAACTGAATAAATAGTTTAATTACTTGTCTTCTTCTACATAAATACAACCCTATGGTTTCCTGGTTCATATTCTACATAAACAGGTATAATCAATGGTGCGTCAATTACTATTCACTCGTACTACTTTACAATGGAACTTTCGTAATGAATATAGCCAAATTACAATTCGTAAGTACACGCATGCGCTCGCTGTGGCTGCAAAACCTGAATTGTACTTTTTAATTGAAGGGTTCATACTTTGTGGCTGTTTATCAAGGTAATTGAGGCAGGTTTTAAGTGAAAACATATTTTATTTAATATTCTTTCTTAAAGTGCTCTACATATTGACATTTACAGAGTAAACCGAAATGTTGGATAATTTATTACAAAATGTAGTATTACCGCCTTACCAAGACTTTAAAATTTAACTAAATGTGTGCATACCTATGTGTCTAAAATTGAAGATTTGTATATCAATAAGCCTGACAGTTTAATGGATCATGCTGTTTGATTCTTAAAAAGAGATTTGTTTCGTTCTGGCACCAAATTAAGGAAATGAGATTTGCAACAGTTAACCAAACTTGGCAAGCCCAAAAACGCTATTATATTATTAATTATAATGAAAAGATAACGCTTAGCCTGTTTAAAACTTATTAAGTTATTACGCACTTATGCTCTTGTATTTTGAGGGTCTTTTGTAAGAACCTTGAAGTCCTCTGTGTTCCTCCTGTCGCTTAGCGAAAATATTTGGATTCATTTTGTACTTCCTGTTCACCTAGAAACGTTAAAATAGCAGCAAAATACTACTTTCAAATTAAGGTTCTTTATAAGTACTTAAGTAGTTTATGTTTACAGTTGAAACTTTGGCGTTTTCCTTTTGATCCTTCAGAGAAGCGAATCTGTTTTATTTTTTTATATAATTTTAAAGACACTATTTATTACTTAGTAGGTTATGTGAATTTTGAAAAAACTTTCTCTGCTATTATTAGTTAAAACAAATAGTTGCACTACAGATAAAAATGTGACCTACGTTCCATGTTATAAATAATGTGAGAGAATATATTATGTCCGAACAATTTATCATAATGTGCACTCTCACTTACTAGCTATCACGTTGTACGCGAGTGCGGGTGTCCGCGCAGCGTGCCGGGTCGGAGCGTACGCGCAGTCTTGTACCACTCAGCGAAAATATTTGTTAACCAAAACAACACACTACTCGGATAACAACTAGATTTATTGTAACACAACACAGATTTATTATTGCACCTTCACTTTTGCTGGAATATGACAACATTGACTGCAAATGATTTATTATAATTTGCCGCTCGAAA
The DNA here is from genome assembly GCA_958496365.1 of Subacronicta megacephala. Lineage (NCBI taxonomy): Eukaryota > Metazoa > Arthropoda > Insecta > Lepidoptera > Noctuidae > Subacronicta > Subacronicta megacephala. The sequence continues at coordinate 8,910,143 of OY292516.1, read as the reverse complement.
TGAATAAGCTGTGACTGAGTTTACTCAAATTTAGGAAATTAAAGATATAGAATAAGTCTGTGGTACTTAGACAGTCTAGAAATATGAGTTATCTTTGTGTTTGTTAAATATAAAAACTTATTTCTTAAGTTCCATTCTTAGTTCGAGCATCGATCGATGAAGTTTTCCTATGAAATTGTCAGTAATTCAGTCAGTTAGTAAGTGGCTAATATATGTGATGTGTGCACGATTTGCAGGTACTCATTTAAACATTCCTGCGAATCGTGGGTATACAGCATTACACCTCTGCTTAACTTCCTAACATTGCCTGCACAGCATTGTCTCAATATCAATAAACATTACTGAAATAATTCTAATAATTATGAAAAAATATTATATTATATTCTAATCATATTATGTATTACCGGTGCGAGCCTGGGATCAACCAGCAAGCTCGGCTTGGCGACCGTCTAAGGCTTAGCTCTTATAATCATGATTATGCATTAGCTATGCGTAATTGAAATGAATTCCAAATTCTTCTTAATTTATTCATAGCTGCCTACATATTTTAGTGTGTTTATAGTTTAGTGAACGCATGTCAAGAGTTTTACAACCTTAGCCGTCAATATTGATGTCACTTTTACGTTTATACAAACAAGAATTAACTCTAATAATCAGAGCATTTTTTTTAGATTGCAATGATAGCCTCGTGAGATATTACCATTTTATCATATACCACCGTTTAAAACTAATGCAAACTCCGTATTTTAGAAAAATATGCGTATAAATTTTACCACTGACTTATATACTTTCGTGGTCCATCGAGAAGATACATAACTGTCCGAGAGATTTTCTCGACAGCGTGTTAAGTCCGTCAATCCAGACTGGGCCAGCTTTATGGACTTAAGCTTTATTCCTCTCCTCTAGAAATTAGACACGTACACTCTAGTCTCTGCGACAAAGAGATCTATTGCTACAACATTTTACAAAACATCAAACATTATATTCTATGTGGAAATCTAAAAATTTTGAATTACAAATATGCGTGAGTATTTACGTCGTGTACCAGACATAATTCAGTGGAAAGCGGGAAGTTTAGCCGCATTATTTATGCGACAGGATTGACACCTGCAACCCGATGGCGTACAGCGCGCAACGTGCGACACCTGCGATCTGCGATCCTGCCTCGGTTGTTACACTGATGCACATTTGTGATAAATTAGACACGCCACACTCGAGAACCAATCTCGACGGTTTGCAATCAGTTTTGCGAAATGCTCGTTTCCTCGTAAATTGTTGGAAGTTACTACGTGAAATATTGCCTTGTGTGACGTTGTGTGGACATGCTGTGTGGAACTGGAAATGCACTTTGTTTACCTTGTAGCTTTCAGACTGTTTTTATATTGTGCATTCCGTACCTATAGGTTTCACTTATATAAATAGACTGACAACATAACGTAGTGATTATTTATCACACATGCTTTTCTAGGAAAGCAAGAAATCTTTTTCTCACAAAGCACCGACTCTGATCTTTGCAGCAACCCTGAACGAGGACTAAAATGCCCGTTTCTCAGCATTATATAGTGGCATTTAAAAACACTACTCTGCCGCCTACTGCCGCGTGGATTTCTGACAGACCGTTAAAACAAACAATTCATTTACCTATAAAAATAAGGATCGCGCTATATCCTTGCTAACAACGGCTACCTGATGTATACCGTACAAAGAAGGCAATATGTGTATGCTGTAGTGTAGTAATGATGATGGCTGGCGGACCGAGAGATCACTTATGCAAATCAAAATAAATATATTTAAACCGCTGTAATTCAATGCTTTTGACTAGAATTGAGACTGGTTTAAAGTTATTGATAAGTGATCAGATAAGATCCTAATCATTTAATAACTTTGACCAGTTAGGAAGGCTCATTTCCAAATTAAATTGACCACTGTATATATCATGATCATTTTTATTGATCTACTATTCTACTGATTGATACTTTAACTCAGATATGAATCATTCCTTACATTCGTATATCTAGACAGAACACAAAAGCTTCTTCGTAATATTATTTTGTTATTTTCAGAGGTACGGACGTATTCTCTAGTTTCAGTCTTTAGTCTGAAGTTTTGTCTGTTTTTAGGTTCAGTTTATAATAACTACATATTTAGATAGGATATAAAAAATTAAACAGAATCAGCATAACAAAAGAAACGTATTTCATCATGTCTAGTTTGTGGTTTAGGAAAAAACGATTAAACCGACACTCATTGGCAAATTAAACTGTAAGCCAAATTTCACTTATGATTAATTTGCTACAGTAATGACAAAGATTGAGCGTCGCTGTTTGTTCGCTCTCTATTCAAATACCAACATACCTACTTCATTCTAGTTTGTTCACGTGAATAGTTTAGGATTTCTCGTTTATTAATTCAATGTTACGCTTGATTCGGTTCACTGGTTTTTATGGGTTTGTTTAAGAAAAACTTGTATGTAAAGACACGACAACGAAAATGATACCTTAGGGACTTTCCCTCATTAATGCAATGTGATAATTATATTATTATTGAACATGAGACTTACAACATATATACGATAAAAAATAAATCGTATTCATAATAAATTCGGGCTCCTCAAATGTCGGTCAAAGCCACGTACATTAACGAAATTCTCTAAAAAGTTAATGCATAAATTACTATTTCGGTATCCGTTTGTTTTGACCGTCTAAGTTTCTTTTAAATATTATTAATAAACTATATTTTATGTAGTTAGACTTAAATAAATATCACAAAGAGTTAACATTTTTTATTAGGACATATGACATTATCGATCTCGACACTAACAAAGTGTTCAACTGACAACTCCGTTCAAGATTCGCGGTATTGACTTTTTGTAAATAGATCTAGATAAAAAAGTATCTCTTTGTATTGGTGCACGACAGTTTAAAATTCCCTTATAATTGGTTGATTGAATTTCGATTGAAACGAGAAGTCTTAAATAATTAGTCATAGGTTTTACCCCGCTTGGTTGAACGTGCGGGTAGTAATCGTTTGGTAGTTTCAATTAAAGTGATAATAAACTCAAAATAAAGCAAAAAATATCAGGAAATTTGACAAGTAAATGAACCCAAATTTTCGTGTACTTATTAACAGATTAAAGTTCACATGACTTCCATCCACATCCTGCTATTAATCAGGCAGTCATTAAGCAGACATCTGGGGCCGTATTACCACGTATTAATGCCATCATTTTTACGTTGTGAAAGAGGGACGCCACTATTTAACCTGTAGAGCGGCATCCCTCTCTCACACCCTAAAAATGATGGCATTAATACGTGGTAATACGGCCCCTGAACTGATTTAAATGTAACTTTCACTGCATTACTTTATTTTGACGGTTGACACTGAAATTATCTTACGACCATCTGTAAGATATTTATAAATATAAAACTAGTACTATGGAAATTATTGCCCGTAAGAGGTACATTTTTGTTTATTGCTTTTGACTCAATGGTCAAACGCAATAAACAAAAATGTACCTCTTACTTTTGCACCATCGTAATCAGAATTTATTTCTGCCTCATGATATAGGACTAATAAAAAAAGCAGCCGCAGTAGCATAATGGCTAGGGTGTCGGACTTGCGATCATGTGGTTCCCGGTTCGATACTCACTCACCCATTGCACTACCGACATTATCCCACTAGTAATTCAAACATTTAGCTGAGTACAAGGGATTAACAAGAATACTAGTAATGTGCGACCCACATTGCTAGTAAGCTTTATTAAAGAAAAAATATAAATTAATCTATAAACTCGTATAACACAAAGTGTAAAAAAATGGTGTCAGTAACCCGTAATAACACCGTTTATAATCCAAGAACAGCTTTATCAATTTTTATGAGCTTTGATTTTTTGGATTTGTCTCCTCCCCGCATAGCAGAACGCCTAAATATTAAAACATTGGAAAAAAATTGTATAAGTGGTAAGAAGTTCTTCGGGAAAGCTAGTGCATTATAAAATTGTATTATGCATTATAAAATTATATTATTAACATTATTAAAAAAATATATCACTGTAAAGTGATTATTATAATGACTAACTTAAAAAAGGCTAAGAGTTTCTCTTAATTCAGTAATTCAATCATTTTTTTTTCTTTGGTACAGTAAGTTTTAATTGTTTATATAAATCCAAAAACATTATTATTAAGTATTCCATAAAATCGTGATCGCCCCGCTAATGTGCACGACAGAAATCAGTTTAAGAAATACGACGTGGTCTAAAATGTGAAGCTGATCAACTGAATTTCAAGCGCCACAAACGATAATGTTGACTATATAGTCAACATTATCGTTTGTGGCGTTTGTGGTAATAATTATCATATGATAATTATTGAAAACATAAACCTGGGTACTAAAATCGACCCAAAGATCCAGATGTACCAATACTATCGTATATATTTATTAAATACTTACCTACTTGCCGTGAAAATATGATTTCCGAAATAATAACTATGTAAAAAATAATAAACTTTGGGAATATTATAAAAAAAGACAGGATTTTCTTGAAGAAGAGGAGATTTAGAGTAAAATAACAGACCTCAGTCGTCTTTTACAAAACAAAAAATATAAAGAAAATGTTACTCTTTGTCAGAATAATCGGTTTGCTATGTGGACAAATAAATACTAACATATTCTTTGGCAAATAAAATATTTAAACAATGTTCTTTCAAGCAAAAATTATATGAACGAGTCTGTGTTTCCTCAATATCTTTTATTTAATGTGCTAAGTTAATTGCTAACTGCAAGCTTGTTTACTTCTAACGTCAAGAAACTTTATGGCAGTCAGGCTATTTTCCGTAATTATTAGGTAAACCATATAAATATGTGCTTTCACATTTGAGATGTATCGTGTCGCCAACATTGAAGTGAACTTTATCTTGCGTTACCTGGTAAGCTCTAGTGCCTATCTCATAGAATATTGATGATTTTAGATAATTTGAAATGTTAATTTCTGTCGACGATGAAGATAAAATAGACCCTTTATTTACCGTGTCGTCAGAAGATTTAACATTTCATCAATATGACATGAGCTAATGAATGTTTTATCGAAACTGTATTTCATCCAAAACACTATAATTCGTTTAACTTGTTGAAACACAGCCTTAATAATGTTTAAAAAATAAAAGAGTATCACTAAAAACTCTATCAGTATTAACTATATCAAGAATTTAATAAAAAATAACCTACAATAATACAAGTGTTACTATGGGCTTCCGTTATAGTGTGTTGACATAAAAAAAAATGACTTCCAATAACGAGCGGTCTCAGTTTCTCCAAATTGTAACTAAATACATACCCATACTTTGGTATCCCAGATTTAGCTAGTGGTTGAGAAATAATAACTCTATAACGTAAAATCAGTGCACCCTGGGCAATCAATTCCGCTATCTATTTGCTGGGTGACTCTTTGTAACGAGAAATGAATTATGTTATTTACCTCACGACGATATGAACCCAATTTTTTGTTAATACTTATTTGTATTGTATTGTATAACTAGACAACACAACAGGACACTGCTGCTTAAACAAGCACATGTTCAACCTAAGGCTGAGCGATACGCGAACCTGCAGATATTGCGAAGAGGCTGATGAAACGCCACTTCACCTTCTGGGGCAATGCGGACCGCTGATGCACAAGCGTAATGCGCATCTGGGGAAACATGTATTAACCCCAGATGAAATAAGGGAGCTCACCCCCAAGGAAATCCTGCAGTTTATAGCAGCCGCAGTGTTACTATAGCCACAAATACAAATAAAAAAAAATGTATAACTACATTTGATTTGTATTTGAATATGCTATAACTATAGTCCAGTACACTGACCTAGTGCGGGCTGGCAGATCGCATTACCTTTTAAAAACCCAATACGAAGTGATACTGAGTTTTTATTGAAGACGTTAGTTTTTGTTTATAATACTTATTATTACCAAACTTACGGATTTACACATTCTTGATGACTAAGCATCATATTAAAAAAACCACAACACTAGTAGGAGTAGGGGCCGCTGCGCTATTGGAAGACCACTTTCAAGATTTTATGAAATCCTCTTAGAGGTGCAGGTTTCATCACGATGCGATGTTACAATAATACATAAAATGCAACAGTAATAAAATCAGTATGACTGTCCAGTTACTTAATTGATCGACTTCTGTGCAGCTATCTCGTTTTTTATTTGCACGCACTAGTAAAAAAGCAATGCGCACGCGACGCCTTTTGATAAAATTGCACATCAATCATTTTGTTCGGAATGATAGCGTAAAAGTTGTTATATTTTATATGAGATTTGGATATTTGAAAAGGCTTTGGCTCAGTATATTGGTGTGAACTATAAAATGATTATGATGAAATTAGGAATAAAAACTAGAAATATTGAGACTTTCAAAGCTTAGCGGGGGGCAACTGCTACGGATGTACACGGGATATCCCCTCTTATTCTGAAAGGAAACCCGTGCCCAGTAGTCGTACAATAAATGGGTTGAACACTTTGCTTGTTCTGGGAATCGAACTATCGACCTCTAGCGTAGCACTCGTGCTTATGACCTCTAGGATAATTAAGCAGTCATTGGAGCCAGTAACTAATATCTGAAATAGAATTTGTTCCATGCAACAGCAATTTCGATTAAAGAACTGAATGCTAAGATGTAAAAAAATCAAACACGAGCCGGAAATAATACCCGGATGTTTTACTTGAAAAATAATATGCTAAAGCTTTGTATCGAAGTTGATTAGGTCGTGAATGATTAATTTTGCTAAAGAACATGCATAAATATCTAGAAAAGTATTTTTTTTCTTAACATTTATTTTATTAACTGCATACTTGGTTTAATGTTTCTATTGCATATGAATGCTTGCTTATACTTCAAATACAGCTAGACAAAGCAAAAGGGCAGAAACATACAAGTTTGTAATTTATGCAATTCATATATTTCAAGCTTTTGTCTTACTGTAGTTTAACTTCATAGCTAGGCAAATATGTTCACGGTCCATTAAAAAGTATTGTATTAAAGTTACAAAGTTGCCAAAGTAATATCCATGTCATAAAATATATTTGCATATTTCCGTTATTATAGGGCCCTTTACACTGTTAAGTCCAATGTTATTATGTTAGTATTGCACGGTTGGTAAGCTACAGTACATATAAGTAGCTATATAGAAATGGCATATAGTATTCAAGTGTATTTTGTTTTCTTTTTCTATTTAGGTACAAAAATTTTACCCTAATACATCATAAAAATCTTTATTAATAAGAAAAACGATAAACGAACGAAGAGAAACGAATACAAACAGTCAAACTTCTTCTCCTTTGTCTCATATATAAATATCAATAACCGTTCGTTAGTCTCGCTAAGCGAGCGGTGGTGGCCCAGTGGTAGCAGCCGCGACTTACGAATTGTAGGTCGTAGGTTCGAACCTAGACAGGCGCTTTACTTTGCGTAAATTATTTCATGACCACTGCTCCCAAAACGGTGAAGGAAAACATCGTGAGGAAACCAGCATGTCATAGAACCAAAAATTCGAAGACATGTGACATCTACCAACCCGCACAGGGCCCACGTGCGGCCTATGGCCCGTTCCCTCTCACCGAGAGGAGGCCTGCGTCCAGCAGTGGGAACATTATAGGCTAATTATGATGATGATGATGAATCTCGCTAAAACTCTAGAACGGCTAGACCGATTTGGCAATTTTTGGTTTTGAAATATTTGTGGAAGTCCAGGAAATGTTTAAACGGTCAGAAAATATGGAAAAATTGGAAACGGTAGGTGGCGCTGCGATCGTAGTCGGGCAGGACAACGTCTGTCAGGTCCATTAGTCTCTCAAAAATAGATACTGTCATTTTTTTTTTAAATCTCTTTGAATGCAGAGGACACTCGCAATCTACGACACAGTTACAACAATAGATACTGAATTAATTATTAAATCATTTCAAAAACAAAGGTCCTTCATCAAATCAAAGGTTTCCAATATATTACCAAGTATTAAACATATATTACTAAACGTGTCAGAAATTTTGTTGATATAGGTACATAGTTGTAATGTGGAAGTTAGTAATATGTGCCACGTGGTGTCCACGTTATCGGATCTCTCGCATGTCGGAGCGTGCTACGATAGCGGTCAAACTGGTAGCTTAATAATTCCACAAAAAACATGAACAGGATTTCTAGTATAATCCGCGACATGATTAAACGCGGAAAAATATCAATGACAAAAGGAGACGCACGCCTTTGGTAAACACGTGCAAAAAGTAATATTTAAAGCGAGTTGTTGGCGGGCGGGCGGGCGGAGAGGCGCGGGGCGGGCGGCGTGACGCCGGCGCCTGCCGAATATACCTATCAGATGAAAATTATAGCCTATGCAAATATATTTTACGAATACATTACACAATGTTAGTTAGATTTGTAGTATTTTGTTGTATGTAAAAACTTTAATAATTCGTGTACCTACTTAACACTACATATTTATAGTATATAGGTAGGTGATACCTATTTCCACAGCCCAGTTCAGATTAATCAATACTCCTTATTATTCAGTATTAATACAGTAAGCAATAATGACATAATTATCTTGTTTTACTGAATTGATTTCAAACAGCGCGTTGATGTCTTTTATACGGCGCAACAAACAACTGAACTATCGTAAACTTGCATTTAGTCGTAATTCGTTGTACACTAGGAACAACTTGTTAATAACATTTTACGTTATGCAGTAATGCAGCTCTATTTTAATTTAGCTACCAATCATTTATTGTAGTGGAACTCTCTTTCGTACCGCATAAATCTATCGCTGCTCTAGATAGATAAAATTAAAATGATACCTGGAAACACGCTCAAGCTGAAGGTAGTTCCGTGTCTGTTGACGTCCGGCAAACCTTCGACATTTCCGAACAAACACAGTTGAATCACCCGCTCAGGAGCAACGCGGCTGCGCAGGTCGCGGAGGCTGTGGGCGCGGGCGACGCGGGGCGCGGGGCGCAGGGTGCGGGGCGCGGGGCCGGCGCGGGCGCAGCGTGCGAACATACGCCCGCGAGGTCGCTGTCTTTTTACTCGCATTACCTCCTGACATTCGAACTTAATGGAGTTGCATTATTGAAATTTAAGCAGAACGACTACCGACGTAATGGAATAAAATTAGGTTATCGTAACGAGAAAACGGTCTTCGAGTGGCCATCTTTAAGCTCTCGGCGGCCCAATAGGAATTCAAAACATTTCGCAGAGGCTGCGCGCTTCAGAAAGCTAGTCGTCTCGCTCGCTGCGCGGCCGCGGCTCCTAAGTCGGAAAAGAATAGATATAAGAACGCGCTCCTTTCGACGAATAGTCATTGTTCTTGGCCGTAATGGAACAAAATAAAGACAGAACAGCGGTTTTCGTGACTGTGAGACAAAACTATCTAAACTACGGAGGGTGAGCGAGAAACAAAATAAGGTTTTTAGGGTCGATGGCCGAGCGAAGGAACTTAAAATTGGATTTTCTTAAGAAATATGGTTCATTTAGGACACGTCTATCATAATTTAAAATGTTGTCTCAAGTCACTAGGTTTATTGATGTTTACGAATTAGTATTGCTGATGAGCTATGCTATTTTTTTTCTTTCAGGCAACATGTATTATTTTCTAACAGGCAACAGGCAAATTTTTTTGTGGAAAATTATGGAAATGCACTCAAATTAGGCCTTTTTTTATGTTTATCTTTTTTACAGTTACGGGATGATGACGCAATGTGAGCATGAATCAGTGGCTAGTGGGTGTCGTGAGTCCCGTGGGCACGATGCACTTGTAGCGGGACTGCGCACCCTCCCCCTCCCACCTCTCGCGCCGCAGCCCCTCCTCATCGTCCCTCCGCGCTGAGTACCCGCACGCCCCCTCCCCCCGTACACCGCACACGGACCGTTACGCCGGCGTCCTTGGCTGAGTTCTTTCTTGCGCGGGCGCAGCAGGTCGGTGTGAACTCGTTCCGCGCTGCCACCACTGCGCACGTGTGTTTCCTTGTGTTAGTAACCCACCTATGTATGTACTGTACACGAGTGTGAGTGTATTAGATTAGTCCTATATCTAACGGATATTACGGAATTTGTTAGATAAATGCCTCAAATATGAAGTAGATATATAAATACATACTCTATGTAGAGCAAATTAGGGTTAGTTACTATTTATAAAAACGCAAACCTATTAACATTCAAGTAAAGCAATGCCTTTTAGTTGCAGTAGGCCAACGCCGACGCGGCGACGCGACGCCTGCTTGTCTATTATGAATCTTATTGGAAATATCCCGCCTACTTGGCATTTTGTTATGCATAAAATCTTATAGATTTATTGTATTAAAAGAATATTGATTAGATATAAGTCACGGGTTCACATCCTAGGCGGACCCTAATAAGTATGAACCTTACAAACTTTACAAATACAAATACTATTTTTGTTTGTTAAGAAATGATAAGCTGGAATTTTATAATCAAGTCAGATTTATTTTTTATATGATCTTTAGTTTTACTGATAATGTTAATCAATGGAAGCCAAGCTGAACTTGTAAGTAATTAACAGACACATTCGATTAATTGAATAATGAATGGAGCATAATGAGCACGTGATCGGTGCGACCCCTCGTCCTAGCCATTGTGAGATTACGATCTGTTTTGTTCAACAATCTGCCTGCCTTGTCTCAACCGCCTATGTTGGGGTCAGCTTCCACTTCGAGTGCAACCAATATATTAACAATAATATTATTATCTTAACATAAGGGCAAAGAAGTGTCACGGGGAAGTTGTCTACTCTGCTTCTCTTGTATTCAGAAATGACGTGGAGGTTGTCGTGACAACTGTGGATATTTAAACTTGTTCGCCCTGCTAGGTACCGATCCGATTATCAGCCCATGAATATCAGGCCATAGCACAAAATTGATCGAATGCAGTTATCAGTAATAATCGATCCGTAATACCAAAATTTAAGATCGATTATTATTTGTTCACATCTGCAAACATCACTATGCGTGCCTCTCGATTCTTGCCTGAAAATAACATAATAGGTACCTACGGCACCATAAAACTATAGGTAGGTATTTCTCGCGCGCAATACAGAATATAGCATAACTGCTTAACCTATCATATTAACGGTCACCCAAGTAAGAAATAAATATGTGCTACATTAGATTACGCGCATAAAAGATTTTTGGGTCTGAATATTTACCCTAAAAGCTTCGATTAACCGATCATCGCAATTAATTAGCCAGGAGCCTATGCTATGTTATTAATAACATTTATTTATAAATTCCAAGCAGCCTTACGCAATAGTTTGTTACTCACAATGCTATTCGGCACTCAACACACGACACAATTAGTACACGACCTAGATCGTACTGCGCTAAAAAATAGCTCTAAAGAGATTCCACGAAAACTTACAATAGTGTCGGTCATAATGGATTTTTGATATAGGAGTAGATAGGTTTTTTAAAACTAAATTGTATTTTTTCACATTCTACTTCCTCTAATGGGCCTTTCCTACACTGAGAATGCGACTTTTAAACTTTGAATACAAGCGGAAAGCTTTGTTGTTCTAGTTACAAAAATAGTCCATTAAATTTATGGGGAGGTTGATGCCCTTTATTTAATTTTAATGATTGGTCAGTAAGTTAAATCGATTATACATAGGTCAGTGTTAGTTAAATTTCTTGATGTAGGTAGTACTTAAGTTCCAGATATTGACCATAAAATATTTTTCAGCCAATCTAAATAAATCTTATTATAGGTTCCCATTACTTGACATTTAAGTAATGTCAAGTAATGGGAAAATAGGCCAAACTAAAAGAAGCATAGGGAACCGCGTAAAAGAACACATCGCCGATGTCAAACACCGCCGTTCCGGGAAGTCAGCAGTTTGTGAACATACACTTGACAAGACCCAGCACTACATCAGATTTGATAAAACACAACTCCTTGCAAAAGAAAACCGATTCCTACCTAGGATGATTCGCGAGGCCATTAAAATTAAAAAACATCCAAATTTCAATAGAGAAGATAGCTGGGTCTTACCATCTGCTTGGAACCCCATCATAGATTCCATTAAATCCAAGCACAAGACTGCGAGACCTAAGGATACGGTGAGTTCATTCTGCGTGACCGGCATAAATAATAATCAACAAAATGTAGGGTAGCTGTTGATAATTTTGACATTAGGACGACCAACACCTCAGTCCACCCGTGACCATGGATGCTGTAAAGGATCCGAAACGTCGGGAATTTAAAAATACCATATAACGCGATAAAATCCGTAAAAAGTAGTTTTATTTCAATGTCTAATATTCGCGTAAGTGTTAGAAACCAGTATTTAAGTAATATTTAAAGTTGTCTTTGAAAATTTGAACACACAAGTATCGCCACATTCTTAACATTTAATCCTAGCTACCGGCAGAATTCTATTTTTAGAATCTTCTCATGCACAAATTTCGCAATGCGAACCAATAAAGGTCGACATCGAACTAGAGGCGTTATGCCGGCACCGAGCAGCACTAAAACAGTAACAGTTATATTTAATTACTTTTTGTTCTTATTATCGATTTTATATTGGTAAGTACTGCAAAGCTTTTAAGATGGTGCTAATACCGTGCACTTATCGAGCGTTGGGCAACGAGCAAGGACGCTCACGCGGCGAGCGCACGCGCGGCTGTCGGCGCGACTGTCGCAATCGCACCGCTCTGCTATCAGCGAACATGCGTTACTAGTTTACTGCCACTTCGATCAACCCCGCGACACTTGTTTCGCTGGTAAACCACTTAACTGTCACGGCTGTTGTCTAACAGTTAAATATGCATTACTTTAATAATTTAGGCAGGTACCTTTTACCAAAAAAGTAGTGTAATTTTTAAAGGTACCTTCTATTATCTGTAAGCTTGTAGTTAGCTTTTACATTTGAGAGGTAAATATTAGACACTAGCATATCAATTGACGAGCATAGACAATGAATTACTATTTCTTTTAAAAATATATTTTTACGTATATTTATATTATACAAATACAAACTCCGAGCTGCTACTGAGAGTTTAATTGAAAATCCCATTTTTTTTCTATGACCTCGACCTCTACTCTCGACCAGACCTCTAGGGTAGCAGTTACGCTTAAGACTATTACACTAATGAGGCAAATAATATAATAAACAGTCGTAAGGGATATAAACGGATTATTAATTTTGAACAAAAACGTCTCATAAGTGAGTTTTATTGTGCCACTGACGTTGATGTGTCGTTGCTTCATCAGCCAACTTGAACGCGGCATTTTACAAGGAAATATGCACAGCACAAACTCTATTAACTTAAAGTTAACACATAAACATGAACAACTACTATACCTTACAAGAGATATTATGAGATATTACCATGATCATGCCATAAAACATTTTACAGCAATATTAAGCCCGGTGCGTCCACTGCATCAAATAGTCATAAATGAAAACAAATTAAGGAAGTCAGAACTAAAGTAATGGATAGGTCATTAAATGGACATAATGTAACTTATTCTTATATGCTAATGTCGTATTCATAACTGTAAATTACTGCAGTCCTGAGTTAGAACACGCTTCCCTTCAATAAATATGCGAATTGGGAGTTACGGCCGCATAAATCTTGTTTATGCGTCGACAAAGTACAAGTGAGTGCCTTCAGGCAGCGACCAGGCGAGCCCGCGGTCCTCCTTTTATAAACATTAACTAGATACCCAATACCGCACGTATTTGTAACAACTCAATCATTCCGCCGCAGATCATGCGAGAATTTGTTTTCTGTTAATAACAAGTACGTGTACCGAAGTATGTTTGCCTTTGCATTGTGAACTTTATGAGTCGAGGAATAAATTAGGAAATCATAAAACGTAACGCATGCTGCTAAAACATCATGCGCCTTACCTACGTATCGCGCCATGAATCAGATTAAAGTACTTACACACGTTTATTAGAAGGACACAGAGGCGTGCGCTGTCGTGTGTACAGTGTTGCTGGGCGGTGTGTGGTGTGTGCGCACGCGGCCCGCGGCGCGCGCGAGTGTGCGCGCACACACACTGCGCCCCGGGAGGTTCAACGTACCAGTCGCCACTACGAGAGTTCCTTGTTCCACTTTACCACTGACACTATATTATTATTGTTCCAATGGAGTTTCCGATTCGATCGAGGCTTTTTATAGAGTCCTTATTTTTTATCATCTTACTCGCTCAGTGAAATGAATTACAGATAGTATTGAACGCTTCCTTGCTGCCTACTACTAACATTTATTCATTCATTTGTTTTTGTATATACTCGTATAACTGAAGTTACTTATATTGTAACAACATTTTGTTCTAAGCATCAAAACAACTTTAAAAACAGTTCTGAGCTGTTTCACTTAATAACTACGAGACCAATTTAAATAAAAACATTCTACACTAATTGGCCCTGCATACCAATCTCAAATCAATCGAGAATTTCGATTTCAAAGTTTTAATAATTCGACCTGGTACACATACAACAGTTTTCATTTCCCTATAATATCTGATGGCCTTGGATTTTTTACAGTCAATTAAAATATCAATTCACTCATTAAAAATAAAGCTTTCAAATCATATAAGCCACTAACAAACACCCTTACCAAATGATGCAAAAACCGAAATTGCGCAAGCAATTTTGAAAACGTGTAATTGTGCAAGCAATTATTGCTCTAAAGTGCGCACGGTATAAAAGTTTAGTAGTGTAATAAGTTCCAAAGTCGTAAAACGATTCATAGGTACAACACAATCATTATATCTTGTTATTAAAATAAATGTCAGTTAACGAGCCACAAAGGATATAATGTACGTTGAAGATAAATGCTAAGCTATTTATGAAGTTCAATTAAAATCTGTGCAATGGAAAAGACATCAACGCGCGACAACGTCTTTATGCGACAAGGTATTACACTATTTACATAATGAAGATTTTTATTCTACGTTATAATATGGCAAAAATGACTGAAGAAACCGTGTTCAAACATAACATGGTATAATGTAAGTAATTTCATGACGTCAGACATTTTCTGCACGCCACATTGTACACAAATGACGTTTGTTTGGTACATTTCCTCACTCTGACAACCTTTATTGATAAATATTTTAGTAGACACTAATATGATCTATCGAACTCCAACAATATGAAAAATAATTATACATTATATATTTTTTTGTTTAATAAACTTTTTCTTGGAAACAATGAAGATGATGATTATTATTATTTATTCATTTATATACGCTTTATTGCACACCACAAACACAATTACAATAAAAAAAAATGCGAACAGAAGTTAATGTACCATGGGCGGTCTTATCGCGCAAGGCGATCTCTTCCAGACAACCCGATTATTGACAACAGATTATTGTATTGTTATGATGAAAATAAAGAATCAGTTTCAAGATTTCTCGGTTATTACAGGATTATAACTGTTAAATGTAGGGTTTTGTCAAAACAAGATTTTGCGAACTACATAATACGTAAAAATAGTAACTAACTGTGCGCAATACCAACTCATAACATATAAAAAACTGGTTTTGCAACATGCCAACTTATGTTTTTTTAACAGTCAGACAAAGTTTTATTTCTTTTTTATTAACATTATTAATAGTTGTGCTAAACGCATGCTAACATGTTGGTTCCAGACTAATAAGAACGTGTTCTTACGACACTGTGTTTGCAGATAATTGTGTCTGTGTAGATATTGGCTGATTAATAAATTTACTAGCGGTTGCTATGCAAGCTTGTTCTAATTGCAACAATGCATAGTCTTTGATAACAAGTGGGTCGAAAATATGGAACGATACCAGCAGTAACAATCAAACTGAATTATATTACAGTAAAAAAATCAACGCCTACTTTTGATCAAACTTTATCAAATAACTTTTATAAGTTAACCGTAAGGCAGCTTTATAAAAATGACACTATTCTGCGTCTCCTTTTTCTATGATTTTTTTATAGATTTATAATACTGGATTTAAATTTTTTACAAAGAAAGCAATTGATGACCTCGATACTAATGCTGTGAGATTAATTCATACTATCAATAAAAATGACACGTACACAACAATACAATACGAACCGTATGTAATTTTACGGCCTTTCCATGTAAGCTTTTAACTGTAATCAAAATAATATTTCATAGTAGTTACATTAATTTATCATTTGAGTCTATAGTCTATATAGTCATCGTTGTAGGTAGACGGTCTAGCATGATTATAAAAAAAGATGGAAACATAATAGGTACTGAGTAATGCAATGCATCTAAAAAAAATCTATCTCTGACAATTGACATCGACCTTAATTACGTCAACTATTCCAATAAAACAATATTAAGTACAAAATATGCCTGAAGCGGCTGCTGCTTCTGTGAAGAGGTTTTTTGTTACAAACCATCTAACGGGTTATTGGGTCTTCGGGCCTCGTTTATGAGGAAAAAACTTGTACAAGAAAAGTCTACCAAAGTGTTGGATAAGCAGTAGGCGACTCACAGTTATATAAATTAAAAAAGTAACGTCATTGGTATTACCAGCTTATGAAGCCAAAGGTATAGAGGGTAAAAAATAAGTTAATGCCTTTAGTAAGTAAAGATTATGAACCCTCCTCATCTGTGGCACGTTGCGATACGACGCGTCGCGGCGAATGCGCTGTATTGACGATTTTCGCTGTATTGATATATTTTAGTGAAAGAAAAATACGACCGCGGGAAGAATTCAAACCTGCGTCTTCTGGTTAAGTACACCAGACGCTATGGCCCCTAAGCCACCGCGGGTCCCACCCGCCTAGTTGAAATTTGCCTTCACATTTTTTATTTACGTCTTCGAGGTGACATTAGGCGAAGGATATCATAACGTCTGGTATAGGTACTTAACCAGAAGACGCATGTTCGAATCCTGCCCACGGTCGTATTTTTCCTTCAATAAAATAACTTAATAATCTTTGCATGGAATATGCCTAAAAAATACAAAAAGATAGATTGTGTTATATTCTATTTTAAAGATTAAATGTAATTAAGACAAGCAACAGACACTGAACTAAATGAAATAACGGAATAAAATAAAAACTTAGAGAGAAAAAGCATGAATTCATATTTTATATAGAGTTCTGTTTCTAATGATTCAATCCGTGGAAATAATAACCTAGAGGTATATCCAGGCTTTTTATTTAGTTATGAAAGATTTGTTTTTATAGAAATTACTCATAGGTATGAAGTGGCGCAGTAGTCAGGGTGCACCGATAACTTCTACGACCGCCGTATAGCGATTAGCAAGCAAGATTGTATTGCAGAATTTGTTTTCCTTCGAGAGTGCGCGTTGAACTACAGTCATTCCACTGATACTGATTGGACATCATCGCAGAAGGCGTCAAGACAAGCTCGTTAAATGCACCGTGGATTTATATGTAGGGAGGTACCTAGTTCTAATCATACAAGTAAGTAATGTAGGGCCAGAAGGGCTAAAACGGACACTTTTGGTTATGCTGAGTTCTCATTGTATAGACTTTTCATACAAGAAGCGGCGGTCGCCTAGCGTCTATAGCATCGTACTTGCGATCATGTGGTTGCAGGTTCAAAACCCATCCATTGGACTACCGACGTGAACCTACTCGTAACGCAAGCATTAAGCTTAGCACGAGGGGTAAACAAAAATAGTAGTAATGTGAACTCCACATTGCTAGTAAGCTTTAAAAAAAATAAGTAAAACTGAGAGTCCGTGAATCATATATTATGAATATTCGTTAAAAGCGTTCGTCTTGTTCCGCTAGATCTAACCTAAGATATTTGATTAGTAGGTACCTCGGCTGAAACAAATCATCCGTGAGAATAAATGAACTTAAAAAAAATCATGTATATGAGATAAGTGTTTCCTAATCTTCCAAATAAATCATATGCTAATAATATTCCATAATTTATACATACATATTGATTTTATTTTTTATTTCAATGATTGACACAAGAAGCGAATAAACTTAGCGAGCAATATTAAATATGGATAATATAAACTTGCCATTTCCATTTTGAGCAAAAGAGGATATAAAGGAAACTTGAAGCTTCATCATAATAATGATCGAGACGATTTTTATATAAACAAGTATTGTTCGAAATCTGAGTCTTATTGCTATTTCAATAAGATTAAAAATATTGTATAGTAGTATTAAAACTATAGCGAAAGCTGCCAACAACTAATGAAAGCAAACTTGTTTTAAGTGTCGGGTAGGTATAATATAAAAATTCTTTTCGTGCTAGCTTTGGGAAAATTTTGTTAAATATAAGATATGACGTCAGTTAGTCTGTCCTAGGTTATCCTACAAATAAAAACGATTATGTGCTTTTGTGAATAAAAAGTATACTATATACACCGAAATAGCACTGGAGGCTATTTTAGATCGAATCACTTACGTAGCTGTATTCGAACTGGATTATTGGTGGTTGGCAAGTTTTTGAATGTGTATTGTGACATGATAAAATCTTTTAATATTATGCTTTTCGAATAGGCCTTATATTTTATAGACATTAAGTTCAAGGATATGAATTAATTAATTTAATTCGGTTAGATTTTTCAAATGATTTATGTACACAACATTATTGACGCAAGAGTAATCGCGGTGCCTCGCAAAGGTTAACACAGGTTGTTTGTCAGTTTGCACACGCTTGAAGAGTTATGCGATTTAGCGGCCCGCCCGGTGCCCTGCCCTTGACCCTTGCCCTACGTTAACGGCATAAAATCATGGCCACAACAGCGTCTTTAACATCCTCGAACGTCTGCGGTTACAGTCACGACGCAACGTCATATTAACTGAAATTATATTTGGGCAGTGTCCAAATAACCATGATAATAAACACGTACAAACAAAGGATTTATTTATCTCCTGCTTAATAAACCGGTTTGGAGTTGAAGTGATGTGGAAATAAGCAACCATAAATCGACCCAATTCATGTCGTTTTTGTGTAGGTAATAAAAACCGCGAAGCCATAATAAATTGCGCTCAAGCCATGCTGGAACAAAAGCATCGTCCAGTGAGTGGCTAGGCTGGTAGACGTGTTGAAAGTAGGTATTAACATATCTCACAGGTACGCATTCAGAAACCAGGAACCATCTAGTATATCCATACTAAGAATAAAATTTGTAACGGATCGATATCTATAGATGGGGTATTTAAGAAAAATAATATGTGGGCTCTTTATGGCTAAGCAATATATAATGTGGTTTATATATATCTTAGAATTTTTGTTCGTCTATCGTTCTGTATGGCATCACGCAAAAACTACTGAACAACAAGTTAAAATCTGTTGTATATTTTATTTTCATACGCCTCAGGAGCTAAGTTATAGTAAGTAAATAATTTTGGAACTCGAAAAATGTCCGGAAGCTCTAATAAATAATATTCCAGAAACAGTAGTGTTTGTGACAACCAATTAAGTATACCTAATGTTGTTATCGTCTATAATTCATACAATTCTATTCATTAATTCAGTTCGTTGCAGATTCAATGAGCAGAAGCAGCGACGGAGGTGCATACAGACGAGATGACTCGCGATTGACTTTCACCTTCGTTATAAACTCATGTAACATTCACGTCATTCCTTATTCCTGATGGAACCTTGACAAATGAAAATGACAACATATCTATTCGTCGAAAATATTATGAGTACAGGTAACCCCGAATAAAGACTAAGTTATTGTTCTGAGATAGCATGTAACCATGAATTTGTGCGATGCTCACCTTTCAGTTTGATGCGACACCTGACGCTTTTATATCTGCAATAAATATATTTGAATATTAATAACATAATTAATGAACATTATCAATGTAAAGTAATATTGACTTAAATATATAGTCAATAGAAATCACTTTTAAGAAAACAGGATTTTATGTATTATCTCCGACTTCGTTAACCTCAGCTGCGTATCAATAGCTTCTGAAATATGCTTAAATAATGTTTTGAAGTATTTCTAATAATACAAAAAGCATCTAGAGTCCATGCAGCAGTTTTTATCAAAGTAAACTAAAAAGGAATAACAACGGCCGGCATTGCTTTAAATTCAAACTCAATAATATTGTTAAAATTGGTCTTTAGTGGAATTTTCGTAAAGGTTTGGGTGTTATAAAGCGATGACTTGCGGCAGGATTGTGGGTAAATTGGTTTTTATTATCAAAAATTTTGGCATTACGAGTTTCAAGGGGAGTTAACACCGCCAGCTTTCTACTCGGCGTTATTATTGGCCATAACTGTGGTATTCAATGCCTTGCTCCATATTTAAGACGCAATCGTGCAGATATAAATAAAGATGATTGAAATTTTTAGTATGTAGGTATTTTATTGGTATTGATAGGTTTTAAATTAAGGAAAGTGTTACAGCTATTAAAAAATCATTGATTTACCGAAATGCTTGGTTTGTAGAATATTGCTGAACAGTGTCTAACTACAATGTAAATTTGTATTCATATGGTAAAATAAATATGTATGTTGACAATGAAGAAAATTATTCATAACAAGTCAGCCATTTAGGTAGTTTGCGTGTACGAGTACAGCAAGCTTAATGTGCATACGCGCATAAAGTGGTGCATAAAATGTTAAAAGGTTGTTTGTTTAGTTGGTAACTGGTGCATAATAAAAGTGGTGCAAACCGCAGAACCAGTCCTACGACAGGAAGCGGCCTCGAGGCGCGCCCCCCGCGCCCCTCGCCCCTCACCTGCTGCGCGACCACCTGATCCAGACAAAGCGTGTCCTTCGCGTAGTGACGCATGCAAGTGCATTGCACTAATAATACCGAACAAGTCCTTTCCACGTCCGGTAGGCAACAAGCTCAGCATACAACTTTACTAATAAGTGCCGTATCATATGACTCGGGAGATCTTGCATCGATGGCAAAGTCAGTTGCATAATCGTCCGTGTTCGATCGCTTTACATCAAGTTCTAATTAATATTTCAATATCTTCAATACTGCATTTCTATTTTCTATCAAGATGAAAATATTTCAATTACTGGGTAATTTAATAAATGTGAGTAAGAAACTTTGTCCGAGCCTATGGGCTTGGACAAAGTTTCTTACATTATGTTAATCAATAGTAGTAGTACTTTGTACATATATGTTAATCAATAGAACCGAAACAATCATTTGCGGAATCGATAGTCTGAATAAATAAATAACAATTAAGCAAATCATAAAAAAGCACTGATCATAAAAATATTCTACTAAGTTTTAACCGAGAATAGCTTATATGCTAATGAAGTTACCATAACTGAATAAGATATGCGTATGATTTTGCTTAGAAATTCTTGTAGGCACCTATATATTTTTAAACTCTTGGGTTATTTAACGTAAGCCATATTTATTATTAGGTGTTAGTGATTTTAAAGAAATACATTACACACAATACGACAAAGACGATTTTTAAATTTTTTGGTAAATAGAAAAACTAGAAAGACCTGTAAAGGCGATTATTATAAGTTCTTCAAAATCTGTAAAATAATACCTGTAAGTTTAAAACATAAATATCTTCTACTTGTAAACAGTCATGGCAGTTGGGAGCGTTACTCGTTAGTGTCGCATAAACATGGTACCAGGTCCGTAACAGTGGCTTAGTTTGAAGTCCCCAGAGTTGGGAACTACTACGGTGACAGAACGTTGGACAAACGAATAGCTAACTTCTCAATAGTTTGCCTTCCAGTTATAGAAGTGAAACCAAAAAAAGTAAATTTGCAAAATTTCTTAAGGAATTTCTCCTTAAGTCCCTCTAAATGTTGGATACGCACCGAACTACCTGCTGCTTCTAACCAAAGACATTAATAATTTTAAATCTCTCGTTATCTTTTAGCTAGTAGGTCATTAATTAAGTCTTTATAATAAGTGCATAAGTTGTTTTCTGTTCCCACAGACAAAACGTGAAAACGGTTTTGTGGGGCCTTGTTAAAAATGTAATTTTTAAAAGTTTAATAAAGATACATACAATTTGGAATAGCTTATTCTCATTTCTGAGAAAATTCCTTTACCCATGTTTTTTAAACTTAACTACAAAATAAATTTACTAAGAACAATGACGTATATGAAATGGATAGTTTTGTACTAATAATTATGTTTTATTATTGAAATGGTCAATACAGGCGAGGGCAAGTACATCGGATGTCGACGTTGCAATACAATAAAAAAATACAGGATTGCTTATAGGTTTTCACTATTTAACAAATTCATTCAAATAAATAAAAAAATACAAATAAATACCGACCTCTAGATGTTAATACTATCGTATGATAATACATAATAGTATCTACTCTAATCTAACTACAACTTAACATTGTGTATGTATCTAGCATGCTTACATGTATTTTACATTTAATAATAATTAGTGGATATACCTGTATATATAGCTTTTCATATATATCGCTTTTCATGAAATCACTAGGTTGTAATTACTTCTGCTTCGATTCTGCCCACATAAATGGCTGCCGCATTCATGATACATAGATCGTAGCTGATAGCGGTATATGACAAATTCTGGTGCTGGCAGTTTTTTTTTTCAAAAACATATTAATATACAAATTTAATTCCTACCGATGATTCATAGGGTATATAAGAGATGAAATAAATAAATAAAGTGACCCTGTATCGATTTGTTCAAAATGGGACTTGAAGAACGCGAACCCTATTATTCGAGTATTATTCTACTAATATTTTGTGCAGCTGGCATTTTATGACAAAGAATTCGGTTACTGCCTAGTATCTATATAAGTCGTGACTTAAACGTATCTCCAAATGGAATTGTTATTGTATAGAGAGTAAAAGAACAAAACTGCTGATCCGCACGCGGCGCGGCGCGGCGGTCCGGCGCGGTCGGCGTGGCCGGCACCAGTACAAAGCAGCTCCGCGTTACAGGCGAGTCTCATCGGATCGCCCAAAGAAACGATCTCATAGAAAGTAGAACAACTCATTTATTTATTCAGTGCAGCAGCGGGTGCGAGCGAGACGCCTCCGCGAAACTGGCTCATTAAAATAAAAATCCGATTTTTGAGTGCAACTCGCGCGCAGTGAAATAAAAGTTTCCGACGAAATTTGCTCGAGTTATTCCAAAAAAGGCGCGCGAAACGCCTCTGCGACGAGATCACAAGATACAAGTGCGAGGTGAAACCGACTGCGATAGCCTCCGACACACGCGCCGCAGCCTCACCACGCGCTTACTTTCTTACATCGGCGCATAGACCGCGTCGCTATTGTAATTCACTAACAGGTCTCAGATAACTAGCCACTTCGAATCGCTGAAAGCACCCTTTTTGTCAAGCAACATTATGCATTTCTTTTCCGCATTAAACGAGTATTTTCACTGCAAGAAGCGAGCCATTGTGTGAACATTACGCAGCCTGGCGTTGCATTAAGCGCACGATATAAAGCAGCTCTATAATCATAGTCACGAGTCACGTTATCCGCACCCGCACTCGCTATGTAAATAACACCATGCACGACATTCCGCCGTTCGACTAAATATAAAACGTTTCTCATTTTGCATCTATCGCGCGAGCGAGTTCCATTTTAATTAATAAAAATACATTTATGTCGATTGCAAAAACATTACACAGGTTTGTGTGGGCAAGTGCTCTCGATCTGCATTCCACCGACGGAGCAGGCCGAGCCGCTGTCATTAATTCATGGTATTTTCTTGCATGATTTTCTTCATTAATGTTCGGGTTAATCGCGTCAAACTGACTGATATTTTCAGAACAGTACACGTCAATTACATGTGCGGAATTACGGAAATCAAAATGAGACGTCGATTGTGAAAGTGCTGCCGTATCCTTTCTAGCATTAATGTATGAATAAATTTTATGATTTACTGACTTGTAACAGCTTTGTTCCGTAATGGTCAATAAAAATAATTTCAGACAGCGATCTCATTTATGCCAATTATATTCTGAAAAATCAGTTTATTGGCAGCAATAATGATAAAAAAACAATTAACGATTTGTATATAGTGCTGGCCATTCACCTACAATATGAAGGGGATGTGAATTGATTAAACAATTCTCCATGGATAGCCTTAATTGTAACTCACTTATGGCTCACTTAACTTCTATGTACTATCACTGTTTTACTAAAATATTTATAATTGTATCCGATATTACTAGTTTTTTTTAATAAATAAAAAATAACCAACTTGTAATTAATGGAGGAAGTCAAACTTTTTGCAAGAATTTGCATAGATATAACTTTCGCAAGCACATGTCTAAATGCAAACTGAAATAAGTGCCTCATGTTAGAGTGGTGATAAAATAAGTTTTATACAAATTTTATTTACAACTAAAACCAACATCAGTATAAACCTCTTTTTAATTTCTAAACTGCATACTGTAAATTCTGATTACTTAGGTAAATACCTCATGTTACAGCAGCGGTATGAATAATATAGGACTTTAATAAGAGTTCCTTTAATTACGATATCCAATTTAAATTATATGATATTAGTACTATCTATCAAGCTCGGATTTCTCAAAGTCAAAGTCAAAATGTTTTATTCCAATTAATTCATGAAAATAGGAACTTTTTCAGTTGACAGTTCTGAAAAGTGTGTCTTATGGAAAGTCGCCGGAAAGAAACTCCATAGACAGACCTAAAAAGCTTAATACAATATTAGTTTTTACAATTAAATAAGAGTTAAACTATGTAAGAAAACTTCCACTGTTATAAGCTTAATGTAAGAGAACATACTTAGTGTTACTAATATTGTCAAATGAATCGACTAAAACCGAATATCTGGTGTCAAACATAAAAATATAATTAAACTTTTATCTACATGCATGTATATTTAGATTGGTCTTATGGGCCGTAATAAAACTTTGTAAGGTTGGATGGAGCGCGCGTGACGCGAGCGTCGAGCCGTCTGATCAAGTTGTCACGTCAATCATGTGGAGAAACGGAGCTCCACGCGCCTTACTTTTAAATTTAAGTACTTACACTCTTTTTACTTTAGAACATATAATTTTATTTTATTTAGCCATCAATAAGTTTTGAGGTTTACTTAAGCTTATCTCTACGTTATAAATATCACTTCAGCGGTAAGGCTTTTGAACGGAAGCCGGCTACCACACTTACCACAAATTTCTTACAGCGTTTTTAAATTAATTTGTCGTGACTTTATCGTTAAATCTTTATAATAGGATCAATAATTATGTTTCGTATGGTGTTAGGGTATTCTGCGAGTGGAATAATGGATAAGATAAGCATTATAAGTTATTTATGTTATAGACTTGAATAACAGTGACAGTAAATTTAACAGTCCCTTCGTAGCCGATTGTTGCCAGAAAATAAACTTCTATCATCCTACGTTGTTCTTAAAACGGTAGTTGAACAAATATTTAGCTGTCACTGGTTCATAGTGTGAAGTCGCCTGCGTCACTGCGCCGGAGGAGTGAGCAATCATGCGACCATATTTACAAAAGCTGCTGCTGTGCGACGCATACGCATACACACAGTTGTTATTACAGAATATTCTAAGTATTTAATGTTTTTAGAAAGCATAAGGTATTAATCAAGTTACTTAGGTGTGAAAATGTGGCCGCTACGTTATTTACAGTTAGATTCGATTAGACGTAGCTTAGGTATGCGTTACGCGATACATGTTTTCTGATCATGACTTGCCCATTATAGCTAAGTAAAAATAAATTGTATAATTAAAGAACAGATAAGAATACTTCGGCCCACCTAAGGTAACATAATACATACTACATCTACACTTACGTAGCCTACTCGACTCTGACACTGTAAAATGTTAAATTTTATACTAAATTGTAACTTAGTAATTAAGAAGTCATTACGAAATTTATCAATGAAGCGTTTTGTGTCAGTTATTATATATTAATATATTTTGACCACCTACAATAACATAAAATGCAAATCGAAGTGTGTAGCGTGTCGCTGTCACATTTCCACTTAGGTAAACCAGACATAGACTCACCATTATGTTGCGGCATCTACAAGTCAAAACACAATTGCTTCACTAATCTAATGAATCATTCTCCAAAATATATAGTTTCTTTAAAAATGCAAGAAAGACACGGAAAGCGACACTCCGATGTTTTGAGCAGAGCGAGTGATACCTATGAAAGAGAAACGCTCCGCATGTTAATATTGTAGATAATATGTGTGTTATGTTGCATACATTGCATAACAAGGCCGTCTGCAACAATGTGTAGAAATTTATAATAGTTAATTAAAATGGAATACATTAGCATCTTATCGTTGGCTAATAATCATCTAATTATGAGTTATATTATTGATCGCACGGATTAACGTTTGTTTTTGAAGCCGTTTTGAGTCAGTTTCATACTAAACTTTTCTACTTTTATGAAAATACATTTATACAAAAAGTTCCTTATGAAGAAACATAATCGATAAAACATGTGATTTTACGATTGAATTAATTTATAGATTTCGCAATATATTGTTTTCGATAGCAGTCATACTTAATTGACCATTTCTTTTGGTTTCATAATTTCAAATCAAACTCAAATTATTTATTGATGGAATTACTATTGCCCGCTAAAATTGCACAACAATAGTTGTCATAATTATTATGACTAAAGATGATTATGACTTTATCAGTAAAAACAATAATTATGCTTAAGTATGACTTAATCGAACACATTAATAAAAAAATCAACGTCAATATGTTTATGTACATAAATTAGCTAGAAGATTGGAAATATGGGAAATTCCCATGAGATTGAAAAATATCCCAAGTGATTACGACGTACACGAATAAAAAAGTAATTACTCTTGTGATTATGGAGTTCGTAATTCGTAATGTAGGGATTCACATCTGAAGTACCTGTTAATTTGCAGTATGGTAATGATTATAACTAATATTTAGAATCAACTCAAATAATTTATTGTGGAGCATTTCTTAGGGACAGCCTATCTAGCTAGCAAACCATGTACATGTACTTTAGCTCTGTATATAGTTATATTGTACAAACGACCCTTAGGAATTACGACAAGAAATGATCTTGCATTAGATTTTTCTTTAAGAACTATATAAAATAATAGCAAATAAATAATTACGAGTACAACTTGCAAAGTAGACGTTAACTCACATTCAATGGCACTTTTATTAAAAAATATTATAATAAACTTTATTAAATTTTAACAAGTCCTTTAAAATATGTTAATTATTTAAATTAAACATCGTTGAGGTTTTCGTGAGTAGCCTAAAAAGCTAAAATATTTTTCAAAAATCAATATTTTTTGTATTATACCCATTTATATAAACAAGGAACAGGAACTGAAATTAAAACTGTATTGTACGAGTAAATAAAACAAAGAAATGTTTGATGGATATACTGTACCCCTGACTGTATAAATTCCTAAATATTTACCAATCATTACTTTATTACACTTTAACCCAGTTACTATGTTAGTTACCAGGATATGTATCTACAATGGTGGCTGTGATGACCATTTACATTACCAAGAAGATTTGTTGCCTCCGGCTGATGTCTTCCTTGTACTTTCCACTATATTATTGTCAAAGCTATCAAGACACCTTCCAAGACACAGTAATGTCCGTAATATGTGTCTTTACCGCAAACTTATAAATACCTGCTATGAATAACTACATTTTTATATGTCATGATATATCATGACATTGCGGACACATCCGCCATCGTTCGCGATCAGGATCGGGCCAGTCACGAAGCGCTCTGTATCATATAGATATAATGCACTTAACATTGTGTTGCGTCCGGCTCGTTGCATAATATTTACCGGTAGCTAGGTACTACCTGTCACAGCGCGGGAGTTACGTCGCCTAGCTACAGCCGTAATATTAAACAATAATTACTACTGCTAAAAGGTCGACACCGCAAGCAGAGCGCTCACTCTGCTATGAACGTAATAAAGGCCGCGGGCATAAAGTTTAGGGCTCTATTAATGGCGACGTTGATTAAATCTCAGCGTAGTAAAATTTTATTATTTTGTATAATTCATTCAATTCCTCATAAATACAAAATACTAAAGGTCTGTGTTTAGTTAATATAAAGCTGTTATTACATTTGTGTACAGAAGTTAAAACTAGTTTTGTTAAAAAACAATATCTGAGGATACCTCTCACTTAATGGTTTAACAATGAGGACCACCTTAGGAGATAAATATGACACACCTATATAAAACATACCATCATGCCTATATTCACCAAAGGGAAAGGCAGAGGTGTACTTAAAATACAATCACGTTGGCCGGTATGCTAAAGTTCCATGTAATTGGGAGCGAGCCTATTGCCATTCAACGGGCATTTATCCGAACTCTGAACTGCTACTTGGAACGACTTACTGCTAGAATTTTATAGAAAATCTCAATAATTTTGCTCGACCTAGCAATCGAATCCAAGACTACTAGCACAGCAGTCGCTCTAAGGACCATTAGACTAATAAGCAGTTCTATACTATAGAAGGTATCATAATATTTAATAGGGAGCTTGAAATTAATATTATTTAAAGGCTATATTCCCACCGTGTTACACGCTATCATAACAGGAGTAAATAGTTATTCACGTATGTACCTGACATGATCTAGTTTTTTTTTTTTTTTTTTTCAATTTAATTCGGCGTCAATTAGGTGTGATTTTATTCTAGTCGTTCCGCTCTTCCCTTTTGAATTTTATGAAGCGTGTAATAAATAACAAAAGTCTTCTAAAGCAATCGTATCCCTATAGGGTAAAAACATTAGTGTTTGTATATTATACAGTTGTAATTAACAATATTCTAAAGTTTACCTCAAGTAATTTATTTAATCATGAAATGTTTTACATCATGTTACCATCTAATTTAATGAACTTAGAAGATTTATTGCTGATTTCTTTATTCATTTAATATAGTAACATTTTAAACTGTTGCTATTATAACAGATTATTTTTAGAGAACGTACAGACCTATATAGATTTAACAACTGTGTATACGATTAGAAATCGAAAGATTTTACCAGTGGCGTTTGATCATATTTATTGAATCCAACAGTGTAACGGGACTTGGCGAATCACTGCTAGTATTTCTGTACTATAATTGTAAAAGATTCTTATATCTCGAATCACGATCATAAGAACGTATAATGTAGATAGCTAGGTACCGCGACGCGTGCGCCCGCCGTGGGCGGCTGGTCGGACGGCGGCGGCGCGCGGCGGCTGCCCGCTGCCCCGCTTCTGCATAATATCTAGGTGAATCGTAATGGTAAATTCCATTATAAGTGAGAGTACTTTATGCGATTAGATTACAGACTTAAAATCTACAATTTACGACGTATACAAATACTGATATATGGGCACCCTATATTCTTAATGTCGATAAGAATTTGCAACACTTCTATATACTTATGAAAATGAATCCTTATCTTCGTTTGTCACGTCGTAGCTTGCGAGCGACGTTACCGATTTAATTCATCTTTTTTATTTTAGTTTTTTAACACTGAAGATGTTTCTTGAGGGAAAAGAAAGAATGCGCAGGAAATTGGTAAGAGAGGAACAACGTCTGCTAGTTTTAATTTATTTTTATTAAATATCCTTAATTTTCAAATGTGTTTTATCTTACAGCGGAGCGATAACTTCCACTTCAAGTTGTATAACAGCAGATTGTTAAAAAAATAACCTATCCTCCTTTTGAAGTCGGTTAAAAACATTAAGCAACCAGTCAGGTAGACTGGTTGCTTAATGTTTTTAACCGACTTCAAAACCGTTGAATTTAGATATTTAACCGTACCTAACCTTAAATTTTCTTCACGAGTTTTATAATAAATTTAAGAAATTTATGTGAATAAAAAAAACTTAAAGCCTTACAATTAAAATGTAAAGTTCACATTTAAGTAATTTTAAAGCAGCTTATTTAATAATATGGATAATGTCCAATACTTCCGCACTACTAAACACGGTGTGTCATAAAATTCTGTGACATGGTTCATTACATCGGTAGTTACTTTATTTATTTCAAATACCTGTTTATTGGTAATCCTAAAACGAGTTTTGTAATATTGATTTGAATTCGTTGATTACCATCAGATTGTTAAGACTTTAACCTCCGACTCGCTAAGTTTAGCTGCCCAATAAGTGATTTCTCTTTTTTAAAGATGTGTCATATTGTAGGAATTTATTTAAAAAATGGAAATGTTAGTATCAAAATCATATAAATATTAATTAATATCATAAGCAATTCAATTAAGATATTCTTCCAAGTAAATATTTATATAAGAAAGCTCAACATAGCAGAACTGATGCATTTACAAGTCCTCGTAATCGTTGCAGCTATATAATTTGCATAACAACTCTAATTAATAAACAATGACATTATCATTAAAATTATGATTTCTTGCATGAATTGCTACACATAGTTTCAGCATTGTTCGGCGTGTAAACCTTATCAATAATATTGGAAGCCCTTCTTGAAGATATCTTACAACTTATTTTTTTTTTATATGTCTTAAATGAGCAAAGTCTTAAGCGACTCGCTGAAAAGAATTCTCGGTATGTTGCCGCTGATCCTATATTAAGCAAAATTATGATAGCAATAATGACTGGCCATCATTGTAGTAGTTATAGAAGCAAACTGTAGAACGTCGTTGGTGATTAGTCTAATGCAACATGCAACTAGATCAGTTTAATATATTCGCAAATGGTGAATCCGTCCCAAATAAGTGTCGTTCGCCTTATACGAAGTACCGAGCGTCGACGTCGCTGGTGGGCTGCAGGAGCTTGCTCAAGCCCTTATCCGGTACCAGTAACACCGTGTTTGGAATTTTTGTTGGTCTGATCATAAACTCATCTTGCAATTGGAATCTGTATCATGACGCACTAAAGGACTAGCACACTTGTACTGTTGTTAAGTACTTTGAATTAATCTCATGATATAGTTTAACGTACGTCTTGTATGCTTAATCTCGAAAAGCTTATTATGATGTTAAACATTCGATAATAATTGTTTATATATTCGCATATTCGAATAACTTATTATTGGATAAAGTAATTACTTGCGGCATGCGTCGATATCGTAAATACGAGACCCCGGTACGCTTGCGCCGCGCGCCACAACCGGATGTCCCTCACCAAATGCACAATCACACTAACACAAACTCTCACGAATTTTTCTCCCAACGCTTTCACATCTTCCACTAATTATTATCCACTTTATCGGGCATCTTCAATTTGATTTACGTCTAGCTCTTACACAGCTCAATTGGTACACTTTTTCTTTTCGACGAGATAATTTTAGTCTACATTAGTTGCAAGCGAGGCCGATACTGCGCGGCCTCCTTATGCCCGCGGCCGCTCGCATTACAAAACGTTAATTAATTAAGCCAGGCCGCCATTACATTGTAGCACCTATAACCTAATGAGCGTTTTGGGATTAATTACACTGCCATTATTACTCATCGTTACTGTTCAATTTAATCTAGTGCCTAATACAGCGTAGGAAGTGGTCTTTTTCCAAACATAACGTTTACGCCACAGGGCAGGCATAAACTGCATATAGACTATATGTCTTTTTTAACTGAATATGCTTAATGTTTCTGTTCTGTTTATGTTTCTAAACTGTACTGAACAGTAGAGTAAACTTCCTTCTTCAGAAACTTCGTCACACAAATATTTATTCACTTACATTAAGTTGCATATACATACATACATACATAGTTAATGCAAGTAATATTGTCCATCATAATTTATGGTTATTATAAAACCACATTTCATTGTTACTATTTTATTAGAAGAGCGTTGGTAACAAAAATATCACAAATATCTATTAGTCAAAACTACAAGACGTCTTCAAGAGTTATACCACAACAACGACATAACATACCATCACGCTTGTATTCCCCGAAGGATTAGGCAGAGGTGCACAGTTTGTCAGTATGTTCAGGCACCCTGTAATAGGGGACGACCCTACTGCCATTAACTGGGTACCGATCCAGACTCATATAAAATTTCTTAGAAAAACTCAATAACACTTTGCTCGACCTAGAGTTCCAACCCCAACATCTCTAGCATTGCAATCACGCTTAAGACAACTAGTATATTGAAACAGTCAACTTCAGTGATTAAAGAAATATATTTTTTAATAGATGTAAAATTATTTATACAGAAATTCTACAAATATATTGTACATTTACTTACATGCTCCGTAACACATATAAGTAAAAGTAAGTCTCCATGCAACCATTCATCAAATTCTAGCAAAATAATTGCCCTGCACATATTTTTTGTTGTTGACCCCTGATACTAATAATAAATCATACTAATTATAAAGGTCAATAGGTTGTTATATTGCCGTGTTTTGTCATCACTTTTGAACTATTCAATATGAAGTATGCTTATAAGAAATGCCTTTCAAGTCCATCCATAATGATGAGTGCCTCATAATGGAGTGTTTACAATCAATGTTGTTAATTAAAATAGCTTTCAAGATCTACAGAGAAACCCGTATATGTACTATTGTATGGTAAGAGTCTTTTATTATATAAACTTATCATAGAATTCAATTAACTCCAATTAGTTCCACTGCTATCAAATAAATCGAGTGACACATACTTACAGTAGCTTTCAAGATTCTTTGATGTGATGGATAAGAAAAGGTTTATAAAAATTCCCAAGTTGGCAAAAGCGTAAATTGCGTAATAAGGCTATAAATAATAAATGCCAATACCAGTATGTACGTGTCTTGTAGTCTTAATGCAAATTAATCCCAGTGTTTAGAATACAAAGAACAAACAGGTACGATTTTGGCGTGTAAAATGATATATTCAATTTACTTATGAAAATGAATAATATTATTAAAACTGACTGCCTCATTAGTCTAGTGGTCCTAAGCACGACTGCTACGCTAGAGGTATTGGGTTCGATCCCCAGGTCGAGCAAAGTGTTATTGGGTTTTTCTATGAAATTTTCAGTACCAGCTCGGAGTCTGGATTTGTGCCCGGTGAATGGCAATAGGCTCGCCCCCTATTACATGGGACCGAAACATACCGGCGAACTATGGGTGTACATTAAGTACACCTCTGCCCAACCCTTCGGGGAATACAGGCGTGATATGTATGTATGTAATATTATTAAAAATATCACAAAATATAATTGCGCACGGCCGGTCATACAGATGATCTATACGTATAAATACGATACCATTCCCTCTATACTAAACGGGACTAGGCAATACATTTTCTAAACAATGAATATTGGGCTCTTTATAAGAAGTTTATACATTGGATTAATATGAATAGATTTAATTAGCCAAGATAATTCCAAGAATTCACTGGTCTCCAAAAAACAACTTTGGTTACCTCCACAATAAAACGTCATTTTAGCAACATATCTAGCAATTATCTCTGTCACAACACACAAATTTCAAACAAATAATGAGACGGTCGAGTTCAATTGGTCAATCAATAACCATGACAGGCGCAACGTCTGCGCAGACGCCGCCGCACAACAGTTGAACTAGGTACCTACCTCGCCACACAAAAGCGGTGAGGATTATACATTATGTATTCAACTTTCTTTGTTAATGGACTACTGATATAATGATTGAAATTGTTAATAAAAACTTTTATTAATGTAATTTTAAAATTTTAATTACAGTAAAGCAAACGTGAACGCTAATGTAAGGTTTTCATCACGACTTTCCTTCGTTGTCTCTTTCGGCGTCATCGTCCGCGCTGCGTGTGATGCAAGCCAACATTAACCGTAACACGAAGTCAAGAGTGCTCGCACGCAGGCCACACCCACGCCACGCGAGCGCCACACATGCGCCACGCACACGCCACCTCAACCAGTGCCTCATTACAGATTCCACTGCCACTGGCGTGAGAATCGTATCAAGCAAATCGTGATTTGTGTAGATAATAGCACAAGCGCAGTTTTTATTTGACATAAGTATAAGCCATCATATTAATTTGTTACTTCAAACTTTCTTTTTCATTTATCCAGTAAGATTTATTATGCCTGAATGCCTTGCTCTGAATCTGAGCTGCCATGTGTAATTCGTTTTTATTCAAATAACAACAGCAGGGATCAAACTGTTTGAAACATATTAACAGCTTAGAATTTTAGACTTTATTTCAATCTACCGCATTATTATTTGAGAAAACGGCATAAATATTAATTTATTCGATGACTTTAAATGAAATGCCCAATATAGCCAGCGCAAAATCACACAATTACGGTTTAGTATTCTCTCGTTGTAAAATCGGCAAATGTAATTAAACGTATTTAAAGTAAAGCTAGCAAGAGTCGTGGCATGTTACAAAACGCGGTGGAAGCATGGCGTGACGGTATGTCGCCGTGCGCTGACGCCACGCGGACCGAGGCTTTATGCTCAGCTGCCTAATGATAATCTACTATAATACAGGGGCGTAGCTACCGCCGTATCAGCCGTATCAATGATACGGGGCCCCCGCGCTGCAGGAGCCCCAAACGTGTGTAAGATTCCCAGTGGATAAGTGGTAAGGATCCCAGTGAAGCCATGAAAAGAAAAAGTAAACAGAAAAGGAAGGAGGTTATAATAAATCCCCCCGCCCCCCGCAACAAATTTGGATACAGGGCCCCTCCAAGGCACGCTACGGCAGTCCTACTATACAAAGGTTCAGTCCTACTGAGACCTGAAAAGTCCCAGTATAGGTAATAAATAAGAAAAAATATATATAAGTACCTTAAAAAGTAAAAAACACACAAGTTCTCGAATGAAATACTCATAAAATCCTGCACTTTTTTGCACAGCTACTTAGCACTTTACTACCTACACCTATACTAGTCCAATGCTGGACATACGCCTCCCCTAGTGTGAGCTATTTCACCCTGTCCTCCGTTTTTCGCACTCAGCTTTGTGAATCATACATATGTATGAAAAGATGGAAATATTTTAGACTTATTTATATTTTAGATTGCGTCAGAAATTTTTTACTGAATAGAAATAGAAAGTATACCACTCACTACACTTGAGTAGGTGCTTATTTTGAAAATTGATAAATCAAATATCTGATTACAGGCATTGTTTTGGTCGGTAACAATTTCAGGAAATCCATCCCAAGTTCGGTACTTTCGATTCGTCTCGCGAGTTAGTCACACCTCACTCGTTTCATATTTATGATATCTTGACAAGTGATCGAACACATATGTATAATATAAAAATACAGTTATTTACATATCAACTAATACATCAATTCACAGCTATTTATTTGAAGAAAGTACTAAAAGAGATGCTTGACCAACATTCGTGGTTTTTGTACCGTTCATGTATTATTGTCAGACTTAAAAATGTTAAAGTACCTACTTACCTAAGAATTTAGGCATTTGAATGACTGTTTATTTTTCACTATCAGTGTCGCAACTTGTCTCAAGTTGGTCAGTTAAATATTGGGAAAATATTATTCTAATGTTTAAATAAAATCATCTTTCGCAAACGTGTAACCTACCTAAAAATCATAGCTATCGAAACTAACATAAGTAACCGAATAATATAATCGTACAGAGCATAGAGTGATCATTTTGGCATGATAATAGAGCAAAACAAGGCGTGGGTAGCGGTGGTGGCTGGCAGCGCGAACCGGATCTAAGCTCGCGATAAATCATGTTGCGCGCGAGACTCGCACTTCGCCCCGCTGAATACTTAGAACGCTGTCTTTAAGCTTGTAACATATTAAAAAGTGCAGTCATAAAGAATTCAGTAACTTACGCTGTCATATTCATTAGGCGGTACGGTTCATAACCCCAAGGTAATAATTATGTTAATATTATCTTAGAAAATAAAACAGTCTGATCATTTATTTAGTAACACTTTCGATCTGGTTAAATTTACCATTCTTTTAAGCAATACTGTCTGAGAAAGTATTTTTATTATTTCTATAGTTTCTATTAAGTATACCAAATCGATCCGGTTTTATAAATTCAAATTTTCTCAAAAATACTACTGCCAATGAGCATTAGGAAACATAAATTATCTAATTCTTAATGTATTCTACAAGACTGCTTCAGAAAAAATTGAAATATTATGATTATAGAAACTTACAAACAAATCAGTGATATTTTTATTAAAATATTTATACAACTCCGCCGAGCTGTTGGTATTTAGGCACCACACAATAGAAAAGCGTCATATAAATGATATTACTTAACATTTCCTATTAGCAAGGTTTTAAAATTTAATATCAATACTATGGATGGATTTTATTGGTCGCTCTTCCCACGCAAATTGAACGAAAGAATAGAATCAATACACGTCTGTGATCATAAAAATACTTTCATATGAACACGAAAGTGTTAGTTATTAGTCTGAATGGCCCTAGGTGGACTATTTAGACCTTGTAAGTACCTACTTACTTACACATGAAACATAAGTGCATGCTGAGATTGTGAATAAATGTACAGACGGCGATAAGTGGTGTGAGGCGTCGCGCTGCGGTGCGGAGTGCCGCCCGCAGTCGCGCAGCCGTGCGGCCACTGCACCCGCTTCGATTTCACTTTTATTAGCAATCCACTTAATTGGATACCACAGTTGCGGTTTTATTCATTTTGCAGATTCATCTGGGACGCATTTTTAGTATTGTAATAATGACAAAGCCTGATAAAACCTCAGTTCCCACTACGTCTACGGTGAAGGAACAACTTAAGGCAGTTAATATACATAATGAGGACGTTATATTATAAAACGTCTAATAGGCCTCTTAGAACCATGTCTAATGTGTTTTGTCCTGTTTTGACATATTACATACTTTGTGGCAGGGAGAAAAAATTACAATATAGCTACAGTAAATTGTATGGACGTTTTATATTTTTATGAATATGACGGTGAGATTTTAAAAACTATACGCTATTTATGATAATTATAACTTATAAAAAACTTAATTTTGTAGTACCTTTATCAACCAGCAGATAGCGTTGGAAAAAACGCACCATTATTGACTTAGCGACTTACTACAAAATTAAGTTTTTTATAAGTTATAATTATCATAAATAGCGTATAGGTTTTAAAATCTCACCGTATAGAATACTCGTCGTCATTAATCAGTACAGGCTAGTATAGATAATCGTTTAATGTATTTTGAAATGACAATAAAACGAAATGACTGCCTCAATTGTCTAGTGGTCCTAAGCACAACTGCTACGCTGGAGCTCCTGAGTTCGATTCCCAGATCGAGCAGTGTAATTGTGTTTTTCTATGAAATTATCAGTAGTAGCTCGGAGTTTGAAATTGTGCCCGGTCAATAACAATTAATAAGCACGCCCCTTATTAAATGGGACCTAAACATACCGGCAAAATGTGTGTGTACACCCACATTAATACACCTCTGAGTAACCCTCCGGGGAATACAGGAGTTATGCCATGTTATGTTATAACAATAAAAAGCTCGGCTATCCCCGACATCGTCTGTATTCTTTCTACCGTTGCCATTTATTTAATTGATAGTTCAAATAAACATTGATACAGTACCTATCTTTGCAAAGGCATACGAAACAAAAAAATGTTTATTTAAGTAAACTTCCTTGAAATGCTCCGGTTTTATCGTTAAGAACTGAAGGTCAGCTGAACCGCTGGAAAAGTACAATGCGAATTAAAATTTAATTTGTACCTAAAACTACGTTCGTAATCCCACGCTCGAGAGCTCGTTTAAATGACATTAATCGAGTTTTTATTCTGTCGCATGTTGGTGAAACACTGCTTAGTATAGTGGCCCTAGAGACCTGCCACTGACAGTACAAACATCGCGACTGGTTACTCGTTACGACAAACAACAATGCAGCCGACCATTGTACGTGACTACAACTACATACATTCAAATATAATTCATAAAGTTCCTTAACTCGTGTATTTTTGCACAGATTTCGTACACATTTGGATAAAATTATTGTACAGGAAATAACCCCACAAGGACGTCTGAGATGCTGCTTGCATGATTTAATAGTTCCTAATGTCTAATTCAAATCACGTACTGTCTAGGTTCCAGAAAACAAATGTCGGAATTGTCGGACAAAAATAGAGCTCACCTCATAAACCGATGCATGTGTCGAAAATTGAGTTTAGTGAGTAAATTTAATAAGAACAATGTCGCTTTATATAATAGTACAATATGCATTACCTGCTGATACGTATTGTACTATTGTTATAGTGCTGGCTCGGCTCTGCACTTGAATGTAGGTAGTCATTTAGTCGTTTAATTTCCGCGTCCAAGTGTCACTGAAGGACGTTTGAAATGTCATTATCTCAATCGACGCGTGCTTTTGTACTCTTATTATTGTTATTTCTTGCTGAGATCGATTTGTACCAAGACAGATGTGTTTAATAATGACATGACATACCATCACGCCTGTATTCCCCGAATGGGGAAGGCAGAGGTGTACTTAATGTACACCCACAGTTCGCCGGTATGTTTTAGGTCCCATGTAATAGGGGGCGAGCCTATTGCCATTCACCGGGCACAAATCCAGACTCCGAGCTGCTACTGAGAATTTCATAGAAAAACTCAATAACACTGCTCGACCTGGGGATCGAACCCAAGACCTCTAGCGTAGCAGTCGCGATTGGGACCACTAGACCAACGAGGCAGTCTAATAATGTATTATGTCTCTCAGTTTAATAATGTATTATGTTATTATTATATTCATCAAAATATAAATTAATGTTATTAACTTACCATCACGCCTGCATTCCCCGAAGGGTTAGGCAGAGGTTTACTCATGAGAATTTCATTAAAAAAACCAATAACACTTTGCTCGACCCCCAGGGTGACTACGAGATTAATTAGCTCGGAGTCTTGTTTTGTGCCCGGTTATTGGCAATAGGCTCACTCCCTTATTGCATGGAACCTAAACATATACATTAGGCCCTACGAATAAATAATAATTAGGCCCTATACATTAGTACCTACACTTCTGCCTAACCCTTCGGGGAATACAGGCGTGATGGTATGTTATTTTATAATTAATTATTAATGCACACATGATTACAAAAAGTCAGAGGTGCACATCATAGATTCGAACTCGTCCAATGGTCACTCACAATTACTAGGCTATCACTGCTTACACTACGTGTTTTTTAATTAATAAAAAAAATACAAATTGATATATTTAATTTGCGAACAAATATCTTTAACAAATATATTTTAAATCAGTATTATAATTTAAAGAATTAATTACCCTAAAACATTATAATTAATTATAATCACCAACACGTACGTGTAAAATAACAATGTCAAAAATACTCGCAGTCAAACAAAAGCGCAAACGGCTACGGGGCTACGATACGAGTAACTCGTAGCGGTTCCTGGGGTTCCTATAGCGTAGCCGCGCGTAGTTGACACTACGGCTACAGGTAGGAACCCTGGAGACCGCTACGAGTTATCGTAGCTAGGTGCCGTAGTCGGCGGGCTGCTGTCTGGGAACCATGAATAAAAATGAAAAAGTATTTGGATATACTTAAAATATAATATTATTGGGCTTTGAATATTTTTAGTTAAAGTACGTAATTGTTCGAAGTTAGCAAGACTTGCTAATTAATGTTAAAAACTAAGATAAACCGGAACTGTTTATATGTACGTCGATCATAACTTTCACTTGTACTCTATCATAGAATATTCCAACAACAAACCAGTTTTTGATTTTGAGTTAGAATTTAGCTAGAGCTTTATAATTTTACACTGCATATTAATTTGCTTATCGTACGATAAACTAATATAATTCTATTCGAATTTCATTACAATAACTAACACGTTTGTAATAAATTATGGTTTAGAAAATGAAAATGCCAAACTAATTGTTCATTCATGATATGGTTTCCTGACTTAAACAAATGAAATTTATTATAACGTTGCATAAAAATGCATTTGATTATAACACAAATTAGCGAGTGGCTATCCGATTGTATGGTGCAGTGATTATATAGGTACAGCTTCAAAACGTGAAAAGGAACAGAAAGTCAGTTCCTTTCGTAGCTAGTGTTATTAGCTTACTTATCAGTATAGCAATATCAATAAAAAGTCATCTTAAATATTGTAGAATATGTATTAAAATCTATCACATTTATTCAATTAGAAATTTATTCATAATAAATTAATTCTCAGTTTGGCAATTTAAGTATTTCCATTTGTCACTCTCTTCGTCTTCTATGCCAGACAGACAGCATGACAGAATGCAGTAGACAAAGGCATCCGAACATCATAAATTATGCAAGTAACTACCAAGCACCATATGGTTCTCACGTGGTCTGGATATGGTGTTTTGTGCCAATACTATTTAGCAACACCCTCAATATATTGAGGAAAACTTTATAGGCAAGAGTTACGTACAGGATGTGTAATAAAATCTACTTTACACGTGTACGTCCTCATAATACTTCTAATAAGGGGACCCACTTCGGGACGGCCAAACAAACAACAGTAAGTTAGTGTAAAGTGCTAAACGGGCCGGCCTCATTTTCCTCATACAAATACGCGGCAGCCTCATTGTTGACACACATACAAACAAAAGTGTCTTAGCATCTGTCATATCGATTAAAAAACTGATATATTGAATGGCAATTTTCTTTCTAATAAAAAACAAATGCATATTTGGTAAAAAGTACGTATTTAAAGTAAAATTACTAGGCATAAAATGTAGACGCACCGAATACATGTTAATTTGTTGCGGAATCCGAGAGCAATAACCGACGGCACTGCTAGCGGTATTCGGCGGTTTCTTCGACTCTAATATTCGACAAAAACAACCGTCCGGTGTACGTGTGCCTGTGTTGATGCACTACTACGAAAAACTTCATATGTATGTTTGATTTGAGTGTATTTCGGCATATTAAGCTTAATGTGAAGATTAGTCACGCTACGGCCTTTAAAAGACTCGCGTTCGGGTATCATATATTACTATTCTGAAATAGAGATGTTATCATCGTAACTCTAGGTGGACTGCATAATTTAGATTTTTTTTATAAACTACAATTTAATATAGAAACTTTAAATTCATCGTTTAGAAAATATTGCTATATTATTTCTTTACTGTCATAAATATTTTATAGGCACATTATATTAGATGTCCGCAGCTCCTTCGCTAGTATCTATACATTGTATTACAGTGCCACATACAGTGTAAGTATAATATTTAAACACAGAATTTTAAATTAAACTTTTTTTAAAACTCTGTGTTAAAATAATATACTTGCATGGAAAAGGTTCTTTATCATAAAATAAAGTGCGACATAAAGTTTTAAATTCATAGTTTGAATTCAGGTTATATCCAACAGTTTTATATATACAC
Source organism: Subacronicta megacephala (assembly GCA_958496365.1). Taxonomy (NCBI): domain Eukaryota; kingdom Metazoa; phylum Arthropoda; class Insecta; order Lepidoptera; family Noctuidae; genus Subacronicta; species Subacronicta megacephala. The sequence goes on along the minus strand of OY292516.1, from coordinate 8,868,864 downwards.
AAATAATAAATTAAAATACTTTTGCGAAAGCATCTTAATGTATTATTTATTCTTGTGCAGAGTGTAGAGTTACGGTCATACAATTTATTTATACAATTATAGAACGTGCATTATTTTACATTATGACATAACATTACACAATCGTTAAAGGGCAGATGATGTGGTTTAGTTTTCATTCGCACTAAACATTCTTCCGTAGTCTGTGGAGAATTCTGAGCCCAATATTGTAAGTGTTAGAAGTTTTCTATAGACATATCCTATAATATTATGTATCTTTTTTAAATATAAAGTGTAACTTAATCCGTTAAACCATAAGAATGTGTAACAAGCACATCTGATGAACCTAACTTTTCTCAAAGCATTTTCTTATATTAATTTTATGTGGTTGTTGTTGTTTATTTATTAAATAATTATTATCGAAAATACATTACCTAAAGTTGTAAAATATGTTAGTTCCTTTTATAGAGTTTTACAAAGTTAATACCGGAAAGAAAATAATTGGAAACAAATTAAGGATGTATGTACTAGAATAATATTTAAAACGTATCATTATGTTTTTAGGAAACAGATGAAAAAATCGAAACCGGCGTCTAACTACCGACGTTGTAACCGAAAAAGATCAATTACATAGATAGTAGAGACAAGCAACTTTCTTTATGAATAGAACATTTATAAAGGAAGTATTTACAGAGCGCCTCTCCCCTAAAAGTTCTTTCATAAACGATTACTCACATAAATAACAGTAATATTATGTGAATAACTTTCTCAGAAAACTCCAAGCTGCTCTTCTTTAGTTTGTTATATGTATTATAATTATGTTATAAATAAAAAAACTAATATTTCAAATTTAGTGTTCTGAAGTATTTTAGATAACTACCTTTTTTTATAAATAATGCAAACACCAATAGTTTTACAATTATTTAAGTATACCACTGGAAACTTAAATATAGCCGGAGTGTTCAGTTGTGAATATTTTTTTATTTACTTCTTTTATAAATTCTTTTTATGTACAAAGCCTATTATCATGTCGTAATTATCAAACTATGATTGATTGAATTACCTAACCTTCTTCTGAGAAATACGAATGTAGATAGTAGAGACACAATTTTTTTTACTGAATTGATACCTACTTATCAATTGATTTGATCTATATTGTAATAGGTTCAAAAGTTATTTTCAGACATAATTTTTATCTTTTTTATTTATGAAAACTGACGTCATAATTAACATCTGAGATAAACTTTCTAAAACACATTTTGCATGTAATTTTGGTTGCTAAAAATCCTATCGTAAATTGTAATAAGCTAATAACTCCATAGAATTATATACATGATGAAAAAAAGCATACTTTTCAGATTTTTTATCCGAAAAAGGGGCTAATGTTTGTCAAGCGCGCTATGTGACAATGAAACATCGTCGGCAACAATCTGAAAAACTCAAAAACGTAATGGTATCACCTTTTTTATTAACGCATCGATTGTTTTATTATTTTTTATCAAAGATATAAAATACAATTCTATATACAATTCTGTCAAGTAATAGAAACTTAGGCGCTCTGATTTCTTATTAGTAATAACATTTGTAGGTACGTACATAATATTTTTTTCTCGCTGCCAGAGTTTTTATGTCAATCTACTTTATAAGCATGTAACATTTTCCTCATTGCGTACCGAATCTTATCAATTAGCTAGAATTTAATGAATCAATCTTCCGTTTTTGTTTCAGGGGCAAAGGTTATACGTTGTACGGCAAGGACAAACACTTTCTGCGCAGGAGTACGCGTCTCGGTCGGGCGAGCACCAACCTTCCGCGTCGCGCCGCGCCTGCGCTCCACACGCGAGAGGTCAAGGCTTCACCACTGCCCATTTTGCTCTAATTTACTCAACGAAATAGTTTTTTAAGTAATTTGTATTTTAATTAGTTCTTTTGACATTTTTAATTTGGTTTTTGTAGTTGTCATGGTAAAATAGTATGTAACAATTGAAAAAATGCACGTGCTTGACACAACATTGACATCGGGAATTACATTATGCTTACGTTTATGCACACGCTTTACTTATACACATAAGTTGGCTAGATCTTCGTCTTGATTTTGAAGATGCCTTTCTGTAAATTTTAACGTGTTTTTAATCGTGAATAAGTAACGTTTTAATTTGTATAGCGTGCATTTTTCTAGCTATAAGAAAATTTTATTCACACATTTAGGTAATTAAAAAAAATTAACCGTGGCCATTCCGGTGATTTGACTTAATACAATAATCAAACTCGCATCAAACCAAAACAATGAATATTAACAATTAAACTTCGTGTATTATAATCATTTTCATAATAAACAATTACTGGGAGAGATTTGTACGCTGTCACTTTCTCCGAAAATCATAACAGACCAGACCAGCGGAGTTGATTTACCGCAGAGTATATTTACACCTTCGAACAGGCGAGAGTTATAGATTGTTATTATTATGTTAGTAAATGCACCATCAAGTTACGTAGCCACTGTCCCACGGTTTTTGTGTGATTGGCACTTATGGAAAAACTATTGGTACTTTTTTTACCACCAACGCAAAAAGAGGGGTGTTATAAGTTTTACTTATATATGTGTTAGCCTGCGACATCGTAGCTCTCATACAGATGCACCGATTTTGATGTTTTTTAAGAGCTCTACTCAAGGGAATCTGTCCAGAAATTTGAACAAAATCAGCTCTTTTCTAGTAGATAAAGTTATGTTAACATTTTCAGCAGGTATGAATTTGTTAGGCTAGTGATTAATCGGACGGCAATAGGCTGACATGATGAAGATGATGATGAATGATTCATTATATTAAATACAATACGATATTTTAATTTTCTAACTCTGTAACACATGTTCTTGCAAAATAAATGATGATTGATTGATTTATTGTTATCCTGTTCATCATTTCTTTTTACTTAAATACATTTAAAACATCCCATTTTGCCTTAAAATTTTTCATGTGTAAAACAACTCATTTTGAGACACAAATCAACTTTCCAGCGTACCGATGTTATTGAATATTACTGGTAAGACACATCTGAACCTATTAGCATTAATAATCTATTAGAGAGATGATCAGTAGAAAATTTAAGACCAAAGTCGCCTAGCAACGCTGAAACATGTTTCTAAATTATTGATTAAAAGCGAAACTCTCCTTAGTCCGTGTTGTTGATTCCCAACAAACGATATCAGCATTACGTCAGGCAAGCCTGTTCCCCAGAAAGGTTACCGTTTTCACATTACGTCGTACACAGTCTTAAGAATGCTATTGTTTAACCAGCTAGCAAACAGCACTCCATGTAACTATTTTCCTTCACAAGGCTCTCCAATTAATCAATTACTCGTACAATGTGCACAGGTACAAATGACTGACTAGTGAATTTCTACACTTATGGATACTACATATTTGCTAGACAACACGGAACGACACAATTTAATCGTTTTATGTTACTTAATAAAGTTTGGAATCATACAAATGTATCTACTAATATCTATATAAATATACCCATCTTATAATAATTATCAAAGCAACTATTAAGTATTCACTTTCCAATAGTTTTCGCGTTTCTATATCGACGCAGACGCAGAAATCTAGTTTTGTTCGTTGTTCGTAGACTAACGTCGACGATATATGCTATTGTTCTTATCTTAAACTGGAATAGAATAGCCATTTACTGGGAGTGCGTTTACGTGGCTGATTCCACACAACAACTTTATATTTATAGGCATTAAATCTGAATTATACTTAGACATTGTTCTCTATGATACCGCATCCTTCTACTATTTTTACTTGAAAAGTTGGATCGGATTTATATTATAATATGCACAAATTAGATTGCTTATATTGAGAGAGCAAGCTAAAGAAGATTTTACACCACGTTCAGGGACAAGCAGGCACCAGCCGGTTCAGCTCATAAGCTCTTTCTCATATTAAAGAGTAAGAGTTGAGAGAGAGAGAAAGCAGAAAGTCAAAGACTCATTAATTTTATTTAGAAATGATGTTGCTTTCAAGTCTGTGAACATTTCTGGTGCCTTTAAAAGTAATAGAAAAAATAATAATTTTAGTATACCTATTTCTAAATAAGTCACTGTTATACATAAACAAGTGATGGACTGGACTGGATTGTTGGAGGTTGATGATGGTAATAATGATATATCTTCTAGTGATATATCCTATGGTTTCTAAATACATATTGAAACTCTATTTCGCAGGAAGTCTTGGAAATTTTTCTTACTGCCTTTACTTCTTTACTTGCAAATACACACGTAAGCGGGAACTTGTTGCAATATTAACTTAAACACGTATTTGTGTGAAGTTGATGTATTCGATGAAAATAGCATCGATTTCATGTCGTCATTTAAATAAGATCGACTTGACATACGGTTTCAAACGTTTGGAATTGGAACACAATTAAAAGGACAAATCGTGACGCATTATAAGGTATAGTTAAGAATATCTGTGGCGGCGCGATGCCGTCGTCGTGTGGAGCATTTGGATTGCGTAACGCGATCATGCGCCGACGAGCCACGACGGCTGGCGCTCATGCTCAGCATCCACGGAGCTATTTCTGTTCACTGTTCCTAACAATACACATTAAGTCAGATACAAATAAGTAATGGAGGTGCATTAAAGTTCTTGAATTAGTGTAGACAATTGTCCTCCAATGTAAGTACTATTCTGCCCTGCCGTTCCCAGCTTAGGAAAGGTTAAATTCTCTCCTCGTGTTCAAAAATACTAATGTGGTTGTGGAAAATGAAATCAACTATTATAGCTTTTTTTCTTTCTGACACTTGATCTCTGAAATTGCCTGGAGTAAATAGTTGCTTCTTACTTGACGTAAATAACATGAATCGGAACAAAGTTGTACTACACATTCCAGATCGCTAGTTTACCTAATTTCTTACATTTCATAACAGTGTTTGAGGTTAATAAACAGTTGGGGTGGCCTGACCTTACCCGAAGATTGCACAGCTCATATTATTGTTTATTAACTCTCCCCAGATTATTGTTATGCACAAATGTCAGTATGTCAATAATTTCTCACGATTACAAATCAAACTCACTTCCCGAATACTTAACGTAGTAAATTCAAATCGATTATTCTTAAAGAAAACTTAACCAATAATATTTTGGACTAAAGGTCCTAAGGCTACATAAGTCATGTGGTTACTTTAAGACCTGTTTCAGGCATAGACTCTTGATTATATCCAATTTCTCAATGCAATGAAATTTGGTGCTTTTGTCTCGAAATACTTGGAAGGAAGTTTGTCGGATTATTCTGACCGTGGAGTCAAGAAATTCAACTTAACATCTATCGAGTTGGATTGAGCGTAGTGCGAACAATACACGCTCCCCTTGCCGTCTAACAAGCTCCATCACCTTCATGCCATCTCATTGTACTATCGCTACGGGCTAATTCGTACTGTGACGTTGTATCCTTTGTCCAATTCAATACTACTCTCAAGGTAACCGCGGCCCGCTATAAAATACTCACTTAAAACAATAAAATGCTTGCCTTACAGATATCATAAATGCTATAATTTTGACCGCCGAAAAAAATCTTAAATAAATGTATCAGGAATAGTTCTTTTTTTATTATAATAAATATTTTCCAAGGAGTACTTCCTTAAATTAAACGCTTGTATTTTTGGTGAATCAATGATTGTATATTTTTTGTATGATGCCTTAAATATTTGTACTGTTGAAAAAAAAGGTAACTGTTAGTAATACTGCTGTTTAAAAATGTAGTTTTTATTCAACATTGTTAGCATATTGGCGACAATCTGGTATTGTATATAAAACAGATATTTATTTTAATGTAAACCAATAAACCATTAAGATAATTGTAAGCCGGATATAAGTGAACTGTGCCTATAAAACGTGAGTACTTGCCACAGACCCCGGTTCCACAAGACGGCAAGTTTTTCTTCCGTTCATACTCGACTTGTAATTTAGCTTAAACGTTTTTAGTATCGACATGTATTTTGAGTGACACAGAATTAGATCAACATTGAGTCAGAGTAGCGGTGAAATTGAGCCACCACTGAGAGCAATACATCATTAGGAAACAGAACATTATACTAACGAAAAATCAAGATTTCTTAATTATTTTTATTTTTGGATGTATATTAAATTTATAATTACACTATATATATTTATTTGATACTATCCATGACCTATCCTATATTATATTATATTAGGATAGGTACTGCATGTGGAAAATAAGGATAATTTGGAAATAATGGACGGATTTTTCTTCGAGAGTATCGTAGCCTATGGCATCATACCGCAACAGAACTACAATACTATGAGAATAGTCCTGAACTGTAATGTTTGGCTATCATATGGTAGTTATTAAAAAAATATTAATGTATGTAATACTAGCTTTCCGCCCACGGCTTCGCCCGCGTGTTTTCTCGACTTTCCTGTACTATAATATGTATGTATTATACATATAAACCTTCCTCTTGAATCACTCTATCTATAAAAAAAATCCGCATCAAAATCCGTTGCGTAGTTTCAAAGATTTAAGCATACAAAGGGACATAGGGACAAAGGGACTTTTTTTTATACTATGTAGTGAAGTAAGTTGTGACAAATTACTATTAAACGAAATATTTTTTTAAATATTATAATACTTGTTAATATCATGAATCTATCTATATCTAATCTCTAACTCAAAACGAGATAGACATTCATGTCTTACAGGAGTCAAATAACTTAGTTACACAAAATATTATATAACAAGAAGTCGTTTAACAAGACCCCTTTCGGATGAATGTAGTCCAGATAACCTTGTATCGGTCGTAGTGACTGAGGTAACTTCGGAACCCTTAATGACTCTCCAAATACGAACAATAGCAACATCGGTCTGTGTATATATTGCGACCTATGTGTCTAGCAAGCGTGTTGATTACAGCTTGTTCCGTGACCCTGAGACCCCGAGACCCCATCACCGTTTATTATAACAGGCATTAAGTTCTGTGAATGTTTATGACGGTGTTCAAGTCTTATAACAAAGTAACTTACTAATATCCTTCACCTTTTCCCATGAAAGTCGGTGCAGTCCAAACAAATCCACGTGCTCCAATGCTTACGTGTAATTCTTAAGCGCTTTCAATTATATTTTTTGTTGAAAAAAATATTTCTGCCTTCTACACTTTTCCTCAGTATTACGCGTGACACAGAGTAACAAATTAAACATATTTCCATGTATTTAATTGTCAGTTATTTTATTAATTTTCCTTATTCAAATAATCGAGAACAAGCTTTATAAGACTTCTCACACGAAATCTATGCATGTGTCCGTTACCTACATACCGTATAGTCCATCGTGAGAAAAATATAGAGAAAATGTAACCTATAGATACTTGCTGTATAGGTTGTTGTATGTATGTGGTGCGTAAAATTCGCACGACTTCAATAGGTGCTACTGCGCGTTGAAATCTTTTCAACACAAAATGACATGGCACTGAATACAATGTTGTCCAGCTTATACACTGCGATCATTTAAATGTATTTTTTAGTGTTTCTATAGGATGTATTCAATACATATATCATTTTTACAAACAAATTGTAACAAAATTGAAATATTATTCTTATAACTTAAATACAACATGGACATACAACGAGAAGATTAAAACTTAAGGGAATCTTATTAGTCAATTCCATGAATAAATAGCCTAGGTATACAGTAGTAATGTTTAAGCTCTAGTCCCGAATCTGGGATGAACTTTATACAGCTAATTGAACTAAACTCAAAGACCGCGTTCACACAATATATTCTTATTGTGGTAAGCTCCAGGCGTAATAATCAATGTATCTTATAAGGTAAACCCTACAACAATTGCCAAACCGCCCACATACAGTCTCTCCGACTGTTTCATTAAAATATTAAATACCATTTTACTTCATCCGCGTTTATAAATGTCAATAGTATTATAAACGAAATAATAATTTCTTAACTCATTGAAATATTAATTTAGCAATCGTTATCGCAACCGCTATACCTACTGGTTTAATGAAAACTTAAACATTACAGTTATAACATTTAAATCATGTCTGCGTAAAATAAAATGGAAATAGTACTTTTATAAATTGACTGTTAAAATAGTTATATAATATATTAAAGAGATTAACGGAATGTAGAACTCACCTTCGCCTATGATGAAGCGATCCAATAAATATTCTGAAATCGGATTAACACTCCAGTGAAATAAGCACGAGTCGTAGCACTTAGTCTGTAAGTATGTGAACGCGACAAGGGTCGTGTTCATGAACAGCGTATGTCCGCGCGGGGAGCACAGGGGGTGGTTGGTCCCGAGTCAGTCCGGGGTGGTGCTTCGGGGTGCCGGCGGCGCGCGGGTGGCGGTCCAGCGTCCGGCCGCACTACGCGCCTCGCAACGGTAAACTGGCTGGCAGCGCCGACGCAGCCTCTCCCTCGCTTGTATGAGTGCCTCCAACCTCCCTCCCGAACAAATAGTACCGTACACCGCGCTTGTGTCTCGCTAACATTTATTATACTTTTATTAGTGTTCGCGTGCACGTGCGCGTGTGTGCGTGACGCCGACACACGCTATGTGACGCGGCGTGCGCGTGTGTGGGTGTTGGAGTAGGTAAAGTAACTACCTATGCGTGCTTTGATCTTACGATTCGGTATGCACGGCCGCGCGGGCGCACGTAGCACCGCGGCTATACTTTACTTCTATAATATCTAGTCAATAATTTTAGTTTGGGTTTGTGCAACACCACACGTCGTGTCGAGCCAGCTATCTAGGCTAGTAACCGGTATACACAACCGTAGTATCTTCACTTTACAAATATATTTTTTACGTAATCATTATGGAATGGACTCATCTATCGAAGACACAACGTTACATTAGTTAAACGTTTGCAATTTAATTTCTTCCGCAGCTAATACTTATAATGCAGATGTGCGATTTCAACGACAAAGTATTATTTTTTTGCAAAAATATCTTATTAGGTAGGTTTGATGAAACTAAAACTGAAACGCCTAGTGATGAACCTAAACACTACCTATCCTTCACATTCCACACCTGAGCACAGCCCTACTCAGTCGATAGTACTCTGGATGTAGCTAACTTTTTACTTTTTTCAGTTGATCAGTCTTACAGTAATTTTCCATTAAGTAGTTTCCACTGCAGTTCATATGTTTTTCCACAGCTATTTTACATCCCCATGGTAATCACGTCACTTTAATGCCAACTTGAAGTTTTAAAGAAAACCAAGCATCCTTAAGATGTACTCCAACCACGTTCCCTGGTCCACCAAGATTTAAACTGTAGTTTTACTTTAATTGTCCTGACTGATGGGAGAAGAACACTGTGATAGAAGATATTGCTTTCTTAAACTTTGTGGAATGTAGAAGGAGAAAACTCGATGAAGCGTGCCGAATGTTGGGTAGTCCAAAAGTATATTTGTGTCAGTTTCTCTGTCCAAATCGTGTGCAACTGACGAAAACAGTTGGACGCTGGACATACCTTGACCTCGGAACTACTATAGGTATTGGAATATGTAGTTAGAATCTTAGTTTTGTAAAATATTATGTAGTTGTCCACCAGAACTACATTCTTGTCTCCGAAGCATTCCCCTCCCACAGATAACTGAAGTAAATACAATTCCTCTACAATTACAATTATTTAACACTTACAGAATTTATCAAAAGACAAAATTATTTAACATACAAAAATTATATATCTATCACACTTGCATGCTTATCTATCCGGTAAATTCTTACAACCAATGTTCACACAAAACTGTCGTTTAAAAAGAAAACACACACATACAACACACGAAGAAAATATGATTTAGAAGTACCATTAGTTAGGACTTTATGTGGTAGGAAAAACATTCAGTTTGAAGGAGTTCGGCTATACAACATTCTACTTAAAATTGTAAAAGAATCTCAAGTGTACCTATATTTTAAGAAAATGTTAAGAGATCACATAACCCTACTTAAATTAACTCAGTCATTGTTATGAAGTGCCTGTTGTTACTAATACTACTAATACTAAGATCAAATCATTTGAGCGCCAGGAAATAAATTTTAATAAATGTAATTTAGTTAAGTTTCTCTTTAAGTGAAATGTAATGTTCTTTGAGAAATAAATTATCTTTAAATCGAAATACGAAAAACTGAGGAAGAAAATTATTTCCAGCCCAAGGATTAATTTTCTTAAATAAAAATTTAATGACCCTGTTTTTTGTAGTATAAAAGACATCAACGCGCCGGACGAAAATTTTAATATAGATTTTACTGAAAATGTTGTTATCCACACTCGTTACTTGTAAATAATATACGGGGCTCGTGGCTAAGTTATAACTGCGCTGGTTAATAGATTAGGCGCCTGCCAAAGTCAGTCTGGGGTTGGGTGACCAGCCTTAAAACACTTGATCGCGGAGACCTCGGAGAACACGTAAAGTCCCGATTGTCATACGATCACCAGATGAAAATCATTAGTAGTAGCCAGAAGCCAAAAAGCCTGACAACCGAATATCAAGAAATTGGGTTTCGGAGGTTTGGATGGTAGTCGCTTCGTGTAAAATACTGATGTTCAGCCTCAATCTCATCTAGTTAGCCTTAAAGCCAACCCAAATAAGGAGGAGAAGGTTCTAGAAGGTACTTATCATGGAATCATTTCTGGTGCACAATTTTCATTTTTATGAAATGATGAATGAATGATGGGATGAATGATGATTTTTAGACTTTAAAACAGTGTGTAGAAGTATTTTTTAATATTATATTTTATATAAATAAATCAATATAAATTATTTATCAATCTTTCTATTAATAAGTATGAAAAAACTGGCCAAGTGCGTGTATTGTGAGTGATGTGAGTATGTATGTAGTGAATTGTATGCACGTACTTCTACTTACAATTAGTTCCGTGCCACTAACATTAAATTGAAGCGCCAAACGCTAAACTAAGTTTGCTTGGTAATAATTTTTTCCTAAATTTATTATATTATTAATCCATAATCGTATTAAAAAAAAAATATCCTGTTAAAAAAATATACTTACACATTTCAGAGCATGACGTGGTCTCAGCATTTGGTGGGCGGAGTCTCAGCATTTTTTAAATTCAATATCAAAGGTGATGAAAGTTTGATGATCAATTTTCTAATCCATCCTAGGTGTTAACATCAAAATTATCATAGATGATTCATATAAATGCCTGATCTATTTGCCCTTCCTACAAAGATTTCACCAAGGGTGGTATTTATGGGTGGGTGCAGGTGGAGGGTGGAAGGGTGGAGAGCACCTAGTAATACAACTTTCAATCTTCGTTTTATCTTTTTTTAGCGAGAATTGTGATGTACCTACATAAATATTATAAGCAAGTGTTTATTGTGTACCTATGTAAATATAAATAAAAGAGCCAAAGCCATACGGTAGGTAATTGGTACACAGGTGGTAAGTATATAATATATGATGTACTTATATTTTGTAATGGAATGATCGGGAGCGGACTCATCGAGAGCGACGCGTTAATCATGGTTTTTCTTTTTCAGTACTTACTTACTGTTCAATTTGTCTCCTGCACTTTTTTTCGACGACTTATTTACAAAATAGTTAGGTATATGTTATCTATTGATAACATACATAATGTTAAGTTTTTCAATAACATCACCGTAAAAATGGCATACAGACAAGCCAACAACTGAATTTCCCTCCCACCCAGAGTACCTGAAAACTATAGGGTTGAGATGCGTTGCCGAGCCTGTTTAGGGAAAGGGAGTGGAAGGAGAAAAGGAGAAGCAAGGGGATTGAGCGAGGAATTGGGCCTTCGGCCGTCTCGCTCACCGAACGAAGTGCAGTAGCGAAACGCTACTACTCGGACGTCGGTCTTCTGCGAGAGTGTGGTACTTCCCTGGTCAAGCGGATATTTATGAATTGTTTGTAATTTGATACTTTTTTTAATATAATACCCACAAGTATTTTATTTTTGTTTTATTATAAAATACTTTACATAGATACCCATGTATCTATATACTTTACCTCTTACCTAAGTACATTTACTTAGTAGGGATCACATCCTGCTTCCTTGGTCTAGTTAACCGGCATCACACTGTTTTTGTATGCAATACAGTGTCAAGTAGGCACCGTCACGTTATATGAAGATGCTTATATTGTGGCACTGTGCTCCGCGTTCCCGTCCCGTTCGCCGTCGTTTATCGTTAAATTCCATCAAAATCGGTCTAGCCAATAGTTTTGGAATCCATATGGAACTAAAAAACATAAAGACATAGATTTTTATATCAAAAGATGTTGTTGAATATAAGTATATTAAATTATAACTAACATGTTTTGATATAATAATCTTGACTATTTCCGAATATTTATCTAATAAATACATATACCATATACATATCTACTAAGATAACTTCTCGCCTGTATTCCCGAAGGGTTAGGCATTTTGTTTTGGTTTTGGCATTTGAAATAGTATGAAAGAACACCGGTAGATGTCACTAATTTGCAATATGGATGCTTACTCACTATTCCTTTTGCTATATTTTTTCTGTCTAGAAAGATTTATCTAAAATCTTAAACATGAATTTATATCAATGGCATTTCTGTTATAATTTTAATTTATTTATGGCAACATAAGATTATAGCTAACATATTATTTTGTTGTGAATTTGTAATCTGTTATATCGTTACACAGATTTTTATTAAATCTGGCATCCCTGCCGGGTGTGCGAGCGACGTACGAATTGTGTATCTGTAATTTACTTAATTTTAAGTGTAAACAATGAGTTTTATAAATTGTTTAGTCATGAAATATTAACAAAATATCTTATCTCATTGCCAATGTTATAATTAAGGTGTTTTATACGCTTTTTACATTGATGTGAGGTTCTCGTGCTTTGTCTTCGTGTGTGACAATATACTCAAAATGGCGCATCAACTGGCACCGTCTGTAAATTGTTCTTTGGACGACATTGACCTCAGCGCACTAAAGGTAAAGATTAAAACTAAACTATTGTTATTATTAATCCATCCTGAACATCCAGAACGCGGGGGCTCGCTCAACTTGCAGAAAAAAAGTAATCAAAGGGCAATGATCTCACAGGGCGTGAATCATAAGTGAAGGTTTACTTTGAAATGGTTTATTAGTGTTTTTATGCTATTCCATTTTAAATGGTACATAATTTCAGGACCCTGCTGGTATATTTGAACTCATAGAAGTGGTCGGAAATGGCACATATGGACAGGTGTACAAGGTATGTACTAGATTGTAACAAGGATTTCAATAATAAACTATACGAGTAGGTACCTAAAAGTATGTCTGTCAGTAATTAAATTGATCACTTTTATTATTCACCCTACACATTGTAATACATGTCATAGTGGTAATAAAAATTAATAGGCTTCAATGAACGCATTACAATTAAGGAGACTTGTCTATTAATGTCAATGAACTTCATTAGTAGGTACCCATCAGTGAACTTCCAATCGGTACCGAGGATTCATACTCTTTTTTTACCATACATGACCTGATAGCAGAGTATCCAATTATATCTTATCAAAATTATTTTTCCTTCACTCTAATTATTGTGTCACATCAAGAGCTTAATGGCACCTGTATAGAACCCTGACTTATTAATTTTCTAGAACAAATTTATTTATTTGCATTTTCATGTAGAATCATAATATTAAAAAAAATGTATATGTAGATATTATTGACTAAATAATATATAATGGTAAATATGTGAGCTGTGATTGATTTTCATGAGCTTAGCTAATCCCGAATGTAATTTTCATAGAGATATCTAAATGTAATACCTATTATAATATGGTGAATGCATGAATGGTGTCTAAACAATACTCCGTTGTGTTTATGAATCTAAAGGCTGTCTGGAAGGTATTGCTTTTGGTGATGAGACCATTATTGTACCCTTAATTCAATTATTTCTTGATAAATTTTGGTTTTTATTATTGTGTACTATAAAAAGATGATTCTTTTCTATTCTGTCGCTACTGATCAACATTGCACTAGTGATTCTGTTATTGCTTCTTAATATCTGCTACCTTGTTGAACACCCGTTCACTTTTAACACCACGCACTACTAGATCTGCAGCACTCGCGATGGTAGCACAGTAAAATAACTCAAAAACGGTGTTGTAACTGTATACATATTAGAAACTTGAACATTAAACATAAATGTTGTCAGCCTAGTCAAACCGCAGAGAAACTTAACACTGTGATTCAGAAATCACAGCTCACCTAACAATGCAATCTATCGATTTTAAAATCAATCTTCAAATACTTGTATTAAACCCAACAAAAAAGTTAAGGCTGCAACAGCAGACATTATCTTCAATATTGTCTAATGGTAAAGAAAATGAGAATAACTTAATCACCACTTTTATCCACTTCACTACCCTACCCTTGTATCAGGAATGATCTGGGTTCTTGTCATCTTGTATCCTGGATTGTTGGACATTCTTAACTGCAAGCAGCTGCAAAGGCTAAGAGTTTGTGTTCCTGATAGTAGTCCCTGGCAAACAATAAAGTGATTAGAAAATCAGAATGTTCAACAATGTTTCACAACAGTTTAATTACTCTTCCATGGAATCATAGGATGACATTCAATAATTGTTGTGACTACTTATGAATAACTAATCAATTTTGTGGATGTTTATTAATAATCATAATGATGATAAAATCATTATTTCAGGAAGGTAATAAATTGGTGATAGCTTTTGCCACTTATACTAATTATTAGTGTGATTCATATCTTAACTTTAAATTCAACCTCTAGTCAACAATAAAGTGTGAGTGGGAGGGAGAGTGTGGTTACCTGTAAGCATTTCTTACAGATAGCTAGCTTTGGTTTACATTTGGGTATATCAAGGCCCAATTTTGATGAATACTAAAAATGCATTGAACAAATATATATTTCCCTAACTGGAAATTTAACCCCTAGACAATTCTGCTACTAGAACCCTTAATGTTGCATCTGCTGTTATTTCCACTAATTATCAAATTTTGGGAAATCATGTCGAAGAGGTGGACTCTTACAATGGTCAAGCTATGCATTTTTATATTAGACTGACCTCGCATTGTTCTCTAGTTCATAGGTTTGTAGGCTCTCCATACTTAGAAACTCCTCATAGCTTTAAATTCTATCATGTGCAATTACTTTTTATTGTTTTCCTGTTTATTTGTGAAGGTGCTCAAGTTTTTTAAATAATGGAAAAAAGCATTCAACAATAAAAACAAAGTAATTCTTATTCCAATCATAGCTAAGCACTGTAACATTTTAGGGCCGTCACACAAAAACAGGTCAGCTTGCTGCCATCAAAGTTATGGATGTCACACAAGATGAAGAGGAAGAGATAAAACTGGAGATAAATGTGCTGAAAAAGTACTCTAATCACCGCAACATTGCTACATACTATGGAGCTTTTATTAAAAAGAGCCCTCCAGGGAAAGATGACCAACTGTGGTTGGTTATGGAGTATTGTGGTGCAGGTGCATACTTTAAATAATATAATTAATAGATACATACCATCACGCCTGTATTCCCCGAAGGGTTAGGCAGAGGTGTACTTAATGTACACCCACAGTTCGGCGGTATGTTTGGGTCCCATGTAATAGGGGGCGAGCCTATTGCCATTCACCGGGCACAAATCCAGACTCCGAGCTGCTACTGAGAATTTCAAAGAAAAACTCAATTACACTTTGCTCGACCTGGGGATCGAACCCAAGACCTCGAGCGTAGCAGTCGCGATTGGGACCACTAGACCAACTAGGCAGTATATATACATATAATATATAATTAATTATTATTATATTATGTCATGTACTATTATAATTATCATATATACCAGTTTTGTTAGTTTTGCAACATTTTAAAAGGAGCTATCAAAAACCTTTTTTACTGTTACCGTTTTTTTACATTGCTTTTTATTTTAGGATCCGTGACAGATTTAGTGAAGTCCACTAAAGGGCAGTCATTAAAAGAAGAATGGATTTCATACATTTGTAGAGAAATCCTCAGAGGTCTTAGTTATTTACACTCCAATAAAGTTATTCACCGTGACATCAAAGGACAAAATGTCTTGCTAACAGACAATGCTGAAGTTAAACTTGGTAAATATTCAAAAACATATAATATTTAGCTATCATTCTCATTATTCCGATATTCAAATTGCAACATATAATATAACTATTTTCACAACTATTTGTTATTAGTGGATTTTGGAGTATCAGCGCAACTGGATAGAACCATTGGTAGAAGAAACACATTCATTGGTACCCCATACTGGATGGCGCCTGAAGTAATTGCATGTGACGAAAACCCTGATGCAACCTATGATAATCGTTCCGACCTTTGGTCGCTCGGTATAACCGCTCTAGAGATGGCAGAGAGTCAACCGCCGCTTTGTGATCTGCACCCTATGAGAGCTCTTTTTCTTATTCCAAGGTATAATTTTATTTGCAATTTCTAATATGCGTATTTATGGTAATATCATTACTCGATATACTCGTTTTCCAGGAACCCGCCGCCTCGTCTCAAGTCAAAGAAATGGGCTAAAAAATTTCATAGCTTCATTGAGACTGTGCTAGTAAAAGACTACCATCAACGGCCATATACTGAACAACTGTTGAAACATGCATTTATAAGGTTAATTATTATTTTAGATCATCATTATCTTGTTCTGTTAACTTATATTTACGGAAAAAAGTAATGATTTATCTATCTAATCCTTATAGAGACCAACCCACAGAGAGACAAGTGAGAATACAACTTAAAGATCATATAGACAGGTGTAAGAAACGAAAGCAGGATAACTCAGTACGGGAAGACTACAAGTACTCCGGATCAGAAGGGGAAGAAGAAGACAACGCCGTGGCGGGAGAGCCGTCGTCCATCGTACATAACGCGGCTGCTCACCAGGGCGGCGATACATTGCGCCGAAACTTCCAACAAATACAGGAAGGGCCCAGGTTTGTCATCAGTTCACCTCTCATCACTCTAACTGAATTTGTGTAGCTTATTAACTTTACTATCACTCAAAACTTTGTGTAATCGACCAGACCCGCCGAAGCGCCTCAGCCCCAGCCTCCTCCGAAACGTAACAGCAAGCGTGAGGAACGTGAGGAAATTCCAGGTAAAATAACAATCTAACTTTGCAATGCGACATTTTATTATCACTGTGACGTAAATTAACACTGTCCTGTTTGTTGGTACTGCAGAGCCAGGCCCGCCGGCTAGGCCTTCTATTCCACAAAGACTGATCGTTGTACCAGACCCACAGGCACAACAGCCTAATAGATATAGGTAAGTTTGCAAATGTTTGTTCAATGTGCTAGTCCTGATTGATAACTACTACACAATGATTAACCAGCTATCATCTGGAATTTGTTTCATTCATTTGAATATGCATTATATCACCATTATCCTATAAGTATTTGTTTGTTAGTGTATTTTTCAATTCTGGATGGCCTCTCTGAGTGAACACCACTGAACCTCCACATTATGTCAATCAAGACAATTATCTTTTTGTATTTTTTAGGCATATTCCATGCAAAGATTATTAAGTTATTATTTTAGTGAAGGAAAAATACGACCGCGGGCAGATTCGAACCTGCGTCTTCTGGTTAAGTACACCAGACGCTATGACCGCTAAGCCACCGCGACCCCCACCCGCCATGTCGAAATTTCGTCGCCTCAAAGACGTAAATTAGAAAATGTGAAGGCAAATTTTGACATGGCGGGTGGGGGTCGCGGTTGCTTAGCGGTCATAGCGTCTGGTGTACTTAACCAGAAGACGCAGGTTCGAATCCTGCCCGCGGTCGTATGTTTTCCTTCACTAAAATAATAACAAGACAATTATGTTGATGGTGGATATACCGAATATACCAGATGGATCCCAATATTTCGACGATGTCGATAAAATTCTATGTTATATATAAGGTTATATACTTGCAGGCCTCTACCACCAACACCAAAGTCATCAGGCTCGTCAAACAGTTCGGGTTCCAACAATGGCACGCCCCCTGCCAGCGGCCCGCAGCCTCCACAGCGCGGCTCACATCACATGTTCAAACCTATGGTATGTTCGTGTGTGCCACTCTGGAATATACTATGATACTATTCCTCATTTCAATAAACTGTAATTTATTAAACTGTTTAATAGCCCCAAGGCTATTCATAACTAATATGTGATAAGCATAACTCGTGTTGCGTATATTGTATTTTTCAAAGTATAATATTCATTTGATGGTTTATCCTGCTAATAATTTATGAGTAAGTTTCTTTGTTAGTTTATTTTATTGGCTTTTTGTTTTATTTTCATGTCACGCTGTTAACTTTCTTTGCACATGCGATTTAAACTGCAATCGCAGCTTCCACCGAGAAGGCCAGAGGTAGGTTGTTTGAGTTGCGTATAATTGGGGGTTGAACGCATTTTGCTCCTTTCGCAATTTGTCACGCAGGCACAAATGGCCTCATTCATTCGGGGTTGGTCCATTTTACGTAGTAAACATGCCTTCAAAAATTGTTTTTGTCAAACCTGTTAATTTTAAACAAATGATATATTCTGTGCCAGTGACTACTAATATTCGTAAGCCCTAAGGAACTCGTAATGGCTAGGCAACATTAAAAAATCTAAACTAGTCAATGCAAATATAACGAGTTTTAGAATGGAACCGTTTGTGTTTGCGGGTCAATTTTCGGATAGAACAAAATGCGTCGAGCCCTTATGCCGATATTACACGGTGCACATTACCTTTCAATTAAGATGAAGAAACCAAGTTGAACCGTGTAAACATAAAAGTAAATCATTCCAATGTCATTATGCAGTCAGGTTCAAACGCGTTAAAAAAAATATAAGCTCAATATTTTCACTTTCAGTTCTCTATTCTACGCCGTTGAACGATAAATGAAATTCAACACAAGTGTGTGTAAACAAGTCTCGTCGATATGATCACTTGTGCACGTCACAGCGATGTCATGAAGCAGATGTCAGAATAAAATTATCAAATCTAATAACAAACATTTGAATAATTTTCTTCGCCGCCATGTATCGAGAAATGAGAATTGAACCGTTACTTCGTAAACAGCCTAAGCTTTTATTCTAGCATCTTTTATGCCATGGAATATCGGCTTTATGAAGATGAATTTCACTACTAGTACTATTGCTCAAGTTGTTTACTAAATCAATTATATTTGGCAGGACTTGGACAAGTTAGCTGCGCAATTGAACGAACTTGGCGTCGTATCTGGTAATGAACCGCCAAACAGACCACCGCGGGCTCCTACTAATGGACAAGGTATTTTAGCTTACTTAGAATAATATACATTACTACACTATGGAAGAAAGGGAATATAAATCTATGTGCAATTGAATTAGGACCACCGGTGGAAAGAAACCAACCAGAACCGGCCTTTGAAGACTCCGATAGCGATTCTGATGCTGAAGAGAGCGGAGGACGAGTGCGCAACGATGGTACCCTCCTCGCCAGCGACCCGCCCAAACCACTGTAAGTAACTTATATCACAGACATATTTAAGTAAAATGATGTGCTGTAATTATTCCTTGTTCTGGTAAAACGTATTTATTCATTATGATGGATTTATTTATTTTTGTTTGCATATAATTTGTTTTTACCCCCTTTGTGTTTGCCCTTCCGATCCTTTTCGTTTGTTTTTGGCCTGTCAGTCCCGAGTTCTGTTACAGGCCAGGTCTGAGCGCGGTGTCGGAGGACGGCGGCGCGGGGGGCGTGGGGGGCGCGGGGGGTGCAGGTGGCGCCCCCACCCGCCCACTGCCGCCGACGCCCGACGACGATGACACGCACGCTGACCGCACGCTCGTCATGAAGAGGGTAAGTACACCCACACACGATGCCATCCAGTGCTAACACCTAACACTCACCGTTCAGTGCGTAGCTATACGATGGCGCCTCGATGCAATACTACCTTGATTACTTATATTAAAGAAAACATTTAAATTAATTTACTTTGTCATCTTGCCCTAGGATAGCTATGCCTCTGACACAAATCATATTAAATTGTGAACATTAAACATTCTATTATAAAACTCGAGCTCAATCCATGAATTCCCCTGATCTACAATTGCATAAGCAAAATGATTACTGCATAAAATCTCAGAAATATATATAGCCAGTGACCATTTTGTAACGTTTTGTTCCGTAGCTGATTTTACGAAAGTATCATGTGAAATGAAATGATCTAGGTGAAATAAAATGGTTACCAAATTATAGTTATTTTCTACGAACAATAAGGCGAAAGAACTTATTTTTCGGAAATCGACTTTTAATTTTTGTGTAGCTGTTTCATTACAACTGGGCCTGCCTGTGTGCCATAACCTGCTATTGTGTGTAGCTTAATAAAAAAATGCGAACTCACAGAATGGGGTCTCATGTGATAAGGGTCGTGTTTTTATTTTTCCAAATGGTTTTCACGCCAAAGTAAGATTAGTGAGCATAAAACAATGCTAATCCGTTATTGTTTTTTTTTTTCTTATTATTTATATGTACTTTTTGTATCGGACATGTTTGACAAACATCAGAGAGAGAGTACCGAAAATGATAAAAGGCAGTCTGATGTTGATGAAGCAGTATTACTCAAGGATTGGGACTTCGCCCGATTCTTCCCGTCGAAGAGTTCAGAGAAAGAAGAAAAGCATGTTGCTAATAAAGATGCTGACCTAAAGCGAGCCCAACTACAACGTCAATCACGGTTAGAAATGGAAGATGCTTGGTCCAAATATAAAGCTATTGCCACTCCGCCCTCTCGCCACAAGCAGCTGTTTCAAAAACCCACCGAAAAATCAACGCAAGACAAGTTATCTGATATTCTCAAATACAAAAAGGAGCCCGATACCGACATGAATTCTCCAAATCGTTTTTTCCGTGGTTTCCGAAGAGAAAACTCTGACCTCTTCCCTCTACCCAGTACACGTCACTCCGCTATATACTTTCCTAAGCATGAAAGCCCAGCCGGAGCGAATAAACAATTACGATCCAGTGGAATTTTTAACAACTCTCGCAAACATGTTATAAAATCTTCAGCTGGGGAACCCATCTTAACTGATTTTATAAAAACCAACGATAGCTTGAAATTGGCAGCTCAGGGGGATGCGAGAAAATGCGAAAAAAAAATAACACCAGATCGAAAAATTGCAGCCAGTAATCCCATTGACGCCCTTAAAAATGTTGCGGCGCTTATAAGGCAAGACAGTGAAAGCAATGGACCTAGCCGGCAAAGCAGCGTGAACAGTGATTCACCAGCAACAAGCATTTGCTTTACAAGCAGCACTTCCTTTGAAAAGGCTGGAACGCCAGATTTAACGGCTAATACCCATGAAAATAAAACAATTTCCGATAATATAAATGAGGCCAACATGGTGAGACCTCGCAGAGAAAAGACTGAATCTGATATCGTTTTCCGGAGAAATTCGCAATATAACCGGCATACAGAACTTATATCAAGTTGTGGGCAGGAAGCGGTACTCGCTCAGGATCAGGTAAATTGCTCCCTGCTCAGGATAGTTTGATTAATACTTTATACTTACATTTGGTATGAGGGTTTGGTTTTCTAACATGGTTTTGACTAACATCTACATAATAATAATATGGACGCTTTTATAAAATGTTGTATGTTTTGTATTTAGTTTGTAGTGGTTTTGGTTCATATAACAACAATAATTACCTAAATGTATGGGAATGGTATATTCGGCTCTTGTTTCTTATACTTTATACTAAAATTAGCGGTATATTTAGTATGATGTAAGCAGGTTTTATATATTGCTCACACGTCTTACATTTTGGCGTGATAATACTTTGTAGTTTTTATTAGATTTGGTCTTAGTTCAGATTCTGTTTGCGAAGACAAAATATTTAAGGAGTTAGTGAGCAAGCACTATTAACAATTTTCGATTAAAATCGTAGTTATAACAATGTCATAACAGCTTCATTACCTAACATGTATATCACTGCAACTCATTATTAAACTAACTTTTTTATTAATTTATTATCTATACGCGAATACCGTCTTCCTGCCGAGAAATCAACAAATTCAAAATATATGCGATACATACTTATGCCATCGACACTCGAAAATTAACCATATTAAGAATGCTGCCTAACGACATATCACAGAAGCTGGCAAGAAACAATCATCAATTTGTGAATGTGTTTTTACTACTGCATGTTTGGCTGCCGTTGTATGTCGAGCTCTGTTATTGTCCAATTTATTAATATTGCTATACATTTAGGTACCAGTTTTTCTAGGTTTGATGTAAGTCAAAAGTAATACCTATAGGTTTATTATTAGTATGATTATTTTGTAAAATATTTGTTAAACTCGTGTTATTTTGAAATGTTTTATGAATTGTTTTTGTTTGATAAAAAAATATCTAATATGAATGTGATAACTGATTCATCATTGTCAAAGTCTATCAATTGATTCCATTCAATCAGTCTTACCATTTTATTAGATTAAATGCCATGGAATTATACTAAATAACTATTTCAATTTTGAATATAGTGTTCCAGATTGTAGTAAAATTTTCATTGGATATAGGTCCGGTCGAGCGGTGCCAATGAGGGTAGTGGATCTCGCACTAGCTCCGTACTTCCTGACCTGCTGAGTCAGGCTGGACAGCCGACCACGCCCCCGCGGCACGACAAATCGACTAGTGAAGAGGTACGTTTATATGCTCATTTAAACAAACGAATAATAAACCAATGATCTGGAAAACATCTAAAATGTTATTGCTGCTGTTAATTTACGCATTCCACATGTAAAGCCCCGGTTCGCTTTATTTAGTTTTACACTGGGGACTTTTGATTATGCATAAAGATTTCTCATCACATGGAAATTACGATGAAAATGTTTAATCGTAAAATGTGGTATTTTCACCGTACACCTGCTTAAAATATTAATTTACAGTGGGAACATTAGTAACATGCCATGATGTATCCATATATTAAATAATTATTACTAAGGTGCTTCCAACGCTAGCTGCTTTTTTGTGTACTTCTGTGCAAAATCTCTACCCCATACCTTTAATTTGCCAAGTATATAATTACAAACCATGTATAACCATTGATTTTCCGAAAACGAAAGTAATGACCATTTGCTTAATAGTAGAAGTATTTTCTCTGAGGGTAGTTGATAATTTTTATTTTTTTAAATACGTGGAAAACACGTTGGAAGCTCCTGTCCCGGATCATGACTGTGTGGTGTCTCAAGCTTTTGGTTTATCGTATTAATGTGATAATGGTTGTCAATCATGCAAACACCCTGGAGCCACTGCGCGACCGGTTCGCAGACACCTGTTACCACTGCGTAAGTACGAAACGAATTGATGCAAGAGGAAATGCTTAAGGTTCTCTCATACATTGTTGTTTGTTGACAGTTAGATCTGTATATCATTTCTTCTTTGTATTTATGCATTTTCTAGATATGCTTTCATTATGTTCGAAAATGTTTTGTTGATCATCGAATGCAGATCGATACATTTCCTAAAGCTTTCTAGAGTAGTCCAGTTTACTTAAGGGCTGCTTAATAACAGTTGTAACTAGAGCAGAGGTCTAAAGGGTTATAATTTATGAATTGCTATAAAATTCGGCATCAGAGGCTATCGCTGGAATTTTCTCGTAGCAGTGACTAATTATAAAATTTAAAGTCAAATTATAGACACATTTGCAAACATTATTTAAAATATTTTTAATGGCTATTACAAAAAAGTCGAAAAATAATCTAAGATATTTGATAAATATTAGAGAAACTATAAAATAAAATAATAAGTTTTGCTACTTCAGTGATCTGTATTTGACTATTCAAAGAATGCATACTTTCCTCTGAGCATACACAGCAAGTTCATGCCTGCTGCCATTTCACGTCCATTATCACATTTTATGTTATAGTCATGAATGTAGATAATAGCTATCAAGCTAATAACTTTCCAAATGTATTTATTTGAAATGACCACTAATCAATGGGAAATGGACTTATTTGACTAACCATCACTTATTAATTCACATGGTTGATGCTGTGATGCAGCTATGCTGCAAACATAATTTTTTTATTGTGATTATTATATTTATTGCAAATCTGAAATAGTAATACTTGCTATTTTCTCTGTTCCAGTATAGGCAAGCAATTGCCGGTGGCACGCCTCTGTCCCACCATCATCACCACCCGCCTCCGTCCTCGGTCCAATCAACTCCATCCAAATCATTTGTTGCGGGTGCCGCTTCTCCACATCCCTTACAACATTCCCCCTCAAACTCGTCTGTGGGGTCCCAACAACAGTTCCTTCCTTTACAACAGAAGCAGCGTTCATTCCTCACGTTTGGGTTCGGTGCGGGCTCCACCGGCAGCGGGGGCACCGGAGGCTCCGGCGGCAACGCATCGCGACGTGAGAGCCACGTCAACGTCAATGTCACACCTACAGGACACGACCTATCTTCCGATACACCCGAAATTCGTAAATATAAGAAGAGATTTAATTCTGAAATCCTCTGTGCAGCGCTGTGGGGTAAGTTATTACTATGCCCAAACTCACATAATTCTCGGCGTGGTCATGTGTGTTAATATAACCTTTATTTTCCAGGAGTTAATTTGCTCATTGGCACTGAAAATGGTTTGATGTTATTGGATCGTTCAGGACAGGGAAAAGTGTATCAGTTGATATCACGACGCCGCTTCCAACAGATGGAAGTGTTAGAAGGACAAAATATTCTTGTGACTGTTTCTGGAAAGAAGAATCGTGTGCGCGTGTACTATCTAAGCTGGCTCAAGTCCAAAATCTTGCGCACTGACGGACTTAGTGACGTAAGTAAACTTCACAATTGTATTATCTTATCGTATCTATATATAAAAAAGTTAAAGGATTTAAATATAAACTGCGGGGACGAGAACTCGCGGCAAAAAACGTAACCAATTTGACATTGTTGACAAATCGTCATATTGATGTGAGCAGCTAATGATTTCATTTTTTACCTGAAAACAAAGCACTTATTGAAAAAAAGCAATCACAGTTTCCTAGTAGGTACTATTTGTTCCTTAAAATCCCTCCCTAACTAAAAAAACCCCTCTTAATTGAAATTCTCAAAAGAACTGTGGCACTTGTGATGTCACTGCGGTTTTTTTTTTATTTAACGTTTTAAAAAAATTCTATGAACACTTCGCCACCGTGATGTGATTGATACTATATGAAATCAAATCAAAAAAATATTTGAACTAATTTTTAGCGGAAGGATTTGATTTTGAGTCGCTGATTGTGTATCTTGGGTTTTTTATAAATTAATAGGTCACGCTCACATGCCCCGCGTGCTTGTAGTAGTGCAACCGATTTGCGCGGTTGTATGAAGCTTTGTCTCAATTCCGTTTATCTACTCATATGCTAATAAGAGTTAAAACTACCTAAGTGTTCCACTATCCTCCCGCATTTTTTATCTATTACCAAGATATAGTTAAACTAGTTTTGGTGATCAAAATTCATGTGATATTGTAACAAATACTTGTTTTGAAAATAAACTATTATTATTATTTCTCTTATTAAATTTGTTATTTTAATTACAGCAAGCAGAAAGGAGAAACGGTTGGATAAACGTCGGTGAACTACAGGGAGCAGTTCATTTTCGTATTGTCAAATACGAAAGAATTAAGTTTCTCGTTATTGCCCTAAAAGATTCAATTGAGATCTATGCATGGGCGCCCAAACCATATCACAAATTTATGGCCTTCAAAAACTTTGGAGAACTGCAACATAGGTATGTATATTGTGTAATATAACAATCGAAGTGTGCATGTTTTCATGTTCCCTATGGACTCGAAAACCGATTTTTGATGAAATTTTCAAATGAAATCTTTAGATTAACTCAGCGAGTGATCAAACAGATCAGATACACGGGGGTTTGGTACAATAATGGTTGCAGATATTTAGTCAAAGTATTGCTGATATTATTGTAGCTATTTAGATTTACATTTCTCTAATTTGCTTTTATTGATTTTTCAGGCCTCTTTTAGTTGATTTGACTATTGAAGACAGCACAAGACTGAAAGTAATTTATGGATCAGCAGATGGTTTCCATGCAGTTGATTTAGACACTGCCACTGTCTATGATATTTATATTCCAAAACATGTAAGTATTATATTTCTTACAATCCTCATCATCCGTCCCAATCTATTTGGAGTTGGCGCAGCATGTCTTTTTAACATACCATCACGCCTGTATACCCCAAAGGGTTGGGTATGTCTTTTTCTTTTATATATCTCTGTCCACCTACCTTTCCCTCATCATTGACACCCTTAAGTTTATGTCGTAAAACTTACAATTTTCTAAGTTCTAATTCTCACATTATACATATAATAATAATCTTTTATTTCAAGTAACCAAACTCACTTTTGTTAGTACAGTAAGGTACATAATTATTATTACTATGAAAGATATATAATGTTCCCACTGCTGGACACAGGCCTCCTCTCGGTGAGAGGGAGTGGACCGTAATCCAACACGCGGGCCCAGTGCGGGTTGGTAGATGTCACATGTACCTTCGAATTTTTGGTTCTAGGACATGCTGGTTTCCTCACGATGTTTTCCTTCACCGTTTTTGGGCGCAGTGGTCATGAAATAATTACACAAAGTAAAGCGCCTGTCTGGGTTCGTGCCTACAGACTGCCTCGTTAGTATAGTGGTCCCAAGCGCGACTGCTATGCAAGAAGTCCTGGGTTCGATTCCCAGGTCGAGCAGTGTTATTGGGTTTTTCTATGAAATTCCCAGTAGCAGCTCAGGGTCTGGATTTGTGCCTGGTTAATGGCAATAGGCTCGCCCCCAACTACATGGGACCTAAACATACCGGCGAAATGTGGGTGTGCATTAGTACACCTCTGCCTGACCTTTCGAGGAATACAGGCGTGATGGTATATTATGTTTCAATGTTCACAGACACAAGGGGCGATTGTTCCGCACTGCATTGTGCCTCTACCGAACTCAAATGGGGTTCAGTTGTTGTTATGCTACGATAATGAAGGCGTTTATGTAAACACATACGGAAGAGTGAGCAAGAATATAGTTCTCCAGGTTTGTATTTGAACCTCATTCGTATTTATGTAACGGGTATTTTAATAAAATTTTAATTGACGTATATTGGTCTTTTTTCAGTGGGGGGAGATGCCTACATCAGTAGCCTACATTGGCACAGGACAGATAATGGGATGGGGCAATAAAGCGATTGAAATACGCTCTGTAGAAACTGGCCACCTGGACGGCGTATTTATGCACAAAAAAGCACAACGACTCAAGTTCTTATGTGAGCGCAATGATAAAGTTTTCTTCTCTTCCGCCAAAGGTGGTTCTTCTTGTCAGATATATTTCATGACGCTCAATAAACCCGGCATGGCCAACTGGTAGTGCACGGGCGCGGCAGGTGTCGAGCGCGCCGCTCATCTGTGATTGTAACCGCACGGCGTCCCTGATTAAGTGCGTGCCCGTACCGTACAAGATAATGCCAGTAGATTAGTCAATATAACAAAATCATGTGCTTTGGCCACTCGAAAATTCAAAGACTTGTGATAGTGAAAGAATTAGTATATGTGCTCAAAAGACAATCCACTAAATAATTATTACATTCAAGTATTCGAGGACCTTCTTAGTAAATGTGGCATTTTGTACTGATGAACATAATTTTCATTACAAGCTATTAAGGAATATAATTATATTATATTAATAAGCAATAACCTTTAGGATAAATGTTTTGATATTGACAATTATGCATAAGTAAGTTAATGTGCTTAGGTTTTTATTATGTTGCAATTGATAATTTCTAAAAGAAAATGTAATTGAAATCGACTATTAATTCATATATGCCATATTGTTTATAATGTTAAGCTAGTTGGGTGATGATTATTATTAATTGGTTACATAAATATTTTTATGATATTAACAAACAAAAATGCCATGTCTATCAAGACAAACATTCAACAAACATTAGAGGTAATATAAAATTATTCTACGATATACATTTGTAAGGTTCAATCACTTTAACAAATCGGCATTTAGTCAAGTCACTTTGTATTATAATTATCACACCAAACTACATTTTTATTAATGGATAAATCCTAAAAAATTGGTAATATTTACTATTTATTTGTTATGTTCTATATTATTTACATGTATAAAGATATAACTGTGCATATTGAAAATATATATTTGACGATTTTTTATTTGAAATACCTTAGCCCAATAAAATTGAAAAGAAATTTGATGTACTTTTATTACAAAATTCCATATTTTTAGTAGTTTCTTTTGCTAATCTAAACTTATCTAAAATAATAATAATATTATAAGGAGGAAAGATTTGATTGTTTGTTTGCATTGAATAGGCTCTGAGACTACTGGACCAATTTGAAAAATTCATTCACGCAGCTACATTATTCCTCATATATTATCATTCCGTAAAATGATAAGAAACGTTTGCTCCACGCGGGCGAAGCGTGCGGCTTTTCCTGGCTGGGCCACTATCACCGATTTTAATTCTGATTGGACAGACAATTAGTCGAAATTAGTCGCCAAATTACAGAATTGGTCGGTCTGTGGTTCAAAAGTTATAAGGGTAGTTTGGGGGCCCAGCCAGAAAGGACTTCCTGGCTGGGCCCCCACTGTATCTCGACATCCAAAGCATCTAGCGGAGATCTGTTTGCGCCCAGAATTAGTCGACATTAGTGTGTGCGTTCGCGCAGCGGAATGTTGTTGAATTTAAAGATTTTAATTATGCAGATATTTAGTGTATGACGTCGTATAATTCTGTGTATGGTAAAATAAAAAAAATTGTGCACGCAGCCATTGTGGAGAAATTCACCAAAAACTGATTCCGCTGGGCGAACGTTGTCCTGGCGGAACTCTTTTTAATCCATACACTTTAGAAAAAAGATGTGTCCAAAAATTAGTGTGTATTTGTGTGTAATTGTGTATGTATGAATAAAATTAGTGCATGCATAAACTTCGGAGAAATTCAAGTTTCCGCTACGCGAACGTTTGGCCATTAGCTAGTTTTCATATAAAGCGCTTACATAGAGAGCTGTAGATTTTTATATACATTGTTTTGAATTTGTTTATATTTGTTTAAAAAACAGATTTAGAAAAAATCGTAGTGCTTAAAAGATAAAAATATAAACGTAAAATACGCTTATTAGGTCTTAGTTCTTAAAGTATGCACTTTGGGGTCTAGATTTTCACGTTTATACAAACCTTGTAGGTGTCTGCAACATGTTGCCAAGTATCAATGATGTTCCGTTAGTAATTAAAGAATTAAAGGACAATTTACCATGAATAGATCACTGTTTACAAAGCAGTCAAATATCACGACGTTCTAAAGGAATTGCATGGTAAAATGTATGCCAATAATTAGTTTATTCATTCAACTATTCACATGCAAAATTTCATGTCATTAAATTCAGTAATTAAAGAAAAACAATTATAATACTGACGAAGCATCGAAAACCTACATAACCCGACCAAGTTCGGATAGCTACAAAAAAGAGCCCGTGCAATATATTTAGGTAACATCCCAAAATTTACAGTATAATACCGGTATTGAATTGGTATAGGTGATAACACAATAATTGTTGTTTCGATATAATTTATAGGTCATTTATTTTTGTACACCTACTTTTTTAAATGTATTTGACTATGACAGAAAGTAGGTACTGTATTTAAGTATGCGCTTGAGACTTGAGATATAATCTAGATATATTATTTAGGACGAATAAAATTCATACAGCAAATTTCTATTGAAGATTTCACGGATCAGGATTCTAAATATAGACCCCTTAGGGAAATTAAATACTTACCACGTAAGTACTACTGTTTAGGTAAATATTTATCATATTGTAGCTTATTACACTATTTAACCAATGGACTAGGCATGCACGAGCGTTCCCCTTTGCAACTTTAGTGGATCAAACAATCTAATAACTTAAAAAAAAACTACTTCTTGAATCGATTTTTTAACTGATGTATACCGTTGTACTGGTAGTGACTTATGTATGTGAGCGTGTTCCCCCGCACCCCACCAAAATATGCAGAATTATTTTGTTCGAAGCGGTACGCCTAAGGCTAGTCCTTTGGTTAAATAGTCTAAGTATTGTAGTTATGAATTGATCAAAAATATTCTAGTGTGAAAAAATAGACAACGCGCTGCGCGCAACGAGCGATAGGCGGCTTCCCGCTTGAAACGGAACTTCCATCCTTGAAGAAAAGAGAGGGCAATATGTTTTCATTAGCCGCGGCCCGCAACGCTTGTGTACGCAACTGTACCGTATTAATAAATACTATATTGGAAGGTTAAGAACGTTTCTTAGATATATGGCACGGCCGCTTTTTTGCAGCCATCTGAACTTGGTCGGGTTATGTAGGTTTTCGATGCTTCGTCAGTATTATAATTGTTTTTATTTAATTACTGAATTTAATGACATGAAATTTTGCATGTGAATAGTTGAATGAATAAACTAATTATTGGCATACATTTTACCATGCAATTCCTTTAGAACGTCGTGATATTTGACTGCTTTGTAAACAGTGATCTATTCATGGTAAATTGTCCTTTAATTCTTTAATTACTAACGGAACATCATTGATACTTGGCAACATGTTGCAGACACCTACAAGGTTTGTATAAACGTGAAAATCTAGACCCCAAAGTGCATACTTTAAGAACTAAGACCTAATAAGCGTATTTTACGTTTATATTTTTATCTTTTAAGCACTACGATTTTTTCTAAATCTGTTTTTTAAACAAATATAAACAAATTCAAAACAATGTATATAAAAATCTACAGCTCTCTATGTAAGCGCTTTATATGAAAACTAGCTAATGGCCAAACGTTCGCGTAGCGGAAACTTGAATTTCTCCGAAGTTTATGCATGCACTAATTTTATTCATACATACACAATTACACACAAATACACACTAATTTTTGGACACATCTTTTTTCTTCTAAAGTGTATGGATTAAAAAGAGTTCCGCCAGGACAACGTTCGCCCAGCGGAATCAGTTTTTGGTGAATTTCTCCACAATGGCTGCGTGCACAAATTTTTTTTTACCATACACAGAATTATACGACGTCATACACTAAATATCTGCATAATTAAAATCTTTAAATTCAACAACATTCCGCTGCGCGAACGCACACGAAATTAGTCGCCAAATTACAGAATTGGTCGGTCTGTGGTTCAAAAGTTATCAAGGGTGGTCTGGTGGCCCAGCCGGAAAGGGCTTTTTCTGGCTGGGCCAACGAAACCTGGCTGGTCGACAACCAAAGCATCTAGCGGAAATCTGTTTGCGCCCAGAATTCGTCGAAATTAGTCGCTAAATTACAGAATTGGTCGGTCTGTGGTTAAAAAGATATAAGACACTAGCTTTCCGCCCGCAGCTTCGCCCGCGTGGACAACACGATTTTGGCTGTTTAGTTTTATCCAATTCTGGCGGAAATTGCAAATTATGCTTACATATCTTTCCGTTCGCTTCTTTGCTCGGGTAGACCACAAAATTTGTCCAACTTTATTATTTACCGAAATATAAACGCAGCTTATATCCTTTCCCAAGGTCTAATCTATTTTTGTACCAAATTTCATCAAAATCGGTTCCAAGGTTGGGCTTCAAAGCGTGACTTTGTTTGGACTTCCATATGAACTTTCATCCCCTATTTCACCCCCACACGGGTCGAAATTTTAAAAACGCTGGAACAAATTTTTACTTCTTATCAAGTGCTTAACCTTTTGAACGCCATTGTCACATACCTATATGTGACAAACGAAATCTTACGAACGCCAACGTCACAAATAGGTATATGACAAATATACGTCGCACCATAATATGAAATAAACAATTTAATCATTACTTTAGTGTGTTTTCACTACTTTGTGGAATTTGACAGAAAAAGTCGCCTGGCGTCAGGGGTACGGCGATACGTTTATACTCTGGCGTGCAAAAGGTTAAATTCAAAGTTTTCTCGTTTTATCTTCAACAATGACAAACTCTCATCATACAAATTTTCGCCTGCGTTCCCATTGAGGGACCACATTTGAATTTTGAGCTTTTGAATTCGTCAACCTTTAGTAAAAGTTCCCAAACAATTGTAAATTCAGCCAATAATTTGTAAAAGCAGCCACTCAAAAGTTACAATAGGCCAAAGGTGGTCCCTCAGTCGTGACCCACGGGCATCCATATCTCGTGACCTAGTGAAAATTTACAACTGCTGTAAATGTCTACTCTTAGTAAAAGATTTGTAAAACCAATTTACCAAATATGAACCCTTTCCGTTCACTGTGTAAAAATTGCTAGCATGCAGAAGGTGGTCCCTCAATCGTGCACTTTAAGTTCACCTTGAGTGAAGACCACAATGGAATTAAGAATTTTCGTATGGTTCTAGCGTTAGTAAAAGTATTGAAAAGATTGTAAATTCAACCTCTAGTTTGTAAAAGTAGCCATTCAAAGAGTATACTGGATTGAAGGTGGTCCCTCAATTGAAACGCTTGTCAAAAGAAAATATCAATTTACGTAGCATTCGGAAGTTTAATAGACCAATACTACAGTCTATCCTTTAGTAAAAATTTTTACTAACGATTACTATACTAAACCGTATAAAAAAAACGTGTAGTTTTGTGTTAAATAACAATAACATTCCTGCGGAAAAATACTAGGATCGAGGTGACCACACAACAGTATTTTTTCGGATAAATAAAAACTAGTGACTGGTTTTTTATCTTAATCTTTATTTGTATTTGACTTAGCTGTACTTATGTACACCTACACTTTACCGGTATGTTTAGGGGGCGAACCTATTCCTATCAGCCGGGCACAAATCCAGATTCCAAGCTGCTATTGAGAATTTCATAGAAAAACCCAATAACACTGCTTGACCTGGGGATCGAACCCAGGACCTCTAGCATAGCAATCGCGCTTATGACCTAGACTAATTATAAATTGAAAAACTAGACTAATG
Source organism: Subacronicta megacephala (assembly GCA_958496365.1). Classification (NCBI taxonomy): domain Eukaryota; kingdom Metazoa; phylum Arthropoda; class Insecta; order Lepidoptera; family Noctuidae; genus Subacronicta; species Subacronicta megacephala. Next base: position 8,835,837 of record OY292516.1, on the reverse strand, counting down.
AGGCACTCATTAGTCTAGTATTTTTTTTTTACAACCTATGACGTCATAACACAATTTATATGATATGAAAGCTTGTCACGAGATTTACCTGTGTAGATAAACAAGTAAATTAAATTAATTTAATTATAATTGAAAAAAAAATCAAACTAAGCAAATACTAGTACATAGGTACAAAAATCTCGCGACAAGTTTTTATATCATATAAATTGTGTAATGACAATTAAAGTTTTAAATGAAAAGTTTATTTTGTTATTTATGGCGCATCTAAATAAAATCTTGTTTTTAAAGGGTTTTTTTACTTTTAATTTATTTTTTTGTGTATTTTATCGACAAACCTGAAGAACCGATTAGCGAAATACCTCGAACAATAAAAGTCAAACAAAATGGCTACAAATTAGTTGGGGCTTCATGCCCGGACATAGCGCCAGTGATAAAAAAAATAACAATATGCATGATAACTAGGACCTACAAGGCAACTCAGTCAACTTATGAGTGTGTAAAAAAATATAATTAAGTCGACCAGTTACCACAAACAGCACCCGATCACCAGTATAACGCACGGATTTAATAGAGTTCAGTCAAACATTACAAATGAGTCAGTAGCAATGTGTATATTATTTTTTTTTCGTTTGGAGGACTTTCATAAATGTACCTAGGTATAACGTAGGTCGCCATAAATAAAAGTAACTAGTAAGACTTATAATGGCTGAGGTCACTGGCGCTATGCCCGGTAACAAATTCAAAAGCCCCAACTATTCGAAGGATTTCGCTAGTCGGTTCTTCAGGTGTCGTTTAAATCGAATAGTCTCTAGAAAAATCCTGCTGTGTGGTCACCTCGCTCTAGTATTTCTCCGCCGGAATGTTATTATTATTTAACACAAAACTACACGTTTTTTTATACTGTTTAGTATAGTAATCGTTAGTAAAATTTTTTACTAAAGGATAGACTGTAGTATTGGTCTATTAAACTTCCGAATGCTACGTAAATTGATATTTTCTTTTGACAAGCGTTTCAATTGAGGGACCACCTTCAATCCAGTATACTCTTTGAATGGCTACTTTTACAAACTAGAGGTTGAATTTACAATCTTTTCAATACTTTTACTAACGCTAGAACCATACGAAAATTCTTAATTCCATTGTGGTCTTCACTCAAGGTGAACTTATAGTGCACGATTGAGGGACCACCTTCTGCATGCTAGCAATTTTTACACAGTGAACGGAAAGGGTTCATATTTGGTAAATTAGATTTACAAATCTTTTACTAAGAGTAGACATTTACAGCAGTTGTAAATTTTCACTAGGTCACGAGATATGGATGCCTGTGGGTCACGACTGAGGGACCACCTTTGGCCTATTGTAACTTTTGAGTGGCTGCTTTTACAAATTATTGGCTGAATTTACAATTGTTTGAGAACTTTTACTAAAGTCTGACGCATTCAAAAGCTCAAAATTCAAATGTGGTCCCTCAATGGGAACGCAGACCAAATTTTCATCCCTTATTTTAACCCCTTCTTTACAACAAAACGTAGCTTATATCCTTTCCCAAGGTCTAGTCTATTTTAGACCAAATTTCATCAAAATCGGTTCCGGGGTTAAACTTGGAAGCGTGACTTCGTTTGGACTTCTAAACGAACTTTCATCCCCACACAGGTCGAAATTTCAAAAACGCTAGAACAAATATTTATTTATTTCTTATCAAGTACCTTAATATAAAGTTTCATGGTTTTATCTTGAAAAATGACGAACTCCCATACAAACTTTCAAGCCCTATTTCAACCCCTTCAAAACATTTTTTTAATAAAAGGTAGCCTATGTCCTTTCTCAAGCTTTAGTCTATCCCAGTACCAAATTTCATCAAAATCGGTTGAGTGGTTTAGGCGTGAAAGCGTAACAGACAGACAGACAGAGTTACTTTCACATTTATAATATTAGTAGGGATTATGTTTTGTTAGGGGTAGTCTAAGAGATAATGTGCCAAAAAAATTCATAGGAATATGTCAACTGCATGAAATAAATTTCCTGTTAAATGCAGTTTTATGGCTTTATTGCCGAAAATATACATATCAGTTACAATCATTACAGTTGATTTTGACCATTAATCGTATTTTAAACCAGAGGAAGGTGATACAAATGTAGAGGCTAATTAATCCAGGACCATTCGACGCCATCTTGTGTATATGTACAGTCGCGGACAATAGTGTATTCGAAAATAATAAAACCATAAACTAGTAAATAAAAAAAAATCATTTATTTATAATAATGGATTTATTAAAAGAAATAATATTTTAATATGAAATCGTTACATAAGACATGTCTCATACATTTTTGCCTAATACACCTAAATTGTTGAGAATTTAAAATATAATTAGGAATAAATATATAGCCATTCCTTAAGACCTAACGGCAATATATTACATTACAAGCTTTTATTTAATTTGCAACGGTTTTTAGTTTGTATAGATCAAATCTTGTAACCTGAATTAGAACTACTACAACTTACGACAAATTTTGCATGCTGGTTTAGTTCTGAAGACGTAACATACCATCACGCCTGTTTTCCCGGAGGGGTAAGGCAGAGGTGTACTAAAGTACGAAATGTGCGAAATATGGATGTACTAAAGTACACCCACATTTCGCCCGTTTGTTTAGGTCCCATGTAATAGGGGACAAACCTATTGCCATTAACCGGGCACAAACCCTGACTCCGAACTGGTACTGGGAATTTCATAGAAAAACCCAATAACACTGCTCGACCTGGGGATAGAACCCAGGACCTCTAGCTAGCAGTCGCGCTTAGGTCTACTAGACTAATGAGGCAGTCTTCTGAAGATGATACTCACATTAAAATGGAATAAATAACTAGATTCTGTAGCCATGATTGTCTCCCCACGATGGCACTCCTCAACGGTAAGTAACACAGCCATGTAACTATACTTACAGGAAATTTTGATTGCTTTTCATGATTTTGATGCTGATGCTGCAGCCACGATAATCTCCTCATGTGGACACTCTTCAACAGTTAGTAGCAAGGACATAAAACTTTGCAAAAAAATGAGAAGACCATTTTCTTACAGTTATAGTGTGTTAAGCCATATAATCGAGAATGTTTATTTACTTTTTAAATAAAAAAAGCCCAAAAACTAAAAGAAAAGAAAGTGAAACGAGCACGTGGGAGAGCACAAATTATGTCTTTTCTATTTGCGAACAAATCAAAACGCGGTTAATGTTGGATTTTCATACAATTTTATAGCACATTCTCTGTAAAGAGTATAGTAATAATCAGTCACTTTGTAAATAGATGAAGTAAAAAAGTTAAGTAAATCTAATACTTATTATATTATGAAAAACTCAATCAAATAATAAAAATGCCTCATTGGTCTAGTGGTCCTAAGCGCGACTGCTACGCTAGAGGTCCTGGGTTCGATCCCCAGGTCGAGCAAAGTGATATTGGGTTTTTCTATGAAATTCTCAGCAGTAGCTCGGAGTCTGGATTTGTGCCCGGTTAATGGCAATAGGCTCGCCCCCTATTGCATGGGATCTAAACATACCGGCGACATGTGGGTGTACATTAGTACACCTCTGCCTAACCCTTCGGGGAATACAGTATGTTATAATAAAATTATAATCATCAATTTTGATTAGACTACAGGAATCAAAATTAAATTTCGTAATCAAGATAGATGTAACTGAAGATAACTCTCAATCAGATTATTAATCTGATAACAAAGTAATTAATTACGCTCATCTCTATACGTGGACCATGACCGTAAAAATAAACTTCCCAGCAGGCATAAATTTTGCGACCATTTTCAACACACTTTCTACTTATTAATTTTTCTTCTTTATGTTGATTTTATAAAACACAGATTTAAATTATTTACCGTTATAGTATTACAGAAAAATATCTATCACAAATACTTCTTGCGAAATGTCAACCGTTTTAGTGTTTTATCAATCACTAAGTATATTATAATATTTCTCTCTAATATTTGAACAAAAGTATTTTCTACTCACCTGTACCAGATGTATGGATAAAAATGTTTTTGTTACTATCTTTTTAGTCACAGACCGACCAATTCTGTAATTTAGCGACTAATTTCGACTAATTAACAACTAATTCTGGGCGCAAACAGATTTCCGCTAGATGCTTTGTTTGTAGAGATATAATGGGGGCCCAGCCAGAAAAAACCCTTTCCGGCTGGGCTACCAGACTACCCTTATAACTTTTGAACCACAGACTGACCAATTCTGTAATTTGACGACTAATTAACGACTAATTGTCCGTCCAATCAGAATTAAAATCGGTGATGGTGGCCCCGCCAGGAAAAGCCACACGGGCGAAGCCGTGAGCGGAAAGCTAGTATATTTTTGTTATATATTATAAAGAGGAAAGATTTTATTGTTTATTTGTTTGCATTGAATAGGCTCTAAAAGTTCTGGACCGATTTAAAAATCCTTTCAACAATAGAAAGCTACATTATTCCTGAGTGACATAGGCTACCATATTATCCCGTAAAATGACAAAAATAGTTATTCCCAGTTGTTGTCACCACCGTCGACGCCAGTGGCAAATGGGAAATCTTTTGAAAAAAGTTCCTATTTGTCACCAGTGGTGGCAATTTGAAGTGGCCACTCTTTTTGTTTCCAGTTGCTACCAGTGGTGACAAATGGGAAAATATATAGATGTACCCACGTCCGCCCTCGATCGATCGATCGATAGAGCTGAATATATATATTATAGTGATGGGGTTTTTTTTCATGAATGATGTTATAAATAGGTCATATATTTTATTGTTACGCCGAGTAACTAATAGAAAAACGTGGATAGGCCACGAAGGTTCTAGATCCGTCATAGAAGCACGTCGAAACACAAAAGAATGTACCCGACTGCGCCCCTCGCAAATAATAACAGTTCAAGGCTAAGGTCACGGGTCAACGCCCGGACACAATAGGCGGTTAGGTACCTACACGATTTTTATCGACTAATCGCGACCATTCGACTCTGGAATCTTCATCGCGCGTATAAATACCGGTCTTGTGTTGGAAGCGAACAAGTGAAGATCGAAGTGAGTTAACAAGGTGATTAATTGTGCGATATTGTTGAGTGTAGTGTACAACTATAGTGACGTTGTGGTGATTTCTGTTGTGTTTTGAGTGTATTGAATTAAAGTGTTTGTTTGTTTATTGGTAAATTGGTGTTGATCAATTTATCCTGAACCCTAGCTCGTAACATTATTATATAAAACTTTTAGTCACTTGGAAGATATATATTTTTATAAATCACAATATTAATAATAATACATACATACACTCACGCCTTTTTCCCATATGGGTAGGCAGAAACTACAGAACGCCATCTGTTACGATTCTTGCATTCTTTTGCTTCATCCATATTCATACATCTTAATTATTAAAAAGTTAATATATTATTTTAATAATTAATTATAATATAATATTATGTTCAGGAGATATAAAAAATTCAATTTATTTTTTATTAAATCAATTACCTTGCCTTTTTAAAGTGCATAATACAACCATGCTGTACATTTATGAATACTGTTATTAACGGAATTAATAATTTTTTGTGTAAAGTGAGAAATGGCGATATTTCTGTTTTTTTTCAAGTTATTACTGTATTTATGTGCCTCCGGAAAACATACAGCATTGTATATGAAGAAGCAGTGTATACTTAAGCCAAGTATGTGCAGTCTGTGGTACAAGTAAGGTAGTTCAACCTAAGAATACTAGATGGCGCTAATGTCGCTACCAGCTAGGCGGGGGAGCCGCACGCCATTTCGAATCTACATAGCGTTGTGTACTTTCGTCGCGTGCGGTCGTTATAGAGCGATCTTTATCCATCACGAAATTAATTATTAGTTAAAAAAGTTATGTGCTTTAATAATTTTTCGTTTTTGAATTTTGGTTTTGATTTAAATTTAGATTTTTAAATATAACTGTTGACCGGTTGTGTTCGCGATGAATCCCGCGCCGAACCGCGACGTCGATGAGGCCACCGAGGCTAATCGATCAATCGGTTCTCTATCACCACCATCCGAGAGGGATCTGGGACGAGAGAAGGATGAATCCTCGTGCACCACCAGTTCACCGGACAGCGAAGGAGAACCTCCACGCAAGAAGCGGAAACGCGACTCGCAGGTAACGGTCGATCCTCGGATCGACGCGTTATGCAACCAGGTCAGTTTTCTTACAAACTTTATAATGTACCAACAAAGTGTACCCAACACGAATTTGAATGCAAGCGTTGTAATTGAACAACCAGATAATACCAGTCATGATTTTTTTACTAATCCGGCGCTAGAATCGGCAAAATCGTTGGATTTAGGCCTTTGTACGACAAATTTTGATGAGAAAAAAGTCCTTAAACCGGCTGATGAAAAAAGGTTAAACCAGTTAATCAATTTACAGCACTTTAATACCCCTATGTGGCAACATATTCGTTATAAGAAGGCGTTGGCTGATATGCTCGCATACCCAGGTTTTTGCAATTTGAAAGTTAACGATGAAATGTGTTGTTTGAGTAAAGGAAAAGATTTCTTGGCTTCAACAGAAGAAATCATGGCTGCAACTACTAACGCCTTGTTATACCAAAGAGAATTATTACAATCTGGCTTACAATCTATAATTGATTGGGCTTATAATAATCCGACGGAGTTAAAATCTGATAACCTATTTAATAAAATCACTGAAACATTTGGTAATACATCTCCGTCTTATAAATTAACCGAACAAACATTACAAATAGTTTGTGGTAAAAGGGCCGAGTGCATAGAAACAAGACGTAAAAGATTAATAGGTGAAATCCCGGATAAGAGTATACAGGCGGCGCTTAGTAATATACCTCCTAGTGAAGAATTTTTATTCGATAAGGCTAAACTTATGTCACTTATCTAGTCCCTCGGAGGGCCTCATTTTTGGATATCGCCACCACAAGCCCCCAAAGCAAGAGATCAGCTGAAAACAAAATATAAGGAACCAACATCATCTACCTCCAAATACAGATCTCAAATTCAAAACAAAAATAATTTTCGAGATACCTACAAAAAGCAACAAACGAAACAAATGTTCAAAGGTAAACGCGACGGTCACAAACCAGGTAAAAGTTCATTTCGAAACAAAGACGGAAAAAAGTGACTATCCGATACATTTCAGGGGAGGTTGTTTGAATATGTTCAAAAACCATTGGCAGGCACTTGGTGCCAACAAATTTATAATTTCAGCAATCACAGGGTTTCGAATACCTCTTTACAAAAAACCACCTCTGTTAACTCCAACAAAAAGGATTATGGAACAATACGCAACCAAATCGTCCCCTGCAATGTCTTTGATAATAAAGGATCTATTAGATCAAGGTGTTCTGCAACCGGTTTCCTGGAGAACAGCCAGTTTTATCTCCAAGCTTTTTCTCCGAAAGAAAAGCGACGGATCGATGCGCCCAATTTTCGACCTTCGGGAATTAAACAAATTTGTGAAGACAAAACATTTCCGTCTGATTTCTCATGCTTCAGTACCAGATTTCCTTCAACCCGGAGACTGGATGATAAAGTTGGATATTTCTCAGGCCTATTTTCACATACCAGCAGCAAAATCTCACCGCCCTTTTCTAAGAATCAGTTACAAGGATCAGTTATACGAGATGACATGCCTACCCTTTGGTCTGGCTTCAGCGCCACACCTTTTTTCTTCTGTAACATGCTGGGTCGCGGAGACCTTGCGTGCCAAGGAATTTCGAGTGCTAGTTTATCTAGATGACTTCCTTCTTGCCAACCAAGACAAATCCAAGTTATGTCTTCAAGCTGCGGAAGCTGTGAGGCACTTGGAACACCTAGGCTGGCAAATCAACTATCGAAAAACGGTCTTAACACCAACCCAAGACATAGAGTACCTTGGCATTCGTTGGCAAACGGCGCAAAATACAATGTCATTACCACTAAAGAGGAGGCACAGTCTCAACAATACGTTAGACCGATTGTTGCTGAAAAGCAACATCAGCCTTCGGGAATTGCAAAGCCTACTGGGGCAATTAAACTTTGCAAACTTTGTCGTATCCCGAGGCAGGCTGCATTGCCGAAAAATGCAGATCTTTCTGCGACAATTCGACAAGACAAGGCCACACCAAAAGCAGCCTCTCCCCCAAATTGTGCACCAAGAGATGACATAGTGGCGCGGAGCCACATGTCACACAATGCCGATACACAAAAAACCGGCTACCCATTTCCTAGCGACGGACGCTTCGGATTGGGGTTGGGGTGCCCACCTAGACGGGAGGTTAATGTCAGGTGCCTGGTCAATTCACCAAAGGAGGTGGCACAGCAACAAAAAAGAGCTCTATGCAGTTATAGCAGCAATCAAAATGAATGCAAAGGTATTACAGAAGTCACATGTGCTCATTCAATCAGACAATCAAACTCTAATTGCATATATTCGAAAGGAGCGGGGAACCAGATCGTTGGGGTTACTGGCACTAACCTTCAAACTCATACGTCTAACGGACCAGTTCAAAATCACTCTATCAGCGCACTACCTGCCGGGGAGATACAACACAATAGCAGACAGGTTATCACGGGGAAAACAATCAGCGGAGTGGCACCTTCTTCCTCGAGCAACTTCCGAAGTGTTTCAGAAATGGGGTCGACCAGATATAGACCTGTTCGCGTCACGAAAAACTGCTGTAGTAAAAAACTATGTATCGATAGACTGCAGAGATCAATCCGCAAACTATATAGACGCCTTCAGCCGACCATGGAACCATCGATTAGCTTGGGTGTTCCCGCCTCCCAGCCTGCTACCCAGAGTTCTGGCACATCTGAACAGTGCCGGGAACTTACGTGATAGTAGCTCCAGAGTGGCCTCGGGCTTTTTGGCTCCAAGACCTCAAATCCAGTGCCCTCGATCACCCACACGATCTGAAAGACCTGTCGGAGACCATGATAGATGTGTCAACATCACAGGCTCCCCCACAGATTCAGACATTGACCCTGAAAGTCTGGAAAGTTGGGGGTGGGGTTCCCAAATAAAAGAGTGGACCACACAAAAAAAAGAACTACTTAAGAATAGTTGGCGACGCTCCACTTTATCAACGTACTTACCAGCACTTAGAAGATGGCTAAAATGGTGCTCAACTTCTCAAGTAAAACCGAAGTCACCTAAACCTGCTGACATCGCCAAGTTTTTAATACATCTGTTCCTCAATGAAAAGTTGTCCTATAGCACCATTCTCGTACACAAATCAGCAGTCTTAACTTTTTGCGGCCCTTATGTAGAACAACAAACACACTCTAACTTTATTATAAAACACACTCTTAAAGCAATAGGAGTAACCAAACCAAAAGTAGTAGGGACTCCACTCACGTGGGATCCACGCACCGTTCTAGAATGGCTTTCAGCAAACCCACCTAAAGACACACTATTTGAATTAGCTCGCAGAACTGCCACAATATTGTTGTTAGCTTCAGGTCGGAGAGTTCACGATTTGACTTTGCTCAAGATCTCTAAAGATAGCTTCATTGATGACGGTGAAAATATATACTTAATACCGGCATTTGGATCTAGGACCGATACACACTATTATCGTCAATCTGCATGGAAACTCTCCAAACATCATGATAAAAACATTTGCCCAGTCACTTTAGTTAGACTCTTAGTAGAAAAAGTTTGACAAGGAGATCCGAAGTTAAGGATTTGGACAGTCTTTTTATAACCATACACAGTAACACAAAAGCTGCATCACGTACTGTAATTGGGAACTGGGTACGCACAGTTCTCAAAGACAGTGGTATTCATGCGTCCCCAGGAAGCTGCAGATCAGCAGTAGCTTCCTTAGGGTGGTTAGATAATCGCCCAATAGACGATATTCTATCACGGGGTAATTGGAAATCATCCAATACATTCTTTAATCATTATTGTCGTAAAATTGAGCTCTCTAAAGATAATCGTAACACATTCTTGAATACGTTTTCTCCAGCTTGAACTGCATGTCAGTTTTTATTGTTTACATTACACCTAGCTGATTAATCATAACTTAAATCAACAATTATAATGATTTATAATTATTATAAATAACATAATAAATTACTATATATATATATTTAAATATATATATATATATTTTAATTCTAAGCCTTAGTATTAATATCTCTCCTAGTTTAAACATATGGTTTTCATAACTGCAATACCATACCATCCTAATAATCATCATAGCGTTGTGTTATACCATATTATTTCACCAGCAGATAACAAACACATCTTCATATACAATGCTGTATGTTTTCCGGAGGCACATTAATATGACGGTTTTACATAAAAATAAAACCGATATTATGTGCCGAGAGGGAAAACATACAGCATTGCAGGAATTTCTTCCTGGTGAAGACTATGAAGATTCGAAATGGCGTGCGGCTCTCCCGCCTAGCTGGTAGCGACATCTAGTATTCTTAGGTTGAACTACCTTACTTGTACCACAGACTGCACATACTTGGCTTAAGTATACACTGCTTCTTCATATATATACAATGCTGTATGTTTTCCCTCTCGGCACATAATATCGGTTTTATTTTTATGTATAACCGTCATATTTGATCCTATCACTACAGTAATAAATGTTCTAGGATTTAGTAGTAGCAGTGTCTCACTGGAATGTCTATATGCCAGCATGAATGGGTTGGCACAACCAGAGAAGTATTACCCTCCCACAGAATATTGGTATCAAGTAGCAGTTTGTAGGTATATTGTTGCATTTCATACTGTGAGGCACTAGAGGTCCAATTCCTTCCTCAGTCCCCTTTTCTCCTTCCCCTCCCTATTCCTTGGCATGGCAATGCATCTGTAACTCCTTTGGTACTGCAGAAGTCTATGGGTGGTGATTATTTCTTACCATCAGGTGGCACACCTACATGTTTGCAAAGTTACCCCATAAAAAATAAAGGTATGGGGGGCCAGCTTATGAGAGCTGCATACCACAAGAGTTAGTAATCTGTACTTTCCCCTGAGCAAAAGCAGTACTTTTTAGCCTAGAAGCTATTATTTTTATTCAGTGACGATGTTGTTAAAAATAACTTTCCTAAAATAAAGTCCTTTGGTGTACATTACTCCAGAAGGAAAGTAGCTCTGCAATGGAAATGCATCAGGAAATGGCACCAAGTACTTTCAGTTCAGCAGTCATATTAACGACTCCCTCAGATCAAATAAAAAAAATGCCATTCCTAAATGTGGTAATTAATACCACTAGACTAGACCACTTTATTATGTATTTTCCAACTAGTCCAAGAGAGGCAGTAGGATATGTTGGACTTCAACCAACTAAAAACCACATGGACTGAGGATCATGTTAGCCACAACTCCTAGAAATAAGTGTATCTTGTAACCTCAGATCAAATAAAAAACTTTTTTATTCGATCTGAGCTTGTAACAAGTATGAATAACGTAGCTATTCGCTTATAAATGTCAGTATAATCAATATTTAAAAAAAACAGCAATATGTTGAATATTATTCTAATTAGATTTATAAAATCTAAAGACTGCTTAAATAATGTTATGATTAACCCTAGGAAGAAATCAATTTAGCTTGGGATAAACCTTCAGTTTCTTTTGATGATAGCGGAACTAACAATAATCCAGGCACTGGTGGTTGCATTTCTAAATCCCGTAAATTATTCACTTTAACTCTTAGATCGCTACGCAGTTTATTTAAATCAATATTTAACTGTTTTTGGTCTGCCTCCAGAAGTGACTTAGTGGCTTCAAGATTGTGTTTGATTAGGACAGATCCAACAGTTACCCAACATTTGTTTAGTGACGACTTATTTAGATCTCGTAATGCTTCACGGTTATGATTCCTTCTTTTATCTAACATAATAATTTCACGCTTATCCGACAATATTTCATCCGCCAACTTTTCGACTGACGCTAAGTATTTTAGAACTTTATCTTGATCCTGCATGGTTAAGTTTGATTTAAATAGATATTTACTACAGTTCGTTCAATTTATAAGTGCAGTAGGTACATTAGACTTGTAAAAAATAACCAGAGCAATGAGCAAACGAGCAACCGCACTGAAACTCTGAAACTCTGAAACCGTAGCACTTGTACAGTTTGTTCGAAATAAGTAAGCCGATCGGAAGTTGTCTGCAAGTGGTTTAGAAGTGGTAAATTTTAATAGAAAGAGTCGGTGTTAAGATAATTAGAGTCGTAATATGTTTCACATTTCTAATTATTATGTTTACTAATTTTGATATTTATGTATTAAAACACTTAATTAAACGATTTTATCACCGCGGTAGTTCGGAACGGCTAACTTCCGATCGGCTTACTTATTTCGAACAAACTGTACGCACGGCTACACATCAAGCTTTAACAAACATATTGATTGTACGAAACGTACAGTCATAGAGTAACTTTTTGGAGTAACTTATAAATACTGCGTACAGTTTACGACTTTATTGTACGCTAGCCTCTTATTGTAGGGGAAGTTAGGGATGTTCGATCCGATCCGATACTTGAGTGGATCGATACAAAAGAATACAATCCATTCGATTTTTGTATCTATACAATGGCTTTCGATACGTTAGTGGATCGATACGTGAATCGTAAGTATCGGAATGAAAAATCGACCCAATTTGTATTCTATCAAATTCTAAAAAATATTTTTTTTAACCATAATATTTATCCATAGTATTAATACTGACAAAGTATGGTTTACTATGAACAAGTTTCTATTACACTAACATAAATATTTTTCTTCTCTGGCGGTAGATTATGTTAGATCAGTTGTTATTGTATCTTATATTTCAATATCTAAAGTGGCGGTAGCCTAATGGATAGGGCGTCGGACTTGCGATCATGGTGGTTGACGGTTCGCACCCCACCCATTGCACTACCAACGTGAACACACTCGTAACACAAGCATTTAGCTTAGTACGAGGGGTTAACAAGAATACTAGTAATGTGTGACGCACACTGCAAGTAAGCTTTCTTTTTAAAAAAAAATATACCTTCAATTTCGGCATAATTTCTTGTGATGATAGATCATTTCATTTTTGCGTATTACGTCTTTCGCTCGTGAACCAACAACTTATTTAATACTAATTGTGATACATAATTATGGTTCCATGTTTTAAAAACGACAACATGTTTTATTTTTAAAACATAAACATAATTTTCCTAATTGGTTCCGCCGTTAGTCTTCGAGTAATCGGTGAACATACCTACATAAAAAATAATTAATTATGTGGTGTGAATTAATGTAAAAATATAAAAAAATATATTATAAAAAAAGATTTCGACGAATTGTTAAGCTTTCCACAATTTTTCTTTTGAAGGCCTTTAAAAATATTGATACGATACCGGATCGACCCAAAAAATCGTATTGAATAAAGAGTATTGATATTTGGATCGATACAATGCATTACGATCCAGAAAATCGATACAAAGCACCTGGATCGAACATCCCTAGGGGAAGCCTTTAAAATGCGAGATCAGTCATCAGCTTATAATTAGGGATGTCAAAAAAAAACGATTATTACAAAAATTGATTTTTTATGAGTGATTATTTATTTTTTATTTATTTTTTCGATTTTTTTCTACTGGCATCTATTAAAAATTGCAAGAAACCGCTACCCGCTATCCATTTGAGGGGTGGGGGGAGGGTCGTTATTATTTTGCAAATTGTTCGTAGATAACCGTTCGAGCAACACGGTAGGGAGTAGCCTTAGCAATATGTTTCAGACCAAATAGTTCTGCCATTTTTGCGGGGGGAAATGTGTGAATTACTACAAACAAAACAAAAACTGTAATGACGACACTAATACATACAAGATTAAACAATACCAACAAGCCTTGCACAGCGCTGAAACAGCACATAGCCGTCTAACCAGACGAAAAGAATTCGGATTTATCGCTAGACCGATCCGTGTTTTATACGGGCTAGCGGACTCGATGTTGGTACACAAATCTGATAATAATTTAAAATAGAATACACGAATTTGGTGTCTAAATGTAATTAAATAGAAAAATACGGTAAAGATTTATTTACATGTGAAATGTAATACCATCTTTTAGTAGATTTGATATTCCAGACTTCGTTTTGCAGCAGAAAACCGAACAATTTGGCATTTTGAGGACCACAGTGTTCACCCGCGCGGCTGGACTTGGTTAGTTAAAAATCCGAGTGGCAACTAGTTTTATTAAATGCATATGCCTATTTGGGCTTATACTTTAGCAGAGGGGAACGCTAACGGATGGCTTCTGCCTTTCCGTGTTGCTTGAAGTAGATACGATACATTGCTTTGTATTGTCAAAAAAATAGTTTTTTTTTAAGAAAAATACATTTATAATAAGATAATATTAAAAATCGATTTTCATATAATCAATATATTTGAGATAAATTAAAATCGATTTTTAAATAACAAAATAAATAATCGTTTTTTTTTACCGTAAAGTCACATCCCTACATAAATGAATTGATATAGCCGTGTGTACACACGGCAACACATCAAGCTATAAAAAGGCTGGCCTCCTATTGTGCGAAAAGTTTCTACAATGCGAGGTCAAGGTTTCGTTATTATTTTGCAAATTGTTCAGATTCCCACGTCCAATAATTTCCAATTCCAACCAATACATTACAAATATTACAATTATTTTACTTTGACAGTTTATGGCAATTTTTTTTGTAGTATTTTTGGTATGGCTTCAGATGCCTTTGTGCTATACAGTTTCTTGCAACTTAAATAGTGATAAACCACTTTCGGAAATTATTTTTAATTAAATCGAGTATAAATTTTTCAATTAACTTTAGAAAATTTTGTCGTAGTTTAACTTTTTCAGAGATATTTGGTTTTGAAAATCAAATGATTTAATATATTCTACTGCACTCTTTTGGGTATGTATCGTATTTATATAATACAATAATTGAAGTGTAAGTCTTGATTTATCCTTTCTTATTATACAACCTTGGTTATTGTTTACCCGAAAGCCGAAAGTAGTTTGTTCAAAATCAGTAACAGAATCAATTGCAATGATTTTTAGCCTAAGTATTATTTTTACATTTTAAAAATTATTCAAGTTGGACACCCATTTTTATTACGAAAATTGGCGCTAGAAACACGGATCGGGAAGGTCACAATCACTCGCCAGCGCTGCCCGGCGCCCTTAGCTCTTCATTCATACCCACCCGCGCAAATTAGATAAATTAGGTAAATTGGTAAATAAGGACAAACTTTCAAGCTCGTCACCGCGTGTTTTAATTTTTTTTTGTATTGTTTCTTACTTTTCAAATCAAATTAAAGTTGGGGTGTTTCGGCTTCAGGGTAAACAAAAATTATCGGAATACAGGCGTGATGGTATGTTATGTTATATTTGTATATAACATAACATACCATCACGCCTGTATTCCTCGATGGGTTAGGTAGAGGTTTACTAATGTACACCCATGTTTTACCTGTATTTTAAGGTCCCATGTAATAGGGAGTGAGCCTGTAACCATTAACCGGGCACAAAACTACGAGCTGTCGGAGAATTTCATAGAAAACCTCAATAGCACTTTGCTCGCCTCGGTCCCAAGTGCGACAGCTACACTAGAGGTCCTAGGTTCGATCTAGGACCTCTAGTGTAGCTGTCGCACTTGGGACCACAAGACTTACGAGGTAGTCTTATTCTAATTAAACAACTGTTATAAATAAAGGAAACTATTAACTATGTAATGTATGACTTTGTTTGTAAAGAATTTTATTGTACTTACACATCATCATCATCATCAACCCATTACATTGTCCCACTGCTGGGCACGGGTCTCCTCTCAGTACAAGAGGGATTAGGCTATAGTCCACCACGCTAGCCTACTGCGGGTTGGCAGACTTCACACGCCGTCCAGAAAATCTCTCAGGCGTGCAGTACTTACACATTTATCACATAATTGATAGAATTCTATCTCAACGTCTAAAAATATACTAATCTCGATGAAGAAGCAGTTAAGTTACAGTTATCAACTACACACAGTTAATAACACTATCTACCTACTTTAAGCATGTTATGCGAAAACTAGTGCTACTTATCGTAATATCGAAAATCAGCCTAATGTGCCTCGATTACACATTTAGGGAATTAGTGAAGTTAATAAAAGTTTTTTTTTAGCTAATGGCATACAGTTGGAAAGGGGACAGACTAGAGAACATTTTAAAAGAATCCGAAGATCCCAATCGCTTTTAGTTATTTTTTTTACAGCAAATATAAGTTGAGTTTTAATTGAATTTTTCTTTTTCAAAAAACTTTGTGAGTTTTTTAAAAAGGAACTAGACATTATTAGCAAGTAATTTTGAATTTCATAGAACCATACAAGAGTAGACATCAAAATTAAATTGAAATTAAAACGCTTCACTAATTATATTTTTTTTAAATGAAGGTTTAATATTGAGTTCTGGAATTTTTCCAAATTAAGTTTCAAAAGTGGTTATAAAAAAACCGGTGTGACAAAGAATGAGTTATTGGGCCTGAAGAGATAGCTAATGACCTCTTCTATCGGCCATTTCCATTTGGCAAACGATGCACCAAACACCCTGTATATTATTATACGTAGATACGTACATATATCTCTCTATATAAAACAATCAGTACATGGGAAACGTCAAAAGATGGCCTTAGTGTTCAACAAATGTCATTTGTGGTGAGTGGTGACACGAAAATTGCTGAGCTGCGGGCTCTCTTTTCCTAGTATATTATTCTACTCTTTGGGGTGCTGCTTGTGGTGTCTGGTCGACTTGCTGGCTATTGTGTCTTAAATATATTTTTATTTTCATTATGTTTTTTTTAGTTGAAACTAAAAAAAAGTGGACTGAGTTGCCTTGTAGGTCCTAGTTATCTTGCATTGTTTTATCATTCTGTACTAATGTAAATTGTAACATTGTCTTTGAATATGCTTTTGTTTCAATTTCAAATGAATATGTTTAATGTTATATAAAAAAATGAAGGATAAAAATGTAAATGTGAGTACTATGTAGGTTAGCTCTAACTATAATAAGATTTATAATAAAAGTTTTCTGACAATTTTGAGTATTTCACATGACCTACGCAAATGTCTTACTGATCTGGTATCGTCGTGCGACGGATCGTTGAGCTCCCTAAAAAATGGTTGAGCTACACGAGGACTGATGTATGCGTACCGTCAGTTAGGACAGGTCAACTCAAAACTGTGGCTCTTTCTTCAAAAGGCCTGTTCAGATTTTGCCCTACATTGTAAAACTCGCATATCTATGATATAACTATTGTCTGGACTTTAAAAGAGACCATGATTCTCTGAGTTTGTTTCGACATTTCTTCTCAGAGGTCGTCAGATAGGAAATGTGGGCGCCATCTAGTTTAAAAAACGTTACTATGTACTTTTTATACCTATAAGCTTTGTTTATTTATTGTATTGAAGAGCTTGCGGAGCTTTACACATTGGAATTCGTGCGCACGGCTACACATCAAGCTATAATAACCAGTTTAGGCTGGCCTCTTATTGTTTGGGAAGCCTATTCAATGCAAGATCAGCTTAAACTGGAATTGTATAGGTTGACCTGTAGCAGTGCGTAGTGTGCGTACCTAGTATTTTCTTGAATGAAATGCCAAATAGTATCGAGTATTGGTTAAAAAAGACAGAGTATATTTACTTTTATCTCGATTGCAATCCTTATTGCAATCCAGATAAAAGTAAATATTTAAAAGTAAATTTGAACCTAGTCAAATTCAAATTTGTACGCGTAGGCACAGTGATACTAGTTGGATCGAGTATTTCAAAAGTTGGAATACGTGCCACCTAGACTCCTTTAATAAGTATTCCCTGGATCTATTCTAGATATACGCTTCATCTCTATACATTATAATTTTGTTGGCACCCGTGGCAAAAAAGAATTTATGAGGTGGGATATATGAATTTATTTCGATATTTGACATCGGTTAGAGCACAGTATCTATGACTATATTTATAATAACATATCGATAGTAAGTACTAACTTGATTCGTATAAGGCGCAAAGGCCTCTAAAGCCACACCAAAAAAAGCATTACAAACTATTTCATTTATCGATTTCGATCCCATCATCCCATGCCTACTATGCCTAGTATCCGGTTTCCTTTGGCAATTCCGCCATTTTGATTTCGGCTTTGTTCGGGTTTGCCACCATCGCTGACGCTAATATTCATATCCAATTTTCCAATGACCGCCAATCTGTGACGCTTTGTATTAACTAATTGATTGTTATTTGTAGTTGATATGATAGCGTGGTACTAGTCTCTAGTGGGTTTCTTGTCTTAACTTGTTCATTTCCTTCTTTCAATCCTACCACACCATCATGGATGGGCCGCCAAATCGAGGCTTTCGCGGTGGCGGTCGTGGAGGGCCACCAGGCCCTCATAGAGGAAGAGGTGGTTTCGACATGCGCGGACGGTAAGTGATAGGATATAAGAACTTAATCAGGTTAACAGCTATAACATTTAAGGTTAGGTACTAAGTTAGCCTTTTTTGAACTTCCGCCGCGCGTGGAGGCGGCGGCGCGTGTCGGACTCCACCCCCAGAGCTGGGCTGTCTACCGACTAAACCCCACACGGGTGCTACGCCTCCACATAATTGCCGGGGTTACGGGAGCGATGAATCTAGACATGGGTAACTCACCAAAAATTCGTGAGCTGCAGATCAGATCACACACACAACTCACAAATCATATCAATTTGACCTGACTAATCAGTGCCCCCAGATCGCGAACGAAGAATCCAGTGTTTCCAGCTAAAATACACTATTTTCCTGAAAAATACAGTAGTTTCTAAATTTCAAGGTTAAAGCGCCAGCCTTGGGCGTAAAATTCAATTTTTATTGGTTTTTCGCAAATTATTCGGCTATAACACATTCCAGGTACATATAAGTAGAAAATGCCACATCAATATTAACTTACTCACAGTCGTGAATTTTGTGTTTTTTACTGTATACTGTAATTTTTCATTACAATGAACGGTAAAAACTCAAAATTACAGTAAATCTACCGTAATTACAGTGAGTCTGGAAGCTCTGTGTCTGATTGTAGCGAGTCGCTGAGAGAGAAGTCAAACAGATCAATAGATCAGTCAACAGATCAAAAGATCTATTTGATCTGTTGATCTACATGTTGTTTAACAGATCAAAAGATCTGTTGAATGTGCCCGCTCGCTCGGATCAGACAGATCTGCCAGATCATTTTTGAGCTGCGATCTGCTGATTTTGTCAAAGAGCTGCAGGTCAGCAGATCAATTGAGGTGATCTGAATTTTTGAGATGGCTCAGATCCGAGTTACACACCATTAGATGAGTCATTCATCCACAACCCCGGCAGTGGCGGACCGGTTCAGAGTGCGGTCCACGGCTCCTGACAGAGGGGGGCTGTATACTCCCCACCTGCCAATCCATGAGCGGGCGCGGCACACTCCGACCGCGCCTCCATCTCGGGCCTAGTGCTGGACGGACGGACGGACTTTCCCAAGTCCGCCGCCTACGGTGGACTACGATAAGCCTTTTCCAACATGTAGGGTCGCTAGGTCGTCAAACCTAATAGCTGGACAGACCAGCCAGTTTGGCCGGACATTTGGGTAAAAAGGCTGGACACCCTACTTTATTGAGGATTTTCTGTCTCAGTTTTAATATGTACTACAAAAAATATTTAAAATCAATCTTTTTTTATTATTACCATTATTAACAAAAGCCGGACACCGTTTATTTTGGCCGGACATGCAATCAGAAAGCCTATGTTCGACTTTATCCGGACGTCTGGTAATGCTACCTACCTACCTTCATGGGATAATATTTGCAGAGGCGGACCGGGTATGAGAGGCAGAGGAGGTCCTCCACGAGGTGGTCTTCCGTTTCGTGGTGGCCCGCGAGGGTTCCGTGGTGGTCCTATGAGAGGTGGCGGTGGTGACAGAGGCGGCCGCAGTTTCCCGCCAGGGCCTCAGGGCCCCGGACCACACCCGGTGCCCACTATTGAATCACGTGGAGCACCACCACAGCGTAAGACGTTTTTCATCGTACTTTTACAAACTTTGGACTTAAGTTGTAAGTCCAGATTTGATAAAAAAAAATCTTTTAAAAGAGCAGTCATACCCAATCAAGATGTGGTAAACTGACAGTTAGCATTAGTAAGCATCCTAGCTTTCAACTTTGTATACTTTTAACCATTAGTTAATAAGAACTCACCAAAAAAAAAGTAGGTACTGAATTTGTGCAAACCATTTAAACCAAATGGTTTGCACATATTCAGTACCTACTTTTTACTTCAGAAACTATTTCAGAAGCTTATTAAATTGGTATATGGCACACACCAATAAAAACATTGGAAAAAAATCTACCACTCTTGTTTTGGAGTAAATAGACAGCATCGCATCTCAATACCAAATCCCACCAAAAAAAAAAAAGTTAAAAATATATCTTACAACTTTATAAGTTGAATTTTTTTTATGTGGAATCAATATTACATTTTTTTAAAAGCTTGTAATTACAAAAAAATATATATTACATGCTGATGTACTTTAAATGGGGCAAGTCTTACGCAATTATCTTAAGAATATAAACTTTTCCAATATCTACAAAGGCAGGTCTGACGGATTCTTTTTGGTATATAATTCCCTATTGGAATGATGTAAAATAATACATTTAATAAAGGATAGTTTTTTTAACCCCAATCCAGGTGGAGCATTTAACAATAGAGGTGGACCTGGTGCCATGAGAGGCAGAGGTGGCAGAGGACGAGGAGACTTTGGTCAGCGAGGGGACAGAGGTGGTGGTCGTGGCGGTATGCCCATGAGAGGTATATATTACCTTAAACATTAACATTCATCTTACCTCTAGTTAAATGTTCTTACTCTGAAAGAAATACAAAATAGTCTCTTGCTTAAAAAAAATATGAATTAAGTCTTCCTTCAACAAAAAATAAATAAAATATATAGGTTTACGAATAAAGTAGGTATATCGGTAGCGGTCTGAAGCGTCGGTAGCCTAATGGCTAGGGCGTCGGACTTGTGATCATGTGGTTGCCGGTTCGAAGCCACCCATTGCACTACCAACGTGAACCCACTAACACAAGCATTTAGCTTAGCACGAGGGGTTAACAAGATTACGACTAGTAAGCTCTCTCTAGTAAGCTTTTCTTTAAAAAAAAAAATATCAGTCATGAAAATTTACAAAGTAGTAATTTATGATAATTATACTGGAAAGAATCAAATGAGATTAATAAGTGTGCAGTGATAACCTAGTGATATGACCATTGGACTGCCAAGTCAAAGGTCTCGAGTTCGAATACAAGGCACGCACCTCTGACTTTTCGAAGTCATGTGCGTATTAAAAATTAATTATCACGCGCTTAAACGGTGAAGGAAAACATCGTGAGGAAACCTGAATGCCTGAGAGATTTTTTTGACGGCGTGTGACGTCTGCCAACCCACAGTAGGCTAGCGTGGCGGACTATAACCTAATCCCTCTCGTACTGAGAGGAGACCCGTGCCCAGCAGTGGGACAATGTAATGGGTTGATGATGATGAAGTGAATACTTAAAATACCATCACAGCTGTTATCACTAAAGGGATAAGCAGAGGTGTACTCATGTAACTCGCTGTTCGCCAGTATATTTATGTCCCATGTTATATGGGGCGAGTCTATGGTTCGAGTGTATGTAACAGGGCATTCTGGAAAAAATATCAATTTTTGGGCAAAAGAAAATATTTTCGCTAATCGTTTATATTCTTGATTCTATATGTAACACGTTTATTGTAAAAAATATGTTGAAGGGATCTGTACAAAATGAAATCATTTTACTGTACTGAGAGAATGTAGGATGCAAGAGTGAGCGAAGTGGGCTCGGGAGTCGGGGTATATGTCGGCGGACATATATTTCGGCGTTGTGTTCCAGAC
Organism: Subacronicta megacephala; assembly: GCA_958496365.1. Taxonomy (NCBI): domain Eukaryota; kingdom Metazoa; phylum Arthropoda; class Insecta; order Lepidoptera; family Noctuidae; genus Subacronicta; species Subacronicta megacephala. The sequence continues at coordinate 8,813,920 of OY292516.1, read as the reverse complement.
TTTTACCATCCAGAAGTATAAGCTTCGCTTTGCGGGGCTCCGTCGACTACGCCTTATTAATATTGCCATTCAGAAATGGAGGCCTCGCCTCAGCTTGCTAGCGGCAGGATCGGCCCCTACAATTGTCAAGCCTGATACCACGTTTGCGACGTCCAGGGTGGAGGCGGTGAATATCTTGTATGAGACGACGAGAGCAGGTGGCATCAGAATTCTGATTTTCTCGTCCTTGACCCTGTGGTCACTTGACCTAAACCTCAAGGTCACAAATCACGAAAAATGACCTGTAACTGCTCCTGAGAATAGAAGATCTTGAATTTCGGAATTTTGATCTTACCTTCTAGGTCAACGCCCTTAAGGTGTCCTATTATTGTTTTCCCCCACCCTACTACCCCACATCTTACGGAGTCACGAAGGATTAATTAGTTGATGGTTTTTCGATCCCGGGAGTACGATGTAATTATTCTTGGATTTTAAAGGTGGCATTAAAATAAATAAAAAACAAATACATAATATACTCTACCCTTTCCGATCTCTGGTAATGAGACAGGGTACATAGTAAATACTTTAAAGTGGGATTGCAAGCTTAAATGATTTATCTATGTGAAGGTCGTGGTGGTCGCGGAAGCCATGGTATGCCTC